>OZ023273.1:85189900-85592654 GCA_964007475.1 Hybos culiciformis
TAAAAAAAAAATAGTTAAATCAAAAGTTAATTTATTTATTATCTATAAGGCTTACAAAACAATTGCTGGGAAAACTTTCTATTTTATATGCAATTGTTGTAAACAAAAAATTTTTATATGCAATTGCTGTAAGCAAAAACTATATTTATTGATTTGGGAACTACTTCAAAATTTCGAAGCAGGTAACATGAAATCATGCTTTGGGTCACCCCGTGACCCACGGGTCATAGTTTGCCGACCGCTGCACTACAGTATTGTGAACGACAAATAAGATGCCAATTGTTAATGACAAGTTACGCCTAATTTTATATTTTTTTTAAACATACGACAAAGAAATTAGTTTTCAAAAAGAAGAAAAAAATAAAATCAAGTATTTAATACGACAAACAGGAATTAAAAGTGTCTGAAGTGTAATTTAATAAAAAACTAAAATTTCTCATATAAAAAAATATTAGTTTATCAGGTAAGACAAATAAGCACGTTTTTTTTTTTCCAAATTTTGCGTTTGCGATAAAGTCGATACTGAATATCTCGGGATTGGAGGTAGGTATCGTCATCTGGATACGTGCAAAAAAAACATTTAAAATTTTTAGTATATATGAGCCAATAATATCAAAATCTCAAAAAAGTCAGTTACGACAAATAAGCATTGATGGGACGAAATGTGTTTACGTTCGAAAAGACTTAGTTGATTTTATTTTGTACTAAGAACATTTTTTTAAAGGAAATAAAACGGTGTGGATTATCTGAAAAAAATCAAAGACGATAAGTTGTATTTCATAATATCCATAACACTTTTTCCATTATTTTCGACTTAAGCTACTTTAATATATGATCATAGATATATAAATTATACATTTATCATAACTTAAATATGACATGAAACAAAATAAAAAAAAGTTGTCTCTTAAATTCATAAGTATAGAAGAAAAAATTTTTTCAGAAGGCATGTTGTTCAAAAATTAATTAATGATTTTTGGCAAGAAGATTTGGCAGACTTAACGGCTTTCAAGTAGAGGTCGCAATCCCGGGATCCCGAATCCCAGGATCCCGGGATTCCTGCAATATATTCAATCCCGAAATCCCGGGATTCAAGAATCAAAATCCCGATCCCGGAAAAACCATTCTAATTATTAACTAATTTCTAGGATTTCGAGGATTTTTTCACCAACAGTCAAAAACAAACTAATTTTAAATAAACATTTTATATCAGTAAAAAAAAATATATTTTTTTCTTACCATATTTTCTATGTCTAATAAATAATGAATTTTGTTATTTTACTATGTAATGTTTTCATTTTCTTTTTTTCTAAATAAAAAAAACTTATATTTAAATTTTGTACAATATTTTCAGTTTTTCCAAATAAATAATAACAAAATTCTACTAGATTAATCCCGACGGGATCCCGGGATCAACAAAAACCAATCCCGAAATCCCGGGATTGAAAAAAGGCTCCGGGATTGCGAATCCTACTTTCAAGACAGTCAATAATAATTATAAATTTCTGTTAGTCGTACTTGATGTATTTTCTAAATAAAATCGTAGCTTGCTACTAAGTTACTGTCATCGGCGAAGCTGTGGATGGGGTTTAGAGTAGATTGAAGAAGATCATTAATGAAAATTAGAACACACCCTTGGGGTACCGCGGAGTTGATGTTGACAAGATGTGACCGGTACCCATCCACAACAGCACGAATAGAGCGGCCAGACAAAAACTTGCTGATCCGATTGACAAAGGCAGATCCAAGACCCATTGATTTAACTTTAGAAATCAGTGCCACACTCGATCAAAAGCCTTAGCTATATCCAAAGCAACAACACAAGCCTCACCGGAGTTCTAAAGACTAGTGTTGAGCTTGCCGGACAAATATGCCATCAGATCACCAGTCGACCTATTCGAGCGAAAACCGTATTGCTGGTCACTTAGCAATTTGTTGCTTTCAAGGTATTTTTTAACTTTATTATTAATGAGAGATTCCATTACTTTGGAGAGAATAGAAGTCAGCGCAACAGGCCAGTAGTTTGAGGGATCGCATTTATCGCCTTTTTTTTGGAATAGGCTGAACATGCACAATTTTCCACTTGGTGGGGTAAATGCCAAGTGAATATGAAAGAAAGAAAAGGTTGCGCAGAGGTTTAGCCAGAACAGTGTTAGTATGTTTTACGACCATAGCCGGAATACCATCTTCGTTGCTGCGGTATTTCAAATCTATATATATAAAAGCGAAGTTGTCTGTTTGTCTCTTTGTCTGTTTGTCTGTTCCGAATAGGCTCCTAAACCGCTCAACCGATCGTTGTCAAACTTATACCATGTCTTTGTGCCAGGTCGGGGTCCTCAAATTTGATTGGCGTCCTACTCAAGGACCTCCCCCGGGGGTGGTCTTCAAAAGTTTGTCGAATTTCATTTAAATTTCGTACGTAAATAGAGAAACTGATTACACACAAATTTCGTAACAAAAAATTTGTTGACTTCCTACCCACGGACTTCCTGCCCAGAGACCACCCCTGGGGGCGGACTTCAAAAGATCGTCCAATTTCATTCAAATTTGGTATGTAAAAAAAGGAACTGATTACACACAAATTTCGTAACAAAAAATTTGTTGACCTCCTACAAAACGGACCTTCCTGGGGGCGGACTTTATAAGTTCGTCCGATTTACATTCAAATTTGGAACTTAAGAATAGGAAATAATTACACACAAATTTCGTAACAAAAAATTTATTCGCCTCCTACCTAGCGACCTCCCCTAGGGACGGACTTCAAAATTTCGTCCGATTTCATTCAAATTTGACACGTAAAAAGAGGAATTGATTGCACACAAATTTCGTAACAAAAAATTTGTTGACCTCCTACCCAGCGACCGCCTCTGGGACGGACTTCAAAAGTTCGTCCGACTTCATTCAAATTTGGTACGTAAAAAGACGAAATGTTTAAACACAAATTTGGTAACAAAAAATTTTGTTGACCTCCTACCCCGGGACCTCCCCCGGGGCGGAAATTTCATACGATTTCATTCAAATTTGACACGTAAAAATAGGAAGTGATTACACACAAATTTCGTAACAAAAAATTTGGCCGCCTCTTCTAATATATATAAAATCAAATATTAAATATTAAAAACTAAACCACTCAACCGATCGTTTCGAAATTTACACCGTCTCTTTGTCTGAGGTCGTTATAGGCTATTTTAAAATTTGAATACCCTACCCAGAAACCCCTCCCGGGGAGGACTGCAAAAGTTATTCCGATTTTTGATTCATAAAAAACGGAAATCGATAAAAACATAAATTACTTTTTGGTTTGAAAACCTGTTTAAGGGAAGGATATCATTCTATTTCATACAATTTAAGTGTTGAATAAGTAGAAATTATAAATATTAATTCTTCTTAGATCTTTTCCCAAAAAAATAACTAGCTCATTCATCAATCTGACAACAAAAATTTCACTTAAAATGTGTGTTCCACAACAACGTGTGTTCGGGTACAAATTTTAACTTTATTTTCTATTTGAGAAAACCTAAAATACAATTAACATAATTTTACTAAATAATTAATAAATATCAATTATTAGAAATGTTTAAAAATTATTAGAAATGTTTAAAAAAAAACAAAACGTCAATTACCTTTTTCATCCATTGTTTTTCATAATATCTTATGAACTTTTCGAATTTTTGACCAGGTTCTCCGGTTAATTTTTTGCTCTCATTTTTCAATATATTAAAAGCTATTTCAATATCGGATGGTTTAAGTAAAGCCAAAATTAAAAGTTTTGAAAAAATCCTTTTTACATAAGAATTTTTTCTCATGATACTCAAAAAATTTTTAATTCTTCCACCATTTCTTCGGAGTGCCTGGCAATAATGGAACCAACATCCATTTAATGTGACACCAGGAAAAACCTTGATTATTGCGTTCCTTAAACCAGTTTCAAAGTCGGTTGTAAAGGTTTGTGCTTCAAATTTAAAATAATTATTGTTTATGTATTGCATTAAATGAATGTAAGTGGATTCAGATTTATTATTCATTAATACATAAATAAAAGGATACAGGTAAAACAAATTAAAACGATTAAAAAACAAATATTTTAAAATAAATATATTTCTTGCAAAAATAAAGATAATTAATTTTATTATTTCTAGCTTATTTTTATAATTCTCTTACGTGATTATCTTCATGTTGAATATGGAAAATTAATAACTGTTTGTAACCGCATGATGGTAAGGTATTGAAGGTACCATCTACGAAATAGTGCCTACCAGATGAAAAAGTTGGTATTAATTCGGCAATTGTTGGAGACATAAAAACTGTGTATGATATTTCATTATCAATAACAGTATTTTTATAAAAAAGTAAATGTTCGTTGTATCTGGAACTGCCAAATTTTTTAATTATGTCTGCTTTTAGAAAAAGTTCTCTGATATCATTGGGAGAATTGGGTGTTCTAGGCAATACTTCATTTTTAATTCGAACTAAATTTCTCCTCATTTTTCCATATTGCACAAAATGTGCTTCGCTTTCGTTTTTGAGGCAAACATCATCAAATATCTCCCTGACGCCGTTTCTCTTTAAAGCTCCAACATTCTTACATTCTTTTTTTATATCATTGATTATTTTAATTTTTTTTTTGAAAATTTCATCAGTCTCATGGTTATGTTGTTTATTCAGAGGATTAATATACTTACAACTATTATTCATTTCATTTAAACTTACTGAAACCTAAAAGAAAAAATTACTAAAAATAAAATACCGGGACAGGAATTAGTAAAAAAAAACATAATTTTAATTTTAAATATCTTACCTTGCAGTTTTTTGTGTAACAAATATATCTAATGCATCCGTTTGCAAGATTGTTGCATTTTTTAAATACTTCTTCAGTTTTTTTAAAAAATAATAGTTTGCTGCTTCGTCTTAATCCAGGCATGAAGCAATATTCTTCTGAAGTTATCAAATTATTATTATTTAAATTTTGTTCGATATTATTTTCTGAATTAAGTTCCATTTTTAATTTTTTTTAATTATTTATTTAATTATTATTTTAAAATAATAATCAAACACGCGGAACTATTAATTAAAAATCTCGAGTTTATATTTTTTGAATGAGATATAAAATCAAATTTTTTTTATATTTTTACTTGCAATCAAATACGCGGAGATATTGATTACAAATCTCGAAATTATATTTTCTGAATGAGATATAAAATCAACTTTTTTAATATTTTTACTTGCAATCAAACACGCGGAGATATTGATTATTTTTTGATAAATCTTCTTCTGATAATATTTATAGAAGTTTCCATGTGTTTTATATATAAGTTTGGATGCTAAACGGATAATTTTTTTACAAAAACAAGTATTTAAAAAAAAGTTTCCATGGCCTAAAATCAACAACATCTTTTCCAAAAGAACAATTACATATTAAATTAAAGTATTTTTTATTTAACTCAATTTGACTTTATGACTCTTTGCGTTTTTTCAGAATGAGACATAAAATCAACTGACTTTAAGTCCCTTAAAAAATTGACTTTATGTCCCTTTTGAATGAGACATAAAATCAGTTGACTTTATGTCTCAAAAATTGAGACATAAAGTCAACTGACTTTATGTCCTGTTGATGTTGTGACACCCCACCATTTATTCATATAAAAGAAATAATAAAAATTTTTAAACCAATGAAAAACATTAAATAATTTAAAGAAAACGGCAAAAAACATTTTCAAGCTAAATATATTAATTTTTCATAACGAAATCGCGGTAAAGTACCCCGAACTCAAATAAATAAAAAAGAAATAATACTTAATTTTAAATAAAATATAATAGAAAATAAATCATGACCTAAAAATACTACTACAAATAACATTCTCATAAATAAAATTCTAGAGTACTCAGATAAAAAAATTAAAGCGAACCCTCCTCTTCTATATTCTACATTAAACCCAGACACTAGCTCAGATTCCCCCTCGACAAAATCAAAAGAAGTTCGATTAGTCTCTGCTAAACAACTTCTAAACCAAACTAAACTAAACTAATGGGCAATAAAATAATAAAAAATCAAATATAATTTTGATAATTATAAAAATCTAATAAATTGTATCCCCCAATTAAAAAACAAAAGACAATAAGATTAAAGCTAAGCCTACTTCATATGAAATTGTTTGAACTACCGCACGGAACCCTCTCAATAAAGCATAATTTGAATTAGATGATTAACCAGCTACCATCACTGTATACACGGAGCACACTTTGAGAAACGCTGATCTAAACCAATACTGCTTGTTTTATAGATGAACGCTGATCTAAACCAATACTGCTTGTTTTATAGATGAACCACCAGCCATAAAATCGACAATTCCTAAAATTCGCACTATCGTCAAAAAGTTTAAAAATTCACCAGTACATAATTCAATTATTCAAAAATACATGAAGAAAGATAAAAATACTGAGTTGCATTGCAACTATTAATTGTGATTTTTAAAAACGAAAAACAACCATATGATGAAGCGAAAATGTATTTAAATGAATAATGAAACTTTAAATTTGAACCGGTTCGTTTAATATTATCGTTAATTGCTTCTTGTAAAATGAAAGTTAAAAAATCAAAACATCAAAACGACATTTTTATACGGTGACCTACAAGAAATTTTCATGCATCAGCCAGAAGGTTTTGAAGATGGAAGCGGAAAAGTGCACAAATTAAATAAAAGTCTTAATGGGCTTAAACAATCATCCAGGCGCTGGAATAAAAAATTTAGTGATTTTTTAAAAACATTTTCATTAAAAGGTAATTAAGCTGATCTATGTTTTTTAAAAACGATGACAACGAGCTGCTTATAATAGCAATATGTATTGATGATGGTATAATTGCTTCAAGTAATGAAATATTAATTGATGAAATTTTAAAACTGAATTTAAATTAAAGATTAGTAATTTGGATCTATTCATTCGATGACATTCTGCTTTTGTGTGTCAATCAAATTATATCAAGAAAATATTACATATTTTTGGGATGGGAAATTGCAACCCGATTTCGACGACAATTGATATAAATCATGCAATGTATTATTCTGAAGGAGATAATATAGAACAGGGGTGGCCAGCTTGTTTTAACTTGCGATCGACTTTGTGATTATAAAATAAATTCTGATCTACCAAGAAAAAAAAAGAACGGGTAAGTAAATACACTCAGAAAAAAAAATTGTTAAATTAAAAGATTTTATAGGTAAAATTAACAAAAAATCTTTATAGATTTTGCGCAAAAGGGTTTATAGTTAAATTAAAATTGCAAAAATTGTTAATTCAAAAGACATATTGCAATGTTAAAATTAACACAAAATTGTTATATTTAAAATGTTAAGTTGTTATTATAACCATTTTAGCAGTTTGAGAAAAAAATATATTATTACTCTTACGGTGCCAAACTGTTAAAATAACTATTCGAAATAATTATTTTAAATAGTTTTTTTGTTTTTTTATTTTTTTGGTTTGTTTTTGTTTTTTTTCGCCTTTTTTTGTTTTTTTTTTTATTTTTTTATTTTTTTTTGTTCTTTTTTTTTTTTTTTCGCTTTTTTCGTCTTTTTTTGTTTTTTTATTATTTTTTTTTATTGGTCACCCATCTAAGTACTATCACTACGAGACGTTGCTTAACCTCTGTGTTCAATGTGATGTAGAGTATTCCAGTGACATAAAGTCAATTGACTTTAAGTCGCTTTCAAAACGACATAAAGTCAATTGATTTTATGTCTTTTTCTAAAATGTGACATAAAGTCAAGATTTAAAGTGACCTAAAGTCAAATGACCTTATGTCGCTTTGCAAAAAAAAATTAAAAGTGACATAAAGTCAATTAACTTTAAGTTTCTTCCAAAACGACATAAAGTCAATTGATTTTATGTCTTCTTTTAAAATGTGACAAAAAGTCAAGATCTAAAGAAACATAAAGTCAATTGATTTTATGTCGCTTTGCGAAAAAAAATTGAAAGTGACATAAAGTCAAGATATATTTTTTTTATAATGTTCAATAAATAGATTGTTCTTATTGTTCTAAGAATGAATTGTAAAACAATAAAACTAATATTATTATAAGGAAATAAAATTGAAACAAAAAAAAAGAATCATGAGCTGATATATCAGTTTCTAATTAACGTGTTGTGAGTACAAAGTAAATTGTTAGCTAATTTTTTTTTGTTTTTTGTATATTAACTAAAGAAAAAAATCTTAAAAAATGGAAAATGAATCAATTAATAATGAGTTTAACGAATTTTCCTTCATTCCTGGAATGAGGCAAAATAGTAAGCTTTTGTTAATTGAGTGTGAGGACCAAGTTTTTAAAAAAAAAGAATACATACTTTGATAATGTTCGTTACACGTGCTATGAAAAAAATTGCAATGTAAGTATAGTACCAAGTGAATAAAATATTTTTTTTTAGATTTGTTGTGTTATATGTATTTTTAATTTTATTATTTTAGGTAGCAGTGATAGTAAAAAATGATATTTGCAGGAAAGCTAATAAAAATGAACATAATCATCGGGCTCAAAGTAAATTTATTAAACAAATACGTTTAATAAATCAAATAAAAGGCGAATGCTAAAATGTTGGTGCAATGAAGAGGCATGGTGTTAGGGACATATTAACCAAAAATGAATCGAAAATGAGGAAGACGAAAGTTTAGTCCAATTTGGCAAGATGAAAAGGAATTTAATGAGAATAAAAAATGGAGTTCTGCCAAAAAATCCGTCTTGTCCGCAAGATCTTAAGAAAATGCTCGAGGATTCGGTCATATTTGAAATTTGGCAAATCGAAATATGATTCGAGATCATCATTTTATAAAAATACAATAATAGAAGATCAGTTTTCATATTCCTTATTCATTTCTCCGACCATAACAGAAATAATTCTAACCATTTCTTATGGAAGGCACTATTTGATGGAAGGAACATGTAGTGTATTACCGTCTTGTGGTTACAAACAATTACTAATTATATACATAGAATTTGAGGAACATGTAAGTACAAAAATATGAAAATAATAAATGAAATGTTAATATTGACTACGGTTTTATTTTTAGCTATATCCATTTATTTATGCTCTAATGTCGTCAAAATCTGAAATAGCTTACCAACATTTATTACAGTTTGTGAACAACAATTACTTTAAAATGGAACCAGAGTCCTTTACAACTGATTTTGAAAGATCATTGAGAAACGCTGTAAAATAAATATTTCCATCAGTTAAGTTGAAAGGGTGCTGGTTCCATTATTGTCAAGGGCTGCGACGAAATGCTGGAAAAATTACTAAATTTTCAAGCATGTTGAGACAAAATTCAGAATTTAATAGGCATTTCCATAAATTTATGAGTCTACCACTATTGAAGCCAGAAGACATTTTGAAAGCGTTCGAAATAATAAAAAATGACCCTATAAACTTGTCGGAAACTGAAGGAGTGGCCCTCAATAAATTTTCATAAATATTTCGAGTCACAATGGATAAAAAAGGTAACTATTTTTTTTTTATTATCTACATATGTATTATGTCAAATTACTAGCTCCAGGAACTAACGCCGAAGTAACTTACGCCGAAACAGCAAAATGAATTAAAGACCAAAAAAATTGATATTAGTTCATAACGACAGGCAAAAATGAATAAATGTCGAAAATTAATTTAAAATTAAAAGTGCAGAAAGAAACATATTTTTCCCTTTTCCAAAAATTTAAGATTTCCAAAAATTTAAGATTATTTTTCGACAAAAAGAAATTACTTTCGAAAATAATTTAAAATTAAACGTGCAGGAATACATATAATTTTTTGGAAAAAGGTTTTTTCCTTCAAATATTGCCTTTTTCCCAAAAAAACACCTGACTACAAAATTAATTAAATTAGGAAATTTTTACAAATTTTTAGATATAATTTTATCTGAAGATTTTAAAATGACTCTAGATTTGAATAATACTTTAGATGGCACTAGGGACATTTTTCAAAAGCCAAGGACTAAATTATATCAAAGACGGTCTGCCATCATAGAAATAATGTGGAATGAATTGGATCAGGACAAAATTACTTTATACATCTTTTTTATCCAAGATGACAAATTGGCAAAACAAAATGATGGATCAAAATTTTTCTTATAAAGATAATCCAGAAGAGCAAAGTGGAGATGATTCTGATGATTTTCTCGAGGAAGAAATTATTAATAATAATAATAGTAATAATAATAATGATGATTTGGTCTGCATTATTTGTTTTGAAAAAAGAAAAAGCATTATGCTGAGACCTTGCAATCATTTGAAATTATGTTCTGATTGCTACAGAACAATTTGTGAGAATGCAATGAGGGGCCATTCAGAAATTTTATGTCCTTATTGCAAAAGTATAGTTAAAAATTGCGAAAATTTTTTTTTGTAATATTGTTTAATGTAATAACTTTTTTTTTGGTATTGTTAATTGAATTGTTTTTGGTATTGTTAATTAAATTTTTTTGAAAAGTTGAAAATTTTTTTTTATTTTTTCGTAAATTATATATTATTTTTCAATTAATTAAGCGTTCTTTTTAACAATATTTCTTCAAAAGTTAATTATGAGAGGCGAGGTAGCACGCGGCGCGCGGGGGCCCGTTGGATCGCAAGCGCCGTGCATACACATCCCCGTGCTTCGACGAAGAAAATTCTGACTCGTCCGATACAGATAATGATGATGGATTTGGAAAAGGACATAAAGTCAAGATCTAAAGGGACATAAAGCCAATTGACCTTATGTCGCTTTGCAAAAAATATTTAGAGTGACATAAAGTAAATTGACTTTAAGTCACTTTTAAAAACGACATAAAGTCAATTGACTTTATCTCTTCTTCTAAAATGTGACATAAAATCAAGATCTAAAGTGACATAAAGTCTATTGATCTTTTGTCACATTTTAGAAAAAGACATAAAATCAATTGAATTTTCAAAGCGACTTTAAGTCAATTGACTTTATGTCACTTGACGTAAAGGCACCCCCCCGAGTCTTCTACTGAGCTATGTCAGTAATATACAACAATGTATTAAAAAGAAAATATAAATTCGGTAAAAAAAGAGACAAGTTAAGAGCGAAGTTCTTTAATTTAACAAGATAAATATTTATTTTAAAAATGTAGCATTTTAAATCAACAAAAACTTTTTTTTTAACAATGCCGTATTTACTTTGACAATTTTTATTGTTATATGTACCATTTTTAAATAACAACAAAAACATTATTTCAAAAGCTTTTATGGTCATATCAACAATTGAATGTGAAATTGTTATAATAACAGAAGAGTTTTTAATTTAAAATAGAGAATAGTAAAATTTTATTTCTTTCGAATGAAACATATTATTTAAAATAACAATTAATGTTGTTAAAATTACAATTTTCAGCTTTTACTAAATAACTGTTTGAAACATTTTAAAATAACAAAATCAAATGTTAAAATAAGAAGAATCTTTACTTAGATCAATTACTTATTAGTTTAATTTAAAAAATTTCTCTTTAACATCAACAATTTTTGTTTAACAGTTAAAAACAGTTAAAAATTGTTAATTTTACCTAGCATTTTTTTTCTGCGTGTAAAATTATAAAATAAAATAATTGATTTACAGTCAGAACTGAAAATGTTGTTATTAAATTATTTTATTTTTTACAAATTAAGAAATTTTCATTAAAAAAACATTATTAAATTCATATAAAAAAGTAAATATAAACATTTCAGTTAAATAATAAGAAACAAATGAAAAGAAATTAAAACTATTATTTTAATGTGATACTTGTGTATTCATACCCTCTACCAATTTTTCAAATTCAGGAGTGTAATTTGACAATGACAGTCTTAATGAATCTGCTGTGTGCAAGTCTGTTAGACAGGAACGATGTTTCGTTTTTATCTGCTTTAAGTAAGAAAAGGCGGATTAACATAAATAAGTGGATCCAAACATGAATGGATATATTCACAGCATTTTTTTATATTTGGATACTTATCTCGACAAACGTACTCCCAAAAATTTACTTCTGATGCTCTGGGTTTAAGAAATATATGGGCATGTAATGTCAAAATTTCTTTTTGAATGACATCTTTTTCAAAGTGGAAAATTTCAGCAACTTTTTCCGCAATAGATTTGGAATTTAAATCAGATCGGAATGGAAAAGAAAGATACTGAACAACGTCTTCAACTTTTCTAAAATCACTGAATCTGACTTCAAAATCTTCCATAACAATTTCAATTTCTACTCTGTACTTTTCAATATTACATGTGGAATTAGGATATTTTGTCAAATGATCCTTCAGATTGGCAAAGTAGTCAAAATTGTGTTCTTTAAGATCAATAATGAACATAGCAGATTCATTTTTAAATGCATTAACAATACTTATCATGTCGCATAACGTCTTATTTTTCCCCTGCAATTTTAAATTTAAAGTACTTAATATACTTGTAAAATCTGCTAGGAAAGCTAAATCAAATAGCCAATTTTCATCATGCAACTGCTGGTACTCATAATCTTTTTGTTGAAGAAAATTTATAATTTCACTCAGCAGATCGCGAAATCTTTGCAAAAATTTACTGCGGCTTAACCATCTCACATCAGTGTGCAACAATAAATCAGGTTGTCCGTCATCAAGTTCAAATAGGAAAAGTCGTCTTTGTAGAGATTTCCCTCGCATAGAATTGACTATCTTAAATGTTATGTCCATAATACTTTTTATATTCAATCTTTTGCTTGTTAATACCTGTTGATGGATTATGCAATGATAGCTCAGAAAATCAGGAAAATTGTCAGATTTCTTACACAGTGCGATAAATCCGTTAATATGACCAGTAATTGCTTTGGCTCCATCGGTTGTAATGGATACTAGCTTAAAGATTGGTATTTTAAATTTATTAATAAATTCTTCAAATGCTTCGAATATATCGACACCTCTAGTTTTCGATTTCAGAAATCATGCCCATTAGCTCTTCCTTACTAGTAAAATCATCAAATACCATACGAATAAATACAAGCAATTGGGCTGTATCACTTACATCTGTCGATTCATCAATTTGAAAAGAAAAACATACACATTTATTAAGATCTGCATCTATTTGTTCTCTTATATTTTCACTAATCTTCTCAACTCGGCGCATTACAGTATTTCAGGAAAGCTGTAAATCCTGAATAGCAGTTTTAATTTCAGTTTTATTCCCAAAATCATTAAAAAGCGTGTCTGATATTTCTGAGAACGCGTATTTCAAAAACTCACCATCAGAAAAGGGCTTACATTTTTTTGCTATAATATGACAGACTTTGAATGAAGCGATAGTTACAGCCTTTGATCGTAAAATGGGTTTCTTGAACATATCTTGTTGGGCTGATAATACTGATTTAAGAGCTTTTAACTTATGTTTTCTAATTGCAGTATTAAGTGGGTAATCTGTTTGATATTTACTATGAAGCGACATGAAATGCCGATCCAAATTTCCTTTTTTGGGTAATGCTACACATATTTTGCATATTAGACAACAGCATTTTCCTTTCATCATTGTAAAAAAATAAGCAAGCTCCATTTCTTCATTAAAATGATAAGTTTTCGCTTTTTTTACAGCACTCATAATTTAAGCGGTTTAAAATAATTACAGAAATGACTTTATATTACTGATTAACACTTAAAGCTCGACTTACTAACAGTGGACTTTTAAAATTAATGGAAATAGCAAACAAATTCAAATGTGTTATATTTTTCAACAAAACTACCATGTAAGCGAATATTCTGTTAAATTTTCAATTCTTTTCAAATTATAAATATCGAATTTAGGTTTAAACATTTTTTTTTTTTAACTTTCAAATACTTTGAGATCGACCAATAATAGCTCTGCGATCGACTGGTCGATCCCGATCGACTGGTCGATCCCGATCGACCTGTTGGCCATCCCTGATATAGAATATCCTCACCGTGAGGCTGTTGGTAATTTATTCTATTTGGCAATTGGTAGTCGTCCGGATATTGTTTATGTGTTTTATTATATGAGCCTTTCAATGAAAAGAATTCTAGGGTTCATGTTACAGACTTGAAAATAAATTTTATATACCTTCAGCAAACAACACATTATCATGTGATCAGGTGATTTAAATTTTAATGGTTTAAGTGATTCTGATAATGTTGGTGATTTGGAAACAAGGAAAAGCAGAATAAGTTGGGAAATCCAAAATTTCAAGGGCATTCCAAAAGCAAAGGAAGAAAGATATTTTTGAACTAAAACTTTTGAACTAAAACTCGTTGCCGTACTGGAGGTCAATAAGGCTGTAAAAACTGTTGGCCGCCGGTTCGTAGTTCGCCATCTTGTTATTGGAACACACTAGTTTCCTTAAATTTACATTCTCTAAATAGGGATGAGCGAAAAATTTTGTATAAATTTTTCTAACATTCGTGGTTTAGAAGCGAATTTCCAAGCCGTTCAAATCTATTTGGCCTCCACTAAACCAATTGTTCTGGCTCCCTAGAGCCCAAATATTGGACAACGGAGACCCCAACCGTTTTTCAATCCCTGGCTATGATCTTCACTCCTTATACGTTGCCGAATTTCCAAGCCGTTCAAATCCATTTGGCCTCCACTAAACCAATTGTTCTGGCTCCCTAGAGCCCAAATATTGAACAACGGAGACCCCAACCGTTTTTCAATCCCTGGCTATGATCTTCACTCCTTATACGTTGCCCATAGAGGAGTCGCTGTTTACATAAGGAATGACGTTACTTGTTATCTTATTAAAGATTTAAAACCATCAAGTCCGTTATTAAATTTTCTTTGGTTCAAAATAAGAACCAACAAACACGTAATCCATTTTTGCTTCCTTTACAGGAGCCCGGAACTGACTGGCACTGATCACGTTGTAGAGTTTGACTTGCTGTCGGACCAAATTAATCAGATTCTGACGAAAAACCCAGCGTCTGAAATTTTGGTTTTCGGTGATTTTAACGTACACAACATATCATGGCTTAGTCATTCTAATCGCAACAGTCCTGACGGCAGATATGTAGAGTTTTTTTCAAGTCTCAATAATCTGATCCAAATCATTTCTGAACCCACCCACATTCCAGATGTAAACCATCAGGGTATTCATCTCTTGGATCTGTTTGTGACATCGAACCCAGATAATTATAGCGCGTCAACCCCTTGGAAACTCCGATCATTCTCTCGTTAGCACGTCTTTCTCTCTTGATTGTGGAGCAGGCTTATCTAGAGCTCCTTGAAAACTGGTATGGACCTATTCCCAAGCTGATTGAGATGGACTCTCCGGTTTTCTTGGACGGATGGATCTGCTTCTTGGAGAGGGATGTTGACCTTTAAACGGCTGTCATTACTGAAAGTATTTTGTTAGGGATGAAACTATTCATACCCCATAAAAAAGTACAAAATAAAACGAATTCTAAAAATCCGTGGTTCAAAGCCACCTGTGCAAAGGCCATAGCCGATAGAGATAATGCTTTTCGCGAGAATAAACATAACAATTCTATTCTTTCCAAAGAAATTATTAACATTAAAGTTAAAAAATACTTAGAAGACAACAAATTGCTAAGTGACCAGCAATATGGTTTTCGTACGAATAGATCGACTGGTGATCTGATGACATGTTTATCCGACAAGCTCAACGCCAGTTTTCACAACTCCGGTGAGGCTTGTGTTGTTGCTCTGGATATAGCTAAGGCTTTTGATCGAGTGTGGCACTCAGCCCTGATTTCTAAAGCTAAATCATTGGGTCTTGGATCAGCTTTTGTCAATTGGACCAGCAACTTTTTGTCTGGCCGTTCTATTCGTGTTGTTGTGGATGGGTATCAGTCACATCTTTATAATATTAACTCCGGTGTACCCCAAGGGTGTGTTCTCAAACCAACCCTCTTTTTAATTTTTATTAATGATCTTCTAAAATCAACTTTAAACCCCATCCACAGCTTCGCCAATGACAGTAACTTGGTAGCATGCTACGATTTTATTAATAGGAAATCAGCATCTTCAAATGCTGTTACTACGAAACGCGATTTTCTACAAAGTAGCATAAATCACGACCTTTTCAAAATTTCACAATGGGGTATTCTCAACAGAGTTGAGTTTAATGCATCCAAAACACAATGCTGCCTAATTTCTAGAAAGCTGTCAATTTTTGATCCTCAATTTTTTTTCCAAGGCGAAATTATTGAAAAATCTGGAAACCTTGACATTTTAGGCTCGAAAAAAACCAGTGATCTAAGCTGGAAAGTTCATATTTTCGAAACTGCAAAAAACGCAGCGAAATGTCTTGGTTTTTTAAAAAGATGTAAACAATACTTTCCCCCCCCCTGATCTCTTAAACATTTACAAATCCTACATACGACCAAAATTAGAATACAATTCGCATATATGGGCTGGTGCTCCCAAAACCCATCTTGAGTACCTGGACAAAGTTCAGAGAAGGGCTATTAGATTGATCAATAATCACCAAACCACCAGCTCTTTAACTCACTCAATCACCGTTGCAATGTAGGCGCACTTTCCATTTTTTACAAATATTTTGTTGGAACGGATACGTGTTCCCTGGAAGTAAAAGCCCTACTTCCTCAACTTCAAGTATTCTTACGCCAAACACGTTCCGCCTCAACGTCACACCCGTATTTCGTCAAAATTCTCAGATGTGATAGAACGAGCTTCAAAGAATCAAAACAAAATATTATTCAGGACTACGTTATCTCAGAAACTATTAAAAAAAAATTACGTTATGAAAAGTTACAAAATTGAGAAGTCAATAAATTATCTTATTTCAAAAAAAAAAAAATTAAATTTCATTAATTGGAACAGCTTAAAAAAAAATATTTTATTATTTCAGAAATTTACCCTGACGTTTGTTAGAATCTGCACAAGCAATATATATCTCGTTATGCAAATGAGGAACATTATTAAGATATTTTTCTATATAATAGGTTAAAATTTTAGTTTTCCTGATGACTTCATGCCTATTAGCATCTGTGACTAACTCTAATCTATTTCTTCGTTTTAAGTTGTTTTCCTGCTGATAGTTGACTTTATTATTCTCATTATCATTAGCAGTAGCTGCCGATTCCAATCCACTATGTTGCATAGTTTCAACACATACTAGAATACATACAAAACAACGAAATAAATCAGTTTACTGTTTTATTATTAATTAATTCGCAAACAAAGTGAATGAGTTCGATTGATAGAATTTAAAAAATTCACTTCAATGTTATCTAATACATTGTTCGCACCTAAAAATATTTACCCAAAAAAAAGTTATTATAACTTGCTGTGATTGACTCTTTTATTTATATTACCATTACTTGTTGATTCCAATTTATTTTTTTTTTAATTTTTCGTTGGATTTAAATTGATTGCTTCTTGTTTTTTACAAGAATTCAATTCCAAATTATCTTGATTTGAATTTGTGTTCTGTTGTGAATTTATTATTTTATCTGTATCACGATTAATAAATAACCAATTCCAAATTCTTCATATAGGTAACTAAACATAGTTGTTATGATGAATCAGTGTGCATTTTTTAGAAATAATATCAGAACCGATAATGGAAGAATCAAACAACATTATCGGTTCTGATATTATTTCTAAAAATATAACACTACAATCAATTTGATATGTTAAAATTGAGTTGTTATGTATCATTCTAATAAATCATGTTTATCTTTATAGATAATAAATTGTTTATAGTTTTTTGTTATAAAAAAGTTTAAGTAAAATATATTTATTTAAAAAAACTTAAAATAATGCATTCTCATTTTAAATAAAATTTGATAATAATTTAAATTCAATGATCTAATTTTACCTTTATTTAATTTAGATTTTTTACTTTTGCTACGTGGATAATACCCATCACAACGCTTTAACAATAAATCCAGATCTGTTGGCTGATCATTTTCTAATGAATTTGAAAATTACAAATAGATTTTTATGATAAAGATAAATCATTATTATACCTACCTAGGTATAAATATTTTCTCAATTACAATCAGAAACGTATTTTGCTTTCAAAATTTTGTCAGTCAAAGGGATTACCCAAAATTTTTGTTGTAAATTTTACTTTAAATCCTATACAAACATTGCAACAAAAATTGTTGGAATTATAGGTATATGTATCAATATATTCGAAATTGTGTTTTTTTTTCGGGAATAAAACTATTATTGCCATATAGTAGCCACACGGAAATAAATTATAGGATTGAAAAAAATATCAAAATATATAGGTAGTTGAAAACAAAAATTGCTAAATTTTTGCTTTTGCAACGGAAATGCCCTGATAAATACCTATTCTTGACCGTATCCGCTTTTTTTTTTAATTTGAAGGCCATAAAAAGGCAATAATATTGGGCACTTTGATATAATTGTTCGAAAACTTGGATATCCCAAAACTATTAAAATAGAGTTACGCCCATCTTGCTTAATACGGCAGTTCACAAAATTCAATAATTTAGACGAAACTTTTCAAATAACTCATCTTTATATAAAAAAATATGCTTAACATTGTAAAAATATGATAAAAAGAAAGTTTGTAATTTTTTTTATTTTTTTTAAATTCCATTAATACTAATTGTCTTAAAATAAAATTAATACTGTTTCTTACCAAAATCTTCTTCATCAATTTCCACATCAATGTTGCAGCGATTTTTAACTTTTTCTATAATTAGTTTTTTTTACATTTTTAACTTCATTTTTATTAATTGCTTTCGAAAGTTGTTTTGGACATAAGACAGAAAAAAAGATCCATCTTCTTTAAATTTTTTAAGTTTTAATTCACTGGCTCTTCATTCTACATATGAGAACATTTGGTGACAACAATTATTTTCCATAATTTTAACATAAGAATTTTTTATATTATTTTTTTTTAGTTATTCTTGATCACTTGAATTATTCCATAATTTTGGAGTAATTTTAAATGTGTTTAATCGTTTTAAATAAAGATATTTCCTTGGATTGAATAACCTTTTGTAATTTTTGGAATAATATTAATTCTCTTGGTACTAAAAATTATGCCTCTGGGCATTAATTTTACGATTTTAGAGCAGTTTGTACTTGATATGATACCGAAAGAGCTTAAATATTGTTTTTTTTTTTATAAAAAAAATGTATTTGTTGTTGTTTTGTGTATAAAAATACTAGAACTTGATTTAATGCCAAAAGTCCTAAAATTTAGTAGGCCTTTTTTGTCTTAGTGTTCATTTCTTCTAGGTAATGTTTTTTTTATACTTAGTATCTGCAATTTTAGTATTTTTTTTATTTCTATAGGAGATGGCTACTCATTCTATATCGCGCACATCGTGATCGTGCTGATTTTGAGATGTTTTTAAGAAATGTCATGCCAAAGTTAGAAATACGATTGAACGATAATTGGTTTGTTAAAGGCTAGATGGAAGTACTTCTTCTATGTATTTTTATTTAATATACATTAATACACAAGTGTTCCAAAGCAAAACCTTTGCGACATTCAGAAAATGAGATCAGGCAAAATCGCCATGATAATTTTTTAGAATAGTGAGCCATCTATTCCAAATAAAACAGACGTTTTTTCAATCAATATTATATACTAGAAAAAAGCACAGAAAAAATAGTGCAGGCCCTAGCCTAGTAACTATGCCCTCTTTTTAGTCATTTCGAAAAGAATGCTTTATTTTTTTATTGATAAAGTACTCCTTGGTTTTTTTGTTTACATTTTAAAGTTTTTATCAAAGCCTTGCATTCAGTGTTGCATAGTCATTCGGTTATTTTATTTATTATGTACGTTCAAAAAAATAAATAGAGGAAAGTACAAACATTGCCAAGGTCGTTTAAGAGGTGAGTTCTCCTTTTATTATATTAGATTAACATTATTTAAATTATTGTATATTATTATTAGGGTTGTGATTTTTAGGTAATTACCTTTTTTCAGTCGTACGCAATAACAGATTTTTATTAAAATATCTCCACGTTTCGAAAAATTTGCTGTAATTTGAGCCCAATATGTTAGCGACTTTTTCTACCTATTTCATGTTTTAACGACTATTTCGACTTTTACTAACTTTTTTAAACATTTTTGACTTTTTTAGGAACTATTTTACCAATTTTGTTCTTACATTAAAGGCCGTCATAATAAAAAACATCGATTTTGCAATTTTGAAAAAAATTTCAAACATGATATCTGGCGGAAGAATGATATTTGCGAGCAATATAAAGTTCAGGAAATAATCTTCTTTAAGTATGCCCCTATTACTTCGACAGAAGTTGAAAGATCATTTTCTATATATAAAAATCTTTTCAGATCTAACCGACAAAAATTTGAATTCGAAAATTTATGGAAGCATTTTGTAATTTATTGCAATAAATCAATCAATAATTAATAAACTCGTTTTTCAATTTTTTTATTTCAAAATCCATGTTCATTTTGTAAGTTTTTGTGCAATGAAATTTATATTTTTTTTAACTTTTAAATAAAATTGCTATATTAATATACTCGCACAATAAATAATATGAAAAACCCAAATTATTATCTTTTTTATCATTCGTAGATTTGAAATTTTTGTACCAAAATCTAAATTTCTGTAAATTTTTGGGAAATTTTTTTTAACTATTTTTTTAGCGACTTTTTTAGTGTCTTTTTTAGCGCCTTTTTTTTGTTTTTTTAAGAACTTTGTTAAAATCAAACAAAATTTTCCAACATAAAATTTTGCATAAGAATTTTAAATTTGTACATAATAATTTAGCAATTATAAGTCCAAACGTAAACATTTTTTGAGTTTCTTTTTACGTACAACATACCTCACACGTTTTTTATCGTTTCCTGTGTATTTTGCATTCAGAAACTTAAAACCTTCTCTGTGTATCGTTTCCTGTGTATCTTGTAATCATAAAAATTTATTTTTTGCTGAAGTTTACGGTTTTTGACGAATAATTTGGACTTATAATTGATAGAAATTATTATTTTTTTTTTCATTGTATTTTTAAATCGTGAACAGTTCGGTCATACCATTAAATCTAAAACAGTAAACAAAAAAAAAAAAAGGAAAACAAAACACAAATGAAATCAGATCAAAAAAAAAAAATTGTAAATTTTATTGTGTTCGATCTAATTCATTATCATTGTGCGAAATTCAAATATTAGTTGATTAAAACCAAACAAAATAATTTACAGGAAAACTATAATATAAAATTGTGCGAAATTTATAATTTTCATTGTGTTCAATCAAACTACGTGTCCGTGTGAAAACTCCGAAATTATAACATTTTTCTAATAGTTACTACACGCATTGTGTACAATTTGTAAACCTTCATGTTGTTCAATTGAACTAAGTGTCAGTGAGAAAACATCCAAAATCCAATTTACTAAAACAAACCCATACAATTTAAAAGAAAATAGTTATACACAAGATTGTCAGAAATTGTTCATCCAAAAAACAAAAATTGATAAAGAAATTGCAAAAAGCCATTCTAAAATAAATTTTGTCATTAATTTTGAGCTAACTTCTCAGAAAAAATAATATTGTTAAAAAGATTGTCGAAAATATACTTGATTTATCAAATATTTATACATATTAAATTTGGATCAGAAATTTCAATGAAATTGACTTCATGTTAAATTGTCGAACAAATTTGTTTTTAAATTCAAAAAAAAAAAACTTAGAAATTACATCTTAAAATAAATCCCTTATTAAACTTGACTCAGAATCAAATTGTATATAATTAAAATTTTTAATTTATAACAGAATTATAAATAATTTTTGTTTAATAAATGTAAATGTTGGAAAAAGTACCAACCATCTTTTATTTTATCCACATTTAATCAGCTATACACGATTCCAAAAAGCTGGAATCGTGTCTAAAATTAACATTTGGTGACCCCGACGTGATCGTAAAAAATAATTAATTTTGTGTTATATACAATTTGATGATTTGGTTAGTTGGCTAAACATTTGGGGGTGAACTGTGTGTAAAAGGAAAACTTTCTTGTGAAAAAAAAAAAAAAAAAAAACCATTTATTTTTTGTGTTCTATAATAAATCAGTGCTAATAAAACATTATTTTTTTTATTCATCATGACTACAATTAACGAATTGGCCCCAAAATTGCAGGAATACGGTAATAAAGTACTAACAATTATTAATAATTTTAATAAAGATTCGAGTTCACGAAAAACTAGAGAATATTTGAAAAAACGTGTAATCCAACTAGACGAAGCATTTGAGCAATTTCAGTTGTTGCATGAGCAAGTTGCTCCTTTGCAAGAAACCCATTCCGATCACCTTTATTTTAAAAAAGAATATCATGCTAAAATTTCAAGTGGAGTCGAAACACTCAAAAACAAAATCCGCGTATTGCAGACCGAAATATCCACCCGTGAAAGTAATCAAAAATCCGGAACTTCTAGTGATGACTTAGAGTTTTCTTGTGACATTGACGCGTTTCAAAACCCGGACAATCAATTATTCCAAAAGTTAATTGAACGACAAACCTCGTCGTTTACTAATCTAAACCGTTTACTTGCCCAGGTGCAAGGAACGTCTCAAAATCTAAGAACAAAACAGTTCTTTGAATTACAAATTCAGAGAATAAACGAATATTGGCATAACATAGTACAAACTAATTTACAAATGTGCGAACTGTCTATGTCCGTCGATAGTGAATTCATGGCGGTCGAAACTGAGTATCACAAATTCGAAAATAAAGTAGATGAAATTCTGATAGAGTTAATGACAGAGTTAGATAATTGTATAGTACCATCGACGAGTAATAGTAACCAACCGGGTAAGCTCAAATTGCCAAATATAGAAATTCCATTATTTGATGGAAATTATTTAAAATGGGGCCAATTCCGTGATTTATTCGTACAGATGATACACAATTCTAATATATCTACGTCTGAAAAATTATTTTATCTAAATAGTAGCCTAACAGGTGAGGCTAAAGCATTATACAACATCTGCCTGTAACTAATGAAAATTATGAATCGGCATGGACTACCATAAATGATCGCTATGACAACAAGCGAGTGATTATAGCTGCATTGTTGAATAAATTACTAGCTCAAGTGACGATTGTTCAAGGTAACGCATCGGCTATCAAATCATTACATGACGTTACCAAGGAATGTTTAACAGGTTTAAAAAATGCGGACCAACCAGTTGAACATTGGGATACCATCGTGTTGCATATCCTAGTGAAAAAATTAGATAAAACAACTCATGCATTATACGAAAACCAAATCAGCAATCCAACGCAACCACAGAAACTCCAGCAGTTTTTAAAATTTTTGGAAGTGAGATTTCAATCATTGGAATCATTGGGGCTCAAGGACGACCAACAACTACAACCACAACAGAGAATTATACAAAGTATCAATCCTCCTAAAATATCAAATTCTAAATTTTCTTCTTTTTTAGGTGAAGGCAAATCCAGCTGTAGTCTAGGAGATGGAGACCATCTGTTATTCAAGTGTCCAAAATTTTTAGCAATGACACCATTAAGTCGACACACCTACATTAAAGAAAGACAAGCATGTTTTAATTGTCTTAGAGAAGGCCATGCCGTGAGATCATGCCAAAATCCAGGAGCGTGTAAAGTGTGTTTCAAGAAGCATCATTCGTTGATACATTTCGATAATTCAGTGCAACCAAAACAACCAAATAATAATCAACAAAACCCTTCAACATCAAATCATCAAGTGACCAGTGCATCCACAATTCAGAAAAATGCATCAAATCAACCAATCGAGAATGTGACGACTTCAAGTGAGCAAATTGCAACAGTGGCATATGGATCAGGTTCCAGTAGTCATGTATTCCTGGCCACAGCAGTGATTAAAGTACAAAATAAATTCGGCGAGGCAGTTGATTGCCGAGCACTGTTAGATAGTGGATCTCAGGTAAACTTAGTAACTCGAAAATTAATTAAAAAATTAGGTTTTAGAGGTGTGGAAGGTAACATTGAGATAAGTGGAATAGGGGGTTCCAGCAAATCATCTTCAAAACGTGTAAACATTCAAATTGGATCCAAATTGATGAATTATACAAGAAATGTGGAAGTGTTCGTGATGGACAAAATAATTAATGATCAACCAGCTCAGAGTATGAAGCCCCATAATTGGAAAATTCCAGACAACATTCGATTAGCCGATCCAAAATTTTACGAAAGTCAACCTGTTGACATATTGGTGGAATCAACGACACCTTGCCTGCAAAACACTGTTTTCGGGTGGGTGGTTTTAGGTAAATTGCAATGTTCGTTAAATAATAAAGAGCATTGGTGTGGTGTTACAACAATAGAAGAACACATTCAAAAATTATGGGAATTGGACGAAATCACAACGGATAAGCCCACCTTTTCTTCAGAGGAGAAGCAATGTGATAGTTTTTTCGACAAATCAACGTATCGAACAAAGGAGGGGAGATTTGTGGTTAGATTACCGTTTGTAGCGAGCATAGATTCATTAGGAAATTCTCAAGAAATTGCTAAACGAAGATTTTTTGCTTTAGAACGGAAGTTAAGCAGGTTTCCTGAAATTAGGACACAATATATTCAATTTATGCGAGAATATGAAAGTTTAGGACATATGAGACAAATAAATGAAGTGTCAAATGAACATTATTTTATTCCCCATCATTGCGTATTAAAACCCAGTAGCACATCCACAAAACTTCGAGTGGTGTTTGATGCATCTTGCAAAACATCGTCAAATATTTCGTTGAATGAAATAATGAACAAAGGCCCAAAGATCCAAAATGATATTTTTGATGTGTTTTTACGATTTCGTCAATACACCTATGTGTTTACAAGTGACATTGAGAAAATGTATAGACAGATTTTGATCAATGAAGAAGATAAGAAATTCCAAATGATTTATTGGCGAGAGGACCCGACATCTCAATTAAAATGTTATGAACTTCAAACTGTCACATACGGGACAACGGCTGCTCCCTACCTGGCAATAAAATGCTTAAAAGTGTTATCAGATCAGAACCAAAATACATGTCCGTTAGGATCCCAAGCTATCCGATATGATTCGTATGTGGATGATATAATGACCGGTAACAATAACCTAAATGAAGCTGTTAAAATTCAGAATGAAGTCATAAAAATTTTGGAAAGTGCAGGGTTCAAACTAAGAAAATGGTGTTCCAACAATCAACAATTGTTAAAAAATATACCACAAGAAGACATTGCATTAGAGCTAGACATTAAAGAAGGACCGGAAAGTGAAATCAAAACGTTAGGCATAACCTGGCTTCCGAAATCTGATGTGATTGCAATTAAAACAGTGTGGTCAGACCAAAAGAAAATTACTAAGCGAACAGTGTTATCAGATGTAGCGCACATTTTTGATCCTATTGGATTGGTTTCTCCAGTAACAATTATTGCAAAAATGTTTATACAAAATTTATGGAAATTAAAACTAGATTGGGATGCAGCACTTCCAATAGATCTACATACCAAATGGGTGAAATTCCGGAAAGAATTACAATGTTTAAATGAGGTGGTCGTTCCACGACAAGTAACTATTCCTGATCAAACAAATGTTCAATTACATATTTTTTCGGATACATCAGAACGAGCATATGGGTCAGTGATATACACTAGGTCAACCAACTCGAAAGGAAAAATATGTGTAAGATTGTTATGTGCCAAAGCGAGAGTAACACCTACGAAAATTCTGACTATTCCTCGGTTAGAACTTCAAGCAGCAAAATTGTCAGCTGAATTAAGTGAAAAGTTAAAAGATGTTTTAAACATTGAAAGTGAACACATTTATTTTTGGACAGATTCAAAAATTGTTTTAGATTGGTTAAATTCGCAATCATCTTTTTTTAATGTTTTTGTAGGTAACAGAATTTCTTTCATTCAGCGGCATAGTGATGTGAAACAATGGAACCATATTAATAAGAAAGACAATCCTGCTGATTTGATTTCCCGTGGAATTGCTCCAACACAATTCAAAGAGTCGAGAGTTTGGTTTGAAGGACCTACTTTTTTGCAACAAAATATGTCAACGTGGTCTGCTCAGTATAATGTAGTAGGCACACCAACATTAGAAAAGAAAACGAAATATTCGATTCTAGTGACGAATAAAAATACCAATAACTTCTTAACTGATATCAATCATAAAAATTCATTTATTGGGTTATGTCGAATAACTGCTTAAGTGCTACGATTCATCCATAATATTCATAATAAAAAAGATAAAAGAATTTCATGAATTTAATTATTTCTACAATTCAAAAATCACAATTTCAACCTGAAATAAATCAACTCCTAAAAGGTCATGAATTAACAAAGTAAAACCGTCTATCAAGTTTGACGCCATTCGTTGATGAACAAGGAATTTTACGAGTAGGAGGAAGGATAGATGCAGCAAATATACCATATGATGCCCGTCATCCGATGCTGTTGCCATGGGAACATCCTTTTACCAAATTAATCATGACTGAGCTTCATATTCAACATCATCATATCGGACCTCAGGGTTTGTTAGCAATTACTCGACAACGATTCTGGCCACTACAAGGGAAACGCATCGCTAATAGTATAGTGCATCATTGTATCGATTGTTTCAAAGCAAAACCCAAAGTAATGGAACAGTTAATGGGAAAATTACCACCAGAAAGAATACAACCAGCTAGACCATTTATCAACACGGGAGTGGACTATGCGGGGCCAATTTGGACTCATTATAAGAGACGTGGAACTAGACCACAAAAATCATATATTGCAGTGTTCTGTTGTTTAGCAACAAAGGCGATACATATTGAAATAGTCTCCGATTTGTCCACAGATGGATTCATAGGGGCATTAAGACGATTTTGGAGTCGACGGGGTAAGTGCAAACAAATATTTTCAGATAATGCTACATGTTTCAAGGGCGGCCGCAATTATCTTATAGAGCTTTATGATCTGTTTGAAAAAAGAACATTTAAAGACAAAGTAAATCAAATATGTATTCAACATGGAATTGATTTTTCATTCATTCCCCCTCGAGCCCCACATATGGGAGGATTGTGGGAAGCGGCGGTGAAGTCAGTGAAACAGTTGTTAGTTAGGACCATAGGTACTGCTGCTTTAACATATGAAGAACTAGGCACTGTGTTGGCAGAAATTGAGGCAATCTTAAATTCCAGACCAATCACTCCGATGTCAGAAGATGCAAATGATTTAACAGCATTAACTCCAGGCCATTTTTTAATAGGTGAACATATAACTTCATTAGTGGACCCAGATGATCAACCGAACAATACTTCCGTATTAACTCGATGGAAATTAGTCAATCACATAAAGAATGAATTTTGGCAGCGTTGGTCCAAAGAGTATTTAACTAATTTGCAGCTTAGATATAAATGGAAAAATACGTGTCAAAATGCAACCTCCGATTTGATGGTCTTAATAAAAGAAGATAACATTCCGCCAACATCATGGAAATTAGGTCGAATTATTAAAACTTATACAGGGACGGATGGATTAGTTCGAGTGGCAGAAGTCAAAACCTCATCTGGAGTATTCAAAAGGCCAATACACAAATTATGTCTATTGCCAATTGATGAAGAAAAAACTGAAATGTTGAATTGTAATAGCTCGAGAACAACCACGTCAACGGAGAAAGATATAACTCTAAAAGTGAAATCAACAAATTATTCAAATCAATCACAAGGGAGGAAGTTCACAATTTCAATGTGCAGTATGTTAAAATCAAACAAAATTTTCCAACATAAAATTTTACATAAGAATTTTAAATTTGTACATAATAATTTTATCAATTATAAGTCCAAACGTAAACATTTTTTGAGTTTCTTTTTACGTACAACATACCTCACACGTTTTTTTATCGTTTCCTGTGTATTTTGCATTCAGAAACTTAAAACCTTCTCTGTGTATCGTTTCCTGTGTATCTTGTAATCATAAAAATTTATTTTTTGCTGAAGTTTACGGTTTTTGACGAATAATTTGGACTTATAATTGATAGAAATTATTATTTTTTTTTTCATTGTATTTTTAAATCGTGAACAGTTCGGTCATACCATTAAATCTAAAACAGTAAACAAAAAAAAAAAAAGGAAAACAAAACACAAATGAAATCATACTTGCATTAATTTTTCCATTATTTGTCGCTGAGAAAACGTCAGTTAATATTCAATATTTTAACGTAAATCCAGGTATTTATTTCGAAAATTTAGGTCTCACACATCTCATTACAAACGAATGGCATTTAGTTGTATATTATGATTTGGATACGTATTGGAGAGAGATTGAGATGTTTGAAGCTAGTATCAAAAGATTGGATAATTTATGTGCAGAAATCGAATCTAGCATTTTTTGTAAAGATATAATCAGTGAATTCAAGCATATGTTATCTGATGTAAAGATTTTGAATGAAATCATTTTATCGAAATCAATTAATCATCGTGGTAAAAGAGGAGCCATAAATTTTGTTGGAGGTATAGGAAACAAGTTACTTGGATTATTGGACAACGACTATGCTGAAGAAATGTCAAAAACAATTACAACTCTAAAAACTAATGAATTAAAATTATCAGGTATATTAAAAACTCATACTACCTTTTTAGAAACCACAGCAAACATCATGAAGAAGAGCCATCAAGATATCAATCATCAAATGAATGTAATGACACAAGAATTTAATGGAATGCTCGGTAAACTTTCACAACAACGACCATTGAATTTTTTCATATCTTTAGCGTTAAAAATCACATTATCAATTCAAAATTATCAAAAAATCCAAAGTCGACTTATAGACGTCCTAATTGATTCATATAACGGAAAAATTAGTCCATTACTTATTCAACCAGATCAACTCAAATTAGCATTACAAACGATAAAAAATAGTTTATCAAGTCAATTCCAACTTCCATTTCTACATTTTGAAGAGAAAGACTTGGTCAGTGTTTATTGTATGTTTCATGTTCAAGCACGAATAGTAAATCAACACATTGTATTCCGCATCCAGATACCGCTAGCAACAAATGAGCAGTATGAAATGTATCACTTAATTCCAATCCCGGTTAAACATAATAATTCATTTGTAATAATCAAGCCTTCCACCCGTTACTTAATTAGTAATTTACATAAAGATTCGTTTTACCCAATGACAGAGACTGAAGCATCGACGTGCCACAAGATGGACCAACAGTATGTAATTTGTAAGCAACTTCATCCAATCTATAGTAGATTATCCAACATAAATAAGTGCGAGATCGAATTGCTTAATCATGGCACCGATCTGTCATCATGTGAAATAGAGCATGTTAATGTTTTACCAGAGTGGATCCAATTGCAAAATCCTAATCATTGGTTATTTTCAGTGAAGGACAATCTAACCACAAATATTGTATGTGATGATATTAGTGAATTCATTACAATTCAAGGAATTGGAATATTGAAATTTAATAAAAACTGTGAACTTAAACAGCCAGGGTTCAAGATAATGTCCCATAATACTTATCCACAACAATTGAGAACATCATTCGTACCCTCTAGTAATGTCAGTGAATTAATAAAACAAAAAGTCAATAAACCAGTCAAAATAATTCAAAATTATCACCATGAAGAGATCAATAAACTGTTAGCTCAATTAATATGAAGGGTATCCAGTTGGAACCAGACTACTTGGAGTCACATGAGATTCATCAGTTCAGTGTATCATACTTGAGTTTAATTATCATCATCGTTTTGGTTGTATGCATAGTGTGGTTTAAGGAACAAAAAGCAAAATCAACGTCTTCATATGCAATCGAAGTGAAGCCACAGCCGGTACCAAGATCAACACAAAAGGAAGATTTCTCGATAACAGATGACATCAGTTGAGCAAATTGCTCAAGGCGGGGCAGTATGTTAAAATCAAACAAAATTTTCCAACATAAAATTTTGCATAAGAATTTTAAATTTGTACATAATAATTTTATCAATTATAAGTCCAAACGTAAACATTTTTTGAGTTTCTTTTTACGTACAACATACCTCACACGTTTTTTATCGTTTCCTGTGTATTTTGCATTCAGAAACTTAAAACCTTCTCTGTGTATCGTTTCCTGTGTATCTTGTAATCATAAAAATTTATTTTTTGCTGAAGTTTACGGTTTTTGACGAATAATTTGGACTTATAATTGATAGAAATTATTATTTTTTTTTTCATTGTATTTTTAAATCGTGAACAGTTCGGTCATACCATTAAATCTAAAACAGTAAACAAAAAAAAAAAAAGGAAAACAAAACACAAATGAAATCATACTTGCATTAATTTTTCCATTATTTGTCGCTGAGAAAACGTCAGTTAATATTCAATATTTTAACGTAAATCCAGGTATTTATTTCGAAAATTTAGGTCTCACACATCTCATTACAAACGAATGGCATTTAGTTGTATATTATGATTTGGATACGTATTGGAGAGAGATTGAGATGTTTGAAGCTAGTATCAAAAGATTGGATAATTTATGTGCAGAAATCGAATCTAGCATTTTTTGTAAAGATATAATCAGTGAATTCAAGCATATGTTATCTGATGTAAAGATTTTGAATGAAATCATTTTATCGAAATCAATTAATCATCGTGGTAAAAGAGGAGCCATAAATTTTGTTGGAGGTATAGGAAACAAGTTACTTGGATTATTGGACAACGACTATGCTGAAGAAATGTCAAAAACAATTACAACTCTAAAAACTAATGAATTAAAATTATCAGGTATATTAAAAACTCATACTACCTTTTTAGAAACCACAGCAAACATCATGAAGAAGAGCCATCAAGATATCAATCATCAAATGAATGTAATGACACAAGAATTTAATGGAATGCTCGGTAAACTTTCACAACAACGACCATTGAATTTTTTCATATCTTTAGCGTTAAAAATCACATTATCAATTCAAAATTATCAAAAAATCCAAAGTCGACTTATAGACGTCCTAATTGATTCATATAACGGAAAAATTAGTCCATTACTTATTCAACCAGATCAACTCAAATTAGCATTACAAACGATAAAAAATAGTTTATCAAGTCAATTCCAACTTCCATTTCTACATTTTGAAGAGAAAGACTTGGTCAGTGTTTATTGTATGTTTCATGTTCAAGCACGAATAGTAAATCAACACATTGTATTCCGCATCCAGATACCGCTAGCAACAAATGAGCAGTATGAAATGTATCACTTAATTCCAATCCCGGTTAAACATAATAATTCATTTGTAATAATCAAGCCTTCCACCCGTTACTTAATTAGTAATTTACATAAAGATTCGTTTTACCCAATGACAGAGACTGAAGCATCGACGTGCCACAAGATGGACCAACAGTATGTAATTTGTAAGCAACTTCATCCAATCTATAGTAGATTATCCAACATAAATAAGTGCGAGATCGAATTGCTTAATCATGGCACCGATCTGTCATCATGTGAAATAGAGCATGTTAATGTTTTACCAGAGTGGATCCAATTGCAAAATCCTAATCATTGGTTATTTTCAGTGAAGGACAATCTAACCACAAATATTGTATGTGATGATATTAGTGAATTCATTACAATTCAAGGAATTGGAATATTGAAATTTAATAAAAACTGTGAACTTAAACAGCCAGGGTTCAAGATAATGTCCCATAATACTTATCCACAACAATTGAGAACATCATTCGTACCCTCTAGTAATGTCAGTGAATTAATAAAACAAAAAGTCAATAAACCAGTCAAAATAATTCAAAATTATCACCATGAAGAGATCAATAAACTGTTAGCTCAATTAATATGAAGGGTATCCAGTTGGAACCAGACTACTTGGAGTCACATGAGATTCATCAGTTCAGTGTATCATACTTGAGTTTAATTATCATCATCGTTTTGGTTGTATGCATAGTGTGGTTTAAGGAACAAAAAGCAAAATCAACGTCTTCATATGCAATCGAAGTGAAGCCACAGCCGGTACCAAGATCAACACAAAAGGAAGATTTCTCGATAACAGATGACATCAGTTGAGCAAATTGCTCAAGGCGGGGCAGTATGTTAAAATCAAACAAAATTTTCCAACATAAAATTTTGCATAAGAATTTTAAATTTGTACATAATAATTTTATCAATTATAAGTCCAAACGTAAACATTTTTTGAGTTTCTTTTTACGTACAACATACCTCACACGTTTTTTATCGTTTCCTGTGTATTTTGCATTCAGAAACTTAAAACCTTCTCTGTGTATCGTTTCCTGTGTATCTTGTAATCATAAAAATTTATTTTTTGCTGAAGTTTACGGTTTTTGACGAATAATTTGGACTTATAATTGATAGAAATTATTATTTTTTTTTTCATTGTATTTTTAAATCGTGAACAGTTCGGTCATACCATTAAATCTAAAACAGTAAACAAAAAAAAAAAAAGGAAAACAAAACACAAATGAAATCAGATCAAAAAAAAAAATTGTAAATTTTATTGTGTTCGATCTAATTCATTATCATTGTGCGAAATTCAAATATTAGTTGATTAAAACCAAACAAAATAATTTACAGGAAAACTATAATATAAAATTGTGCGAAATTTATAATTTTTATTGTGTTCAATCAAACTACGTGTCCGTGTGAAAACTCCGAAATTATAACATTTTTCTAATAGTTACTACACGCATTGTGTACAATTTGTAAACCTTCATGTTGTTCAATTGAACTAAGTGTCAGTGAGAAAACATCCAAAATCCAATTTACTAAAACAAACCCATACAATTTAAAAGAAAATAGTTATACACAAGATTGTCAGAAATTGTTCATCCAAAAAACAAAAATTGATAAAGAAATTGCAAAAAGCCATTCTAAAATAAATTTTGTCATTAATTTTGAGCTAACTTCTCAGAAAAAATAATATTGTTAAAAAGATTGTCGAAAATATACTTGATTTATCAAATATTTATACATATTAAATTTGGATCAGAAATTTCAATGAAATTGACTTCATGTTAAATTGTCGAACAAATTTGTTTTTAAATTCAAAAAAAAAAAACTTAGAAATTACATCTTAAAATAAATCCCTTATTAAACTTGACTCAGAATCAAATTGTATATAATTAAAAATTTTAATTTATAACAGAATTATAAATAATTTTTGTTTAATAAATGTAAATGTTGGAAAAAGTACCAACCATCTTTTATTTTATCCACATTTAATCAGCTATACACGATTCCAAAAAGCTGGAATCGTGTCTAAAATTAACAAACTTTTTAGGTGTCTAAACAAGGTTTTTAAGGAACTAAAATTCACAAGCCTAATTATTATAATTATAAATATCACAAAAAAAATTAAATAAAAATTAAAAATTAATAAACATGTTTCATTACAAAAAAAATATATTTAAAAAAAACTTTTTCAGTTTTTTTCATAAATTTCAAATATTATTAACAAAGCTGCCAAAGTAGAATTTCCTTTCCGTAAATTTAGAGGATTTTATTATATCAGGGCAAAAATTATAAACAAAAAATTATTGTACAAGGAAAATCTCAAGAAATTTGCGGAATTTTTTTTATGTGGCATGTTAGTTACAATTAGAATGGCAGAACTTGAATTTCCAATTTTTTTTTTGTTGTTGTGAATTTCAAATACACGTTCTGAAGCGTGTATTTGAAACTCACAACAAAAAAAAAATTTGAAATTTTACACTAACAAAATATATTAGGAATTTGAAATTCAGAATTTAAAATTGTTAAATTTTTTTAAGGGTTGAAGCACAATAATTTCTTTGTTGACATTATTTCAAGTTTTTATTTCTATTTTTTTTAGGTAGAAATAATTCCTCTTCTTCGACTTCATAATTATAATTTTTTTGAAGTTAATACTTCTTTTGGCGCGTTGTATTAATGAATAATTCTGCAGGGGGTAAAAATTGTTATACTCATTCGAAATTGGAGTTCGAAAAAAACGACATGCTGTACCGTTTGAATACTCCAAAAAATGAGTGGTCCACTCAATAATCTTTTGTTATTTATAAAAACAAAATAATTTGGCCAGAAAAATTTAAATTCAAATTATTTTTTAAAAATCTTTCGTTTACAAATTATTTAAACTTAAAATTTTTTTTTCAAAATAGGTAGCTCTGATGAAATAAAGATTATCTGAGTAAAAATTTGGGTAGAGACTTACGGTTAAAATATGCAAAAAAAAATGTTTTCAAAATAGGTAGCGCCGGTGAAAAAAAAATTACCTGCCGAAGGGCTGAAATGAGGGCGGAAATGAGGGCTGAAGTTGGGGCGGAATTGAGGGTGGAAGTGAGGCCGGATGTGAGGGCGGATGTGAGGGCGGATGTGAGGCCGGATGTGAGGGCGGAAGTTAAGGCGGCAATGAGGGCGGAAGTTAGGGCGAAAGTGTGGGTGGAAGTGAGGGTGGAAGTGATGGCGGAAGTTGTGTTCTGATTGTTGAAAATGTTGAACGCGTTTCTGTATCGTTTTTAATTTATTAAATAAATTTTTAGTTTTTTTTTTAAAATTCCATTTTTTTTTTAAATTGTGACCTTTTTTTTTTTTCTGTTAAAATTTAATAATAATTAAAGTGAAATAAAAGGTGCAATAAAACTCGTGGGGACAAATTTTATGTGAAATAAATAAAATTAAAATAAGAAAAAAAAAAAGAAAAAAAAAAAATAATAATATTAAAATAAATAAATAAATAATATATAAAATAATAACATAAATAAATCTTACGCGGTTACCAAATTTTCCTATTTTTCCTATCCTTTATTATCGTGCACTCTTTTTCACTCGCTTGTCGTTGCCTTACTGAAGGTCAACTGTTGACCACCGGTTTGTAGTTCGCCAGATTGTTATCGGAACCAATTATTTCAACTATTTCAACTTAATTTACACTCTAGAGCAGGGATGAGCAAAAAATTTGAATTAATTTTTCTAACATCCAAGGTTTGGAAGCGAATTTCCAAGCCGTCCAAATCCATCTGGCCTCTGCTAAGCCAAATGTTCTGGCTTTAAGTGAGACCCAAGTATTGGACAATCTCCGGACAATCTCCGGTTATGATCTCCACTCTTTATTCATTGCCCATAGAGGAGTCGTAATTTATGTTAAGAATGACGTTGATTGTTATCCCATTAAAGATTTAAAATCATCAAGTCCCTTATTGAATTTTCTTTGGTTCAAAATAAGAACTTACAAACACGTCATCCATTTTTGCTTCCTTTAGAGGAGCCCGCAACTGACTGAGCACGTTGTAGAGTTTCACTTGCTGTCGGATAGGGTTGCCAAATGGTCTCTTTAAAAGAGAACATGGTCTCTTTTTTATCTCCACTCTTTTTTTCTCTTTTTTGTTTTTCAAATGGTCTCTTTTAGTCTCTTTTTTATACTTTCAATGTTTTCAATCAATTTTAAATGTTTTCGACAAATTGTCAGATTTGAAGTTTTTTTATTAGAAACTAATGACAAACTTTGAAAAAGCTACCATCTAGCTTAAAATCGCTTCAATTCTTCAAACGATCTAGTTCTGTATTTATAAAAATGACTCAATTTTTTTTGCGATTCCTGGGAAAAACGCAAACGTTGAGCGAGTATTTTCTATGAGAGAAGCTTAGTGGACCAAAGAGAGAAATATACTTACTCCTGAAACTGTAATAATGGCAGTAGTATATAACATGAAGAATATCTCGTGTAAAGATTTTTAATGCCTAATAAAAAATGACAAAAAATTCTTAAATACAGTTTCTAGCTCAGGCAAATATAATTTCGTTCAATAATTTTTGTTTAGTAAATTGATTTTTTTAATATGACTATAGGATTTATAAATTAATATATAATTTCTATGAAATTTCGCAATAAATAATTAAAGTTAAATTTTTTTTAAATTTAGCTTTGTACAAGTAAAAAAGTTAAAATGAATTGGTTTATCAGTTATGTAACGTTACTAACTCAGATAAATTTTATTGAAAAATTTTTTGTTTAAGAAATTTAATTTTGTTAAATGTATGTACTGATAACACAATGTATAATTTCTATAAAATTTTGCAATAAATAATTAAAGTTTGAAACTTTTTGAAAACTTTTTGAATTAAGCTTTGTACATGTGAAAATGAATTACTTCATTTTTTATGTGCATCACAAGTATTTATATTAATGTATAAAAAAAAAAACTGAATAAAAACTAAATTATATTTCTTGGTCTCCTTTTGATCCCTTTTTTTTCACCCGAATGTTCTCTTTTTTCCAGATTTTTTTTAAAATGTACTTGACTCATTTGGCAACCCTACTGTCGGACCAAATTAATCAGATTCTGGTGAAAAACCCAGAGTCTGAAATTTTGGTTTCCAGTGATTTTAACGTACACAACGTATCATGGCTTAGTCATTCTAATCGCAACAGTCCTGAAGTGTTACCGTGAAGCTTAAAATTGTAATGTAATTGCAATTTGTAACAGTGTAAACAAAAAAAAAAAACATATTAACGTAAAACATAATTAAAATCAATAATTCTAAAAAGAAAATTTTGATTAGTTAACAATAAAAATTTCACAAAAAAAAAAAAAAACAAAAAACAATTTTTTTAATCTTTTTTTTTGTCATATGAAATTGTTGTTGGAAACGCAATAAAATTAATCATATAAAAGAGGTGCATTTTCAAAAACAATTTCATATCAATTTTTATCATAAATAAAAAAGGTAAATAAACATATATGTCCTTGTTTTTTTTCTCTTTAGGTGCTGGAGTTCTTATCCTAGCCAAGTGGGTTCTATCCCTTGTCTAGGATGACAACTCCAGCTATGGTTGATTTTAGGATGGAGTGTTCCAACGCCAGTCCTAATATCCAACCCAAAACCCCCGATCTTGGTGGAGGATTCTTGGGTCTATCCAAGAATCCGAAGCCAAGACAATACCGGTCACCACATGGATACTCCTACGGGAGTACCCATACTACGTTGTGGTATTATGACTGGTTCCCCTGCCACTATCAATGAATTCAGGATCACTGAGCAATCATGATCTTGTGCCAATTGATGATGACAGAGGAACACAGTCATAAGTGGACGGACTCATTGGTCGTTCCTTATCCCAACCAAAACGCGCGGTACCCGGTTGGGATAGGCTTCGAAGTATAACAGACCAATGAAGCTCCAGCCGATCGGTCAGAAGATGTCACTAGACATCTTCTGCACTTCAATTTCCCTAATTTTCAATTTCCAGTACTAACCAAACTTAGCCTACGTAAAATACAAGCCAATAGGTAGGAAAAAGTAAAAAAATAAAATTTTTATATCCCTCTTTAAAGACAACCCCCCTCAAAAAGGAAAAATAGAAATCAATCTTCAACGTAAAATAAAATAAAAATACAAAAAAAAAAAAATAAAAGACAATACCAAATTTCTGTCATTTCAAAAAAAAAAATTTTTTTTTACCTAAAAGCATAAAAATAACTGACCATCCACAACAAAACAGCCATTGACCTAAGAAAAAAATTTTAAGCATTCAAATGAATACGAAATCATTAGCACAAATATATATTTCATTGCAAATCTTCTAGTAGGAATGTTATTTCAAAAAAAAAAAATAAAAATTTTACTCTTTCAAAAAAATATCTGGACAATTATTTGCTAAAAATTTTAAAATTTGTTCAATAATTTTTCTTTACTTCACTTTGAAGTCAAAACCTCAGTAAAATAAGACCAAAATAAAGAAATTTAATAAATCATACCAAAATTTACGTTTGTACAAGATTGGTTAAAAGACTCCGCATATACGTATACGTAAATATATGGCGGAAAACAAATTCAAAAATTTCTTTTCAAAAAAAAAAACAAATTCTCTTTTCAAAAATCTAAAAATTTAACAACATAAAATTGTAAATATTCTTATTACCATGACAATTTTTCTATATCACTTTTCTTTTTTTTCATCATATTTCATTTATGCATATGAAAAAAAAAAAACATATTTCATTTATGCATATGGAAAAAAAAAAAAAAGGTTAATGAATTCTATGCAACGACCACTCCCACCTAAGAGATACCAACAAAAAAAAAAAACAAATACCATCTTATGACACAACCTCAAAGAAAAAAAAAAAATTTTAATTAACAAAAAAAAAAAAAATAAATTTTTTTATACAAATGTATAAATGCATGCAAAAAAAAAAAAAAAGAAAGAAAAAAAAAAAAGCAAAACAAAAAAAAAAAAAAACAACATTTTTTTTACCTTTTGTAAAATTTGTAAAAATATCTGATATAGAAACAACTTTTCAATTATACTAATTTAATATAGAATTGTCGCGTATAATTTTTTTTTGTAATAAAATCGTTCAAGAAAAAAAAAACTTATTTAAATCTACATATGAATTGCAAGAAATCTCATATATTTTAGCACAAAAGATCTTCCTTTTTAGCTGTTAGAATCTCATCGATTCAATTAACAAATATTATTCTTAATATGTTAGAGAGTATATAACTGGCTCTAGGGTAGGTGAGGCGGATTTTTTAAATTTTGAGACCAAACGAGCCTTTAAAAAAAAAAAAAAAAACTTGAACACATTTGCTTGGATTCTGAAGTAAAGGAAAAAGATAATAAATAATCTCAAACGCAGAAATAAAGCTAAAATACCACTCTCCAGGGCTGGTGACGTGAAATTTTGAATTTCTTTAATTTCCTAAACAATTTTTAATTAATTTCAATTATTTCTCAGAATTTTTTATTTTTTTTTGATAAATTACAGTTTCTACACAAAAATCAAATTCAAATATAGTTTTGTGATTTTCTGGTAAAGGTGTTTTTCGTACAATTTTTGTCGCATTTTTCACGGCCGTTTATTTTCTGTAAAATAAAACAAAAAAAAAAAACTGCAAAAATAGAAAACAAAAATAGAAAACAGAATTTCAAGTGGAGGGCACTTAATGAAACCACTCAAAATTGATAGCTAATATTACTTACAGAAAACGCAACGTGAAAATATAGGACTACTTCAATAAACCATATAATAAATTTTTCTAATTTAAAAGTGAATGAATATTTTGAACCTTTTTTAATATGCTTTACAAAGTAGCCTTCTTGAATCTTTTCACCTTTTAAAAATTTTTTTTCAAAAAGTTAAGTTAAATATTTATTCAACTCTTGCAAATAGAATTTTAGTTCGTATTCACATCAGCACTCACCTGTCCAAAAAAAAAAAAAAAATAATAATAACTACGCCGTGATTTCACAAAATTTTCACCACGGCTCGCCGAAACAAAAAAAAAAAGATCAAAAAAAAAAAAGGTGCTGTTACGTTAGATAACCTGAAAAATAATCCCTAACTAATAAAACAAATTTTTTTTTAAAACAATTTATTACTAAAATAAAAACAAAAAAAAATTAATTAAATCTTAAAAATAAAACTTAAACATAAAAAAAAAAAAAAAAAAAAAAAAAACAAAAGGAAACTAATGTTAATTATTCCAACTAAATTATGAATAATCTGAAAAAGAAATTTTTATTAATAAAAAAAATAAATAAAAAAATAAATAAATAAACAAATAACTTACCCCACTCCTCATCGCCACTTAATCCGGAGTCCCGGCCATTGCATGAGCAATACCCCAACTCCCCACATGACAAGCAATAGTCACACCGGTGTACTAGATGCCCAAACCGCCGGCATCGACAACACTCTGGACCAGCATGAATAACTGCTTCATGTGCCATATTAAACACAAAACAGTAGGTACACTGGTCCAGAGCGTGTTCCCAGGACCCACACCTACAACATACCCCTTCACCATCCTAAAAATATAAAACAGATTAAAAGAAATTTATAAAAAAAAAAAAAAAAAATTCAAATTTTACTTACATAATAATACGCACACTCCCCTGAGTGTGGTACTCGATAGCAGCCGTAGCAACGACTCATCTTTGCTAAGTCGTCTACTACAGCTGCACGGCAGCTCCTCCATCTGTGGCCTTCTCTACCACACCTCCAACAATATTGAGCCATTCTAAAAAAAAAAAAAAAAATTTTATTATTTTATTTTATAGAACTGGTCACCCTGATCATGAACCATGAGTTAGACCGGATGTTCCACAATAAAATTTTTTTTGTTTCAAAACAAAAAACTTTTGAAACAAACTTCTTTTAAAATAAAAAAAAAAACAAATATAAATAAAAATAAAAAAATAAAAATAAAAAAATAAAAAACTTACCTTTATTATAATTTTTTTTATCACTTCTATCAAAATTTTTACCTTTTATCATAACACACCTTTTACTATTCAAAAAAAAAGTACCCGTAATCAAAAAAAACAAAAACAACAAACTGACCACGAAATTAAACTTCAATTATTCTGACAGAAGAAAAAATCCAAAATGGGATCCGCTCTACTTCCACACACAATCTTTTACAACTTTGCATACTTCTAGGAGTAAATGATCATGTATAGATTTTCTTGGCGGAATTTTTTTTAAATTACATTCTATGATAATATATTTAAAATAAAATAAAAAAGATATTTATAAACAAACATAAAACTATGGCTTGTATTTACGTAGATGTAGGCTAGGTTTAATATATAAGTAGAATTTTTATTTTATATTTTAATAATTTAATTAATATAACTTTTCTATTTTCATTTCATATCAATTTTTATCATAAATAAAAAAGCATATCAACTTTTATCATTAACAAAAAAGCTACAAATTTTATTAGGTGTTACTACCAATAAACTAAGACCAACTCCACCCAAATTACATAATTCGAGGTGAAGCCACCAATGACAAATATTGTCAACCACAAATAAGACCTCATAACGTAGGCATCTTTAACAAAAAAATATTTTTTTATTAGTACCAATTGTTTATATATATATATCAATATTATGATATGATATCAATAATTTTAACAATATAAATCATAATTTTCGAATAATAATATATAATATTATTATTAAAACTATAAAGAAACTTTTTTTATGCAATAAAGGTCATTAATATGAACCAAAATTTGTAATACACAACAAAACACTATTTGTAAAATTTGAAATTAAAACCTGTAATTGATTGTAAAGAAAAATTAAAAAGAAAACATTATGATCATGGAAGCAAAATCTTTGTATGTAATTTAATCAAAATGTTTTATTGCTAAAAATTTCCTACAGGTCCTTGATTAGGTGGAAGAAATGCAGATGTAAGGTCCAGCTATAGATGGCCGTGGCCATGAGCTGAAGAATGACTCCCTAGTCATTTAGGTTAAGCTCTTTCTATTAGGTTTGGTTGGGGTTTCTTAGAATATCCTTTTTATTAAAATCTTCCTTTTTTTTTACTTAAAAGACATCCTATAAATGTTGTTATGAACCCTCTGGTGTTCACTGTCGCGTACCCACCCAACGACGAGCTTAGGCCCGGCCTGAGAACAGGATGTCCTAGACAGTGGACTCGGCACCAGCTTAAAATTTTGAAAGTAGAGCACCTTCTTTTGCCTCTACTTTCACCACTTTCCCTTTTTTATTTTTATCAAAATTTTATGATAAATTTCTCAGAGTTCATCTTGAACTCAGAATTTTTGTGCTTATACACACACCCCCGTTTTTCAACCTTAATTTAATTCATAACAGAAGGCAGATATGTAGAATTTTTTTAAAGTCTCGGTAATATTATTCAAATTATTTCTGAACTCACCCACATTCCAGATGCAAACCATCAGGGTCATCATCTCTTGGATCTGTTTCTGACATCGAATCCAGATAAGTATAACGCTTCAATTAGTTCCCCCCTTGGAAACTCCGATCATTGTCTCGTTAGCACGTCCTTCTCTCTTGATAGTGGAGTGGATTTATCTAAAGCTCCCGTAAGGCTGGTATGGACCTATTCCCAAGCTGATTGGGATGGGCTCTCCAGATTTCTTAAGCAGATGGATCTTGTTTGCGTAAGGGTTTTTACCCAAAAATACTACTATAAGTATTTCAATTTTAAAGTGTAAAAAAAACGATTGACATGAATTCTACTTTATAATTTAATTTTATTATAGTTCAATGTTACAACAACTAGGTTTTAGGTTTTTTACTTTGGCTTACGTATTTTAATTATACTTGCAACAACTTTTTGCTTTAACAACGAAAAAACTACTGAATCTAATAGGCAAATGTATTTAATTTTTATAAGAATATTCTCATTACACACAATACCCAAATTATTAAAAATATAGGGAAATTTGGGTGTTCTGTTTAAGAGAGAGATCTTGCTTAATATCTTGACCAATCGTTAAGCGTGATGGTTTAAACAGACTTTTCAAACGTAGATCATTTGAAAAGTCTGGTGGCTGAACATGCCGGCCGCGTTGATAGTACGTAAGATACTATCAAATTTATTCCAATTAATAATTTACATTAGTAAAGCGGGTCGAATGAAGAGTAATTGGTCAAAAACTTAAGAAAATCTTCACAATTTGATTCAAATGAAGTTTAATTTGAACTTAATTTAATTTAATCAAAAAATATTTAGAAGTAAGTATTTAAAAAGATGTTGCAAGTAATTTAATTCAAATCAAAGTAAAATTGATGAAGTTTAATTCAATTCGATAAATGTGAAACAAAATTAATTAAAATTGGAAGTTACTTCAAAATAAATATTGAATTTTAATTGAAATTTAAAACATTATTTACAAATAATATTAGTTGATTGAATGAAAGTGAAAAATTTCTTTGTTGAAAATGATGAATTCATTCTTGAATTATGAATGTGTACGAGATTATTCAATAGGTAATATCGCAATTTTATGAATTAATCTTCTGATGATTCCACACTTTGTTTTGATGTCGACAACTCGAACTTTGGTATCATTTCCGGTAATTGTATTTAGAATTCTTCCCAGTAACCATTTTTGCGGGGGAAGGTTATCTTCGTGAACGATGACTAGTTTGCCGACACTTATATTTGATTGTTCTTCTTTCCATTTGTATCGTTTTTGCATTGTTACGATGTATTCCGTCGACCATCGTTTCCAAAAGTGTTGTTGGATAGCCGAAACTTGTTGCCATTTTGTTAGACATTTGATATTGGTAACATCAGGCTCGATTATTGTTTCACATGGGGCCTGGCTCCAAAAATGTGCAGGTGTTAGCGCTTGTTCATCATTTGGGTCTGTTGTCATTGGCGTAAGTGGTCTTGAATTCAATGTGGCTTCAATTTGGCAACAAACAGTAGAGAGTAATTCATATGTTAAGTGAGAGTTTTGAAGTGTGGGATATAACAATGATTTGGCTGATTTCACGGCTGCTTCCCATATACCGCCGAAGTGGGGTGATCTTGGTGGGATGTGTTGAAAATCTATTGAGTGTTCCGCGCACCATCTTGTTATTTCTGATTGAAACGATTGATTCAGGAATTTTTGCCTTAATTCCGCAAGAAGACGTCTGGCTCCACAGAAATTAGTTGCATTGTCACAATAAAGTTTTTTGCATAACCTCCGACGAATGACAAATCTTTTGAGCGCACCGATGAATGCACTCGATGTTAAATCTGTAACCACTTCGAGATGTACTCCCTTCGAAATGAAGCATACAAAAACTGCGATGTACGTTTTGTAGATTGGCTGACGTCTCGTTGTTGGACTTGTTAGTATTGGACCACAAAAATCTACTCCGCAAATTGCAAATGCAAGATTGGCATTGACACGATCAGCAGGCAAATCTCCCATAATTTGGCTTAGAAGTTTTGGCCGATATCGAAAACATCGAATACAATTTCGCACTATTTTTCTGGTACAATCTCTTGCATTTATGATCCAAAATTCTTGAGCGATTATGGACTTTAAAGCCTGCAAACCGGCGTGGCAATGCCTAAAATGTAGAAAAGAAATGTATGAATTAACAAAGTTATTATTTTTAGGTAATAGTATTGGATAACGAAAACTATAAGGTAAGTTTGTGTTTCTAAGACGCCCTCCAACTCTTAAAAGGCCATCATTTTGATCAATAAATGGGTTCAAATGCTTAATGTTGCTTGTGTTGGGAACTAGTTGATTTTTCTGCAAACACTTAATTTCATTGTCAAATTCTAATTGTTGAATAATATAAATTATGTCTTTGAATCCATTTTCCAATTCTTCTGCTGATAAAATATCAACGTTCAACGAGTAATTTCTAAGCTTTCGTTTTAAGTTTTCAATGAACCGACGAACATAAGCGAATATGCGACGATTTTTGGTGAAGCTACTTGTTTTGTAGATAATATGTGTTAGTGAATATTCATTTGTTGTCACTAAAGAGAGTTTTGGATTTCTATTACTTATTTTTCTCGTTTCCGGCAGTTCATCATCTGATGTGTACGTTTTTTGCACTGGCCAATGTTCTTCCGATTTATAAAGAAACATTGGACCTGTAAACCATATTGACTCTTTTAATTCAGCTACCGAACAACCTCTAGATATTATGTCAGCAGGATTGGATTTAGTGTTAACGTGTTTCCAAATTGCTTTCGATGTTAATTCTTGAATTATTGACACTCGGTTGGCAACAAATGTTTGCCATTTAGCTGCAAAAGCACCAATCCAACCCAAAACTATTGTTGAATCAGTCCATAAAAATATATTCTTCATATGGTTAGGGTAGTTTGGCTGTACTTTCGACCATAGCTTTGCTAACAATTCTGCACCTAAGAGTTCGAGAACCGGCAAAGTTCTTGTCTTTTTACTTGGAGCAACCTTTGATTTTGCTGCTATCAAATTAACAGTGACCTTTCCATATATGTCCACTGTTCGAATATAAATACATGCCCCGAATGCTCTTATTGACGCATCGCAAAATCCATGTATTTGTGAATTGATTGTTTGACTTTGTGATGATACAAAACGAGGAATTGTTATTGAATTTAATTTATTCAAATCATTTTTAAAGTTTAACCAACGATTGTGCAAGTCTTGTGGTAGTGACTCGTCCCATGACAATTTGAGTAACCATAATTCTTGCATGAATAATTTTGATGTGACGACAAGTGGGTTAACTAATCCCAAAGGATCGAATAATTTCGCTAGATCGGAAAGAACTGATCGTTTTGTAACTTTAGATGACTTGATTTTCTCTTCGTGTTGAATTCTGTATCGAAATTCATCAGATTTTGGATCCCAAATCATCCCAAGTGTTCTAATAATATCTACATCATTTAAATGAAGAAGCTTTTCTTGATGTTCAATTGGAATTTTTTCTAAAATTGATGACTCATTGGAATACCATTTGCGAAGTTCCAATTCAGCCGAGATGAAAATGGTAGTTATATCATTTTGCAACTGTAGGACCTCTTCTACTGTATCCCCCCCGGCAATCAAGTCATCGACATAAGTGGAACATTTGATGATTTCAGCAGCTTTTGGAAATTTTGACGAATGTTGATCAGCTATGAAATTCAAACACCTTGTGGCTAAATACGGAGCCGAAGCAGTTCAATATGTTAATGTTTTAAGACCAAAAATTTTAAATTTATCTAGCGGACTATCTCGCCACAAAATTAACTGGAAATTGCAATCTTCAGGGTAAATCCAAATTTGGCGATACATCTTTGAAACATCAGCAATTAAAGCAAATCTGAAACAACGAAATTTTACTAGAATTGAAAAAATGTCACTTTGAACAGTTGGACCAACTGATAAAATATCATTGAGTGAAACATTAGTTGAACTAGGACATGAAGCATTAAATACAACTCGAAGTTTGGTGCTAGTACTTTCAGGACGAACGACATATTGGTGTGTAATGAAATAATGTGTACTTGGTACATCTTGTGCCGAAATTTCTTCCATATGACCAAGATCGAGATATTCTTTAATAAACATTGAATATTGCTGTTTAATGTCTGGTAATTTTTCTAGCTTTTTCTCCATCCAAATAAATCTTGACTTCGATTTGTTATAAGACTCACCCAATTCTGTTACTGATTTCTTGAAAGGTAGTTTAACCATTAAGCGATTATCTTTTGATTTGAATGTTGTGTTGACAAATAATTTTTCACAATTCTGTTGTTCTACATTAAATTTCGAATAATTTGTTTCAATATTTTCAATGGACCAAAATTTTTCCACCAAGTTGTTTAGTGACACGTCCGATGATAAGCTGTCTTCGAGGCTTGGTTTTGAACTTAGTAATGTTGAAAAAGTTTTGCCAATGATCGAATTGGTGCGAAAGCGACCAGAAATAATCCAACCGAAAACTGTTTTCTGCAAAATTGGTCCATCTTCGAATAGTTTAATTTGTCCAATTGACAAAAGTTCAAAAAAGTTTTCAGCCCCAATCAACAAATCAATTTTTTGTGGTTTGAAAAAATTAGGGTCTGCGAGATCGAGATTAGGAGGTACGTTTAGTTTACTTTTATCTAAGTTCTTTTCAGGATGATCAGTTGAAATTGAAGGCAATATCCAACAATTTAGATTAATTATAAAATTATTTAGTCGAGATTTAACAGTGACTGCTGTTTCATGTTTAATTTTTGTAGCAAATTGACCAATACCAATAACTTGGCCACAAATTGGTTTACGATTTAAGTTCAATAGTTTTACTAGACGATCTGTAATAAAATTCAACTGCGATCCACTATCAAGCAAAACTCTGGCATGATGGTATGTTCCTGCCTGATCTTTAATTTGGACAACAGCTGTAGCTAGAAATGTATGATCGTTATTTTCTTGAAATTGTGATTTTGATTTACTGGAAACATACGACAAACGTGATGGACCTGCTCGAGGTTGAAACCGATCTTCAAAATCACCTTGTTGTGAGTTTGCATTATTTGATGATGATGGGAACGAAACATTTCGATTTATTGATGAGTTGGTGCATTCAGCATTTAATACCTGACCTGAAAATTTACTAATATTTTGTTGTTGTGGATTTAAATTTGTGGCATTAGTTGAGCTTTGATTATTAACATTATATCGATGTAACAGAGAATGGTGATGTTTTGAACAAATTTTACATAATGATGATTTGCAATCTTTAAGTACGTGACCAGATCGTAAACAATTTATGCATAAGAGCAATTTTTTCGCTTGAGAGTATCTGTCCATTACAGATAACTCGCCGAAGCTTGGACATTTTTCAATTTTATGATTTGTGTTCGAGCAATATGAGCAACCTGGAATTTTTGAAACAGTATAAGACGATGATTGTTTATTTTCGAATTTCTTCTTGTTGTATTGATTGTATTGATAATTATTGTTGGTATGATTATTTTGGATCGAGCTGCTATTACATGTTGATTTATTGTTTTTTGCTTCTCGCACTTCCAGCAATTGGCATCGTTTATTTAATAATGCATGCATATTATCCCATTTAGGTAAGCTTTGGTAATCAAATGATTCTTCATATTTGCTCTGCGAATCTGAATCCAATTTTGTCATTACAATTTGAATTATTAACGAGTTCATGACATCAACTTCTGTGCCTATGTTTTTCATTGCGTTTAAATGTGAATTGATGTTGTCTATTAAACTTCTCAATTGACTTGCAGAGTTTTTTGAAATTTTTGGTAGGTCGAGAAAAGAGACGATGTGTTCCTGAAAAATTAAATATTTGTTGTCATATCGTTGTTGTAAAGTTGTAATGGCTGCAGTATAATTTTCCGATGATTTTCCTAAAGCATCAATTGTTTGAAGCGCTGGACCAGTTAAACAATGCCTTAAATGGTTATACTTTTCTGTTGTGGATAAACTATCATTTTCCGCAACTAATTTGTTGAAAATGGAAATGAAATTATGATAGTCCGAGTATTTTCCGGAAAATGTTGGTAATTTCATCTGTGGTAAGCTTGATCGTATTGGATTTGGTTGTCCTGCTGAAATGGTGGTATCTAAATTTTGTTGGCATGGAACTTTGCTCCTATAGAGTACCTGTAATTCACAGTACATTTCCTCAACTTCGCTTCGACTAGCCATATGAGCAGCATCATCAGGTCTCATTTTTTCTAACGACTGTTGATGAGATGACCGCAATTTGCAATATTGATCAAAAATTTTCGTTCTACATTCTAATTCAACAGCTGAAATTGTATCTATATTTCCTGAGACGAGATTTAAGATTCGAGTCATGTTGGCTTTAATGCTTGCGCGTTGTACTTTAATTTCATCGTATTTTTTCTTTGCATCAGCCTCAATTTGATCATTGTTGTCAGGCATGATGAAAAATTTACTTGATGAAAAGTTGTAGATAATGAAAACAAATGTTCAGTCTAAAAAAGAAGAACTCAAACGATGATGAATTAATAATTTGTTAACAAATTGTAAATAAAGTTATTGTTTATTACTATGATAATTAAAAAAAATTTTTTATGTAGTTTTATGTAGCTATAGTTTCAAATATAGTTAAACGATTCCAACATTAACAATTAATGGTTGGATTAAAAGTTGTTGACTTTAATTAAGGTTCGCTTGAATAAATTTTCGTAACGAGTATGATTATGGTTTGTTTAGAAAATTTTATTATTATTGTTTAAGTTTCGATTGATTAGGTTTAATACTAATAATGGTTTTTATTAATTTTTGAATAATTCGAAATTAATTTTCAATAAACAAATTGTTTGTGTTTTGTTTCGAAAAATTTAATTTCATTAAAAATGTTTGTGTATTAAGTTTCAATTAAGGCTTGAGAACCAATGTTCAACGTTTGTTCAATAGAAGTTTCGATTAAAAAATTATTTAATTATGTTTCGATTCAAAAAATTTTACATTTTTTTTTTTCCAGATTCCAAAAAAAAATTTTTATTTTATATATTTTTTTTTGTTGTTAAAAATTAGATACTGTAGCCCAACAGCTGTACAGATAAAATTTTCTTGTGTGTGTATATTATTTATATCATGCAATAAGTGTATGCTACTTTATGCTACTTTTTCCTCTCAATTTTTTAATAAGTAGAGGTATAAAATTTTGCAGATAATTTTAAATATATAAATTTATACATACGATACCAAAAAATTTATATGATCAATTGAAATGCCCAAAAAATCCAATTGCGGTAAAATTTTGACCTGGTTGATGTGTCTTCAACTGCACAGCAAAACCACTTTTCTTGATTGAAAAAATTTGTACTTTATTTTATAATTTTTTAATAGTATATTATATATTTTTTTTTTTAAGAATTCAAATTTAATTTTAGTTTTTTAATACTTCACAAATAATTTTTGATAGTTTAACTTTAATAATTATAGCACTTCAATTTTTTTTTTTTTTTTTTAAGTTTTTAATTTAAGGTCACTCACTATTACACCTTATAATTTCGAGTTTTTTTTTTTTTTTTTGTTTAGTTTATTTGTCCGCAATTTACCGAACCGAATTCCAACTACGATCTTCGAACTCAGGAGCCGAGTGTTCGTGAGTTTTTTTTAAACGAGAGAGCGACGAGTTGTTTCGAACGAAGGAGCCAATTGTCCTTGAGTTTTTTATCGAACGAGGGAGCCAAGTGTCCTGTCACGGTCGCCAAAATGTTTAGGTAAGGGTTTTTACCCAAAAATACTACTATAAGTATTTCAATTTTAAAGTGTAAAAAAAAACGATTGACATGAATTCTACTTTATAATTTAATTTTATTATAGTTCAATGTTACAACAACTAGGTTTTAGGTTTTTTACTTTAGCTTACGTTTTTAATTATACTTGCAACAACTTTTTGCTTTAACAACGAAAAAACTACTGAATCTAATAGGCAAATGTATTTAATTTTTATAAGAATATTCTCATTACACACAATACCCAAATTATTAAAAATATAGGGAAATTTGGGTGTTCTGTTTAAGAGAGAGATCTTGCTTAATATCTTGACCAATCGTTAAGCGTGATAGTTTAAACAGACTTTTCAAACGTAGATAATTTGAAAAGTCTGGTGGCTGAACAGATCTGTTTCGTTGCTTCTTGGAGAGGGATGTTGACCTTTGCACGGCTGTCATTACTGAAAGTATTCTGTTAGGGAAGAAACTATATATACTCCATAAAAAAGTACAAAATAAAACGAATACTAAAATTCCGTGGTTCAATGACACCTGTGCAAAGGCCATAGCCGATAGAGATAATGCTTTCCGTGAGTATAAACATAACAATTCTTAAAGTTCACTGAAGCATTGGCGAGAGCTCAGGAACAGATGCAGAAAAATTTGTTGTCTGCACAAGGCTTTGTTTACCCCGAGGAAGCGTCAAGAAATATTAAACCTTCTTTCAAATAGCAGAAGCTTTTGGAGCTTCGCTTAAAGTGTACAACAGAACTTCTGTTCGCCTTCATCTTTTCCTCTTCTTGTAGATGGTGACCGGATCATATCAGATTCGGTTGGAAAGGCTAATTTGTTTGCAAAATTTTTTTAGTCAAAACTCAACACTCGCAGCTTCAGCTCAAGTACCACCTGTCTTGCCAACTGTAAACTCTTCTTTTGGAAGAGTTTACATTAGGCAACGAGCTGTTTTAAAAGCTCTCAAAAATCTGAATGTGAAAAAGTCAACTGGCTCTGTTGGTATTCCGGCTGTGGCCCTAAAACATTCTGGCTAAACCTCTGCGCAACCTTTTCTATCTTTCATATTCACTTGGTATTTACCCCACCAAGCGCAAAGTTGTGCATGTTCAGCCTATTCGAAAAAAACGCGATAAATGCGATCCCTCTAACTACAGGCCTATTGTGCTTATTTCTATTCTCTCCAAAGTAATGGAATCCCTAATTAATAATAAAGTTAAAAAATACCTTGAATGTAACAAATTTCGAAGTGACCAGCAATATGGTTTTCGTACGAATAGATCGCTGGTGACCTAATGACACATTTATCCCACAAGCTCAACGCCAGTCTTCACAATTCCGGTGAGGCTTGTGTTGTTGCTTTGGATATAGCTAAGGCTTTTGATCGAGTCTGCCACCCGGCTTTGATTTCTAAAGTTAAATCAATGGGTCTAGAATCAGCCTTTGTCAATTGGATCAGCAACTTTTTGTCTTGCCGTTCTATTCGTGCTGTTGTGGATGAGTACCAGTCACATATTTTCAACATAAACTCCGGTGTACCCCAAGGGTGTGTTCTCTCCCCAACCCTCTTTCTTATTTTCATCGATGATCTTCTGAAATCAACACTCAACCCCATCCACAGCTTCGCCGATGACAGTAACTTGGTAGCATGCTACGATTTTGTTAATAGAAAATCCGAATCTTCCAATGCTGTTACTACTAAGCGCAATTTCCTGCAAAGTAGCATAAATCACGATCTTTCCAAAATTTCACAATGGGGTCTTCTCAACAGAGTTGAGTTTAACGCTTCAAAAACTCAATGCTGCCTAATTTCTAGAAAGCTGTCAACTTTTGAACCCCAATTTTCTTTCCAAGGTGAAAGAAAGTATTGGAAAATCTGGAAACCATGACATTTTAGGCTTGAAAATAACTTCAGATCCAAGCTGGAAACTTCATATTTTCGAAACGGCAAAAAACGCAGTGAAATGTCTTGGTTTCCTTAAAAGATGTGAACAATACTTTTCCCCCCTCTGATCTCTTTAACATTTACAAATCCTACATACGACTGAAATTAGAATATAATTCACATATATGGGCTGCTGCTCGTAAAACCCACCTTGAGTACCTGGACAAAGTTCATAGAGGGCTATTAGATTGATAAACAATCACCAAACCACCAGCTCATTAACATCACTTAATCACCGTCGCAATGTAGGTTCACTTTCCATTTTTTATAAATACCTTGTTGATACGTGTTCCTTGGAAGTAAAAGCCCTACTTCCTTCACTTAAAGTATTTTCACGTCAAATACTTACCGCTTCAACGTCACTCCCATATTTCGTCAAAATTCCTAGATGTGGTAGAACGAGCTTCGGAGATTCCTTTTCAGTTCGTATTTCGAGAAGGTAGAATGCTCTCCCTTCAAAATTGTTCCCTACAACTGGCGGAAGTTTGATTTACGACCTGCGCCGCTTTAAGAATAGTGTAAATGATTACCTCCTAACTGTCCCACTTTTTAATCCCGTCTAAACTTCCTATCCTCGCTTTGTTAGCACCAAAATTGATCCAGCATCATTGTTTCAAAATCACTGCGACTTTTCATGTTATTTCTCAAGTCAATGGGTTCATCTTTTGCGTTATCATTGTCAGTGTCAAGAATCAGAATTGGTTAACGTACCCCCAAGGGGTCCATGGACCCCAGGTTGGGAATCTCTGACTTAGATAATCAAAGAATAGACCATAACATTTCCGACAGAGTATTAATAAATAATTTTCATCAACTTTTAGACCCAGCAGTTAAAAAGTGGTATTTCGTTTACTTTAGAACTCACGACAAGCAAGAGACAACTTGGAGGACCTTCAGTTCAGCCCTCATAAATGAGTACGCTGAAGCCCTTGATGAAGACTTAAAAATAACAGAGCTAGTAAATAGAAAACAAAAACTAGGTGAAACTTGGCGAGAATTTATTCAAGCCATGATAGCCCTTAACCAAAAACTAGAGGAACCCTTAAACGAACGACGTTTAACGAACCGAATTAAACTTAATGTAAGAAGGGAGTATAAAGAACCACTCCAAGCGGTTGAAATTCGCGACCTAACCACACTTCCAACTAAATTTAGAATGATCGACGCTAGCAAAGAAATGAAACAAACATATAGAGAAGAAAATACTTATCAGAGACCAGGAGGCGAGCGTAATAGGTATAGGGTACACAACCAAGCAGCCTCAATTTAATGCAGGAAATTTAAAAAAAATATGAAGAACCGCTAAAAATTAAACAACAAATATCCAGACCAAGTACCCCGGAAACCAACCTGCGTTGTTGGAATTGCGAAAAACCAGGCCATGCATTCATGGACTGTACTGAGAACTATAGGAGAATTTTCTGCTACAAATGTGGAATGCCTAACGAAGTTTCTCCAACTTGCAAAAATTGCCACAAGACAGTTCGGTTCCAGGGAAACTAAATTCCCAATCTGTGGAAAGGCCGTCTGCAGATTTAAAAATAGGCCAAAATTTTGATAAGATTAATGACAAAATTAATGATAAAAATCAGGATAACTTAGAAATATTGCATAATCAAAATGAAAAAAATAAAGAATCAAAAAAAGAAGAAATGAAAATTACCAAAATTCTAAAAAGAACAGAAAAGGACGAAATTTCATTAAAAGAAAAAAAACAATGGCCTCCATATCATATCAGAAAACAAAGATATGAGAGAAAAAGAGCCGAAATAGTTACCTTTAAGAATGTTAGCAAAATAAGATTAAATATTAATTTTTTTTTTTTTTTTTTAATTAAAGTTACCAAATCACTAGGTGGGATACCTTTTATACTAAAGAAGTATGGATTTGGTAATGAGGACAGGAAATTTAGACGGGATTAAAAAGTGGGACAGTTAGTAGGTAATCATTTACACTTTTCTTAAAACGGCGCAAGTCGTAGATTAAGCGTCCACCAGCTGTCGGGAACAACTTTAATGGGAGAGCATTCCACATTCTCGAGGTGCGAATTGAAAACGAATCTCCGAAGCTCGTTCTATCACATATGGGAATTTTGACGGAATATGGGTGTGACGTTGTGGCGGTACGTGTTTGACGTGAAAATACTTGAAGTGAAGGAAGTAGGGCTTTTACTTCCAGGGAACACGTATCCATTCCAACAAGGTATTTATAAAAAATGGAAAGTGAACCTACATTGCGACGGTGATTGAGTGATGTTAATGAGCTGGTGGTTTGGTGATTGTTTATCAATCTAATAGCCCTTCTCTGAACTTTGTCCAGGTACTCAAGGTGGGTTTTTGGAGCACCAGCCCATATATGTGAATTATATTCTAATTTCGGTCGTATGTAGGATTTATAAATGTTTAAGAGATCAGAGGGGGAAAAGTATTGTTTACATCTTTTTAGAAAACCAAGACATTTCGCTGCGTTTTTTGCCGTTTCGAAAATATGAATTTTCCAGCTTAAATCGCAAGTTATTTTCGAACCTAAAATGTTAAGGCTTCCAGATTTGACAATACTTTCTCCTTGAAAGGAAAATTGGGGATCGAAAGTTGACAGCTTTCTAGAAATTAGGCAGCATTGGGTTTTGGATGCGTTGAACTCAACTCTGTTGAGAAGACCCCATTGTGCAATTTTTGAAAGGTCGTGATTTATGCTACTTTGCAAGAAATTTCGTTTCGTAGTAACAGCATTTGAGGATGCTGATTTTCTATTAATAAAATCGTAGCTTGCTACCAAATTGCTGTCATCGGCGAAGCTGTGAATGGGGTTTAGAGTAGATTGCAAAAGATCATTAATGAAAATTAGAAAGAGGGTTGGTGAGAGAACGCACCCTTGGGGTACACCGGAGTTGATATTGAAAATTTGTGACTGGTACCCATCCACAACAGCACGAATAGAACGGCCAGACAAAAAATTGTTGATCCAATCTACAAAGGCTGATCCAAGACCCATTGATTTCACTTTAGAAATCAGGGCCGAGTGCCACACTCGATCAAAAGCCTTAGCTATATCCAAAGCAACAACACAAGCCTCACCGGAGTTGTAAAGACTGGTGTTGAGCTTGTCGGACAAATATGTCATTAGATCACCAGTCGATCTATTCGAGCGAAAACCATATTGTTGGTCACTTAGCAGTTTATTGCTTTCAAGGTATTTTTTAACTTTATTATTAATGAGAGATTCCATTACTTTGGAGAGAATAGAAGTAAGCGCAATAGGCCTGTAGTTTGAGGGATCGCATTTATCGCCTTTTTTTGGAATAGGCTGAACATGCACAACTTTCCACTTGGTGGGGTAAATGCCAAGTGAGTATGAAAGATAGAAAAGGTTGCGCAGAGGTTTAGCTAGAACGGAGGCATTATGTTTAAGGACCACAGCCGGAATACCATCGGGGCCAGTTGACTTTTTCACATTCAGATTTTTTAGAGCCTTCAAAACAGCACGTTGCCTAAAGTGAACTCTTCCAAAAGAAGAGTTTACAGTTGGCAAAACAGGTGGAACTTGAGCTGAAGCTGCGAGTGTTGAGTTTTGACTAAAAAGTTTAGCAAACAAATTAGCCTTCCCAACCGAATCTGATATGATCCGGTCACCATCTACAAGGGGAGGAAAAGATGAAGGCGAACAAAAGTTTTGTTTTACACTTTTAGCGAAGCTCCAAAAGCTTCTGCTATTTTTAGGAAGGTTTAATATTTCTTGTCGCTTCCTCTGGGTATACAAAACTTTCTGTTGGCGACAAATTCTACTACATCTGTTCCTGACTTCGCGCCAGAGCTTCAGTGAACTTAAAGAATTGTTGTATTTATACTCACGAAAAGCATTATCCCTATCTGCTATGGCCCTTACACAGGTGTCATTGAACCACGGATTTTTAGTATTCGCTTTATTTTGCACTATTTTATGAGGAATGAAAAGTTTCATTCCTAGCAGAATACTTTCGGTAATGACAGCCGTGCAAAGGTCAACATCCTTTTCCAAGAAGCAACGAGAGAGATCCATTCGTCCAAGAAAACTAGCAAGCCCATCCCAATCAGCTTGGGAATAGGTCCATACCAGTCTTCCAGGAGCCCTAGATAAACCCGCTCCACCATCAAGAGAAAAGGACGTGCTAACGAGACAATGATCGGAGTTTCCAAGGGGGGAACTAATTGAAGCGTTATAATTATCTGGATTCGATGTCAGAAACAGATCCAAGAGATGATGACCCTGATGGTTTACATCTGGAATGTGGGTGGGTTCAGAAATAATTTGAATTAGATTATTAAGACTTGAAAAAAACTCTACATATCTGCCTTCGGGACTGTTGCGATTTGAATGACTAAGCCATGATACGTTGTGTACATTAAAATCACCGAAAACCAAAATTTCAGACTCTGGGTTTTTCGCCAGAATCTGATTTATTTGATCCGACAGCAAGTCAAACTCGACAACGTGATCACTGCCAGTCAGTTGCGGGCTTCTGTAAAGGAAGCAAAAATGGATGACGTGTTTGTTGGTTCTTAATTTGAACCAAAGAAAATTAAATAAGGGACTTGATGATTTTAAATCTGTAATGGGATAACAAGCAACGTCATTCTTTATGTAAACAGCGACTCCTCTGTGGGCTACGTATAAAGAGTGAAGATCGTAACCGGGGACTGAAAAACGGTTGGGGTCTCCGTTGTCCAATACTTGGGTCTCACTTAAAGCCAGAACATTTGGCTTAGCAGAGGCCAAATGGATTTGAACAGCTTGGAAATTCGCTTCCAAACCTCGGATGTTGCAAAATTGTATACTAAATTTTTTGCTCATCCCTATTAAAAGTGTAAATTATAAAGAAACTAGTTGGTTCCACAAAATAAATAAATCAAAGAAAAGAAAAGAAAAATCAAGACGTGAAAATCAATATTATAGACCGATTAAAGAAGATAAAAAGAAAATTCTTTCATCAATCATAAAAATACCACAAGATAATAGACCATATGTAAAAATCCAGATAGGAAATCAAGCATTAATGGGACTATTAGATTCTGGAGCATCAATTTCCTGTTTAGGAAAAGACAGAAAATGCATTGCAGAAGAAACAAATTTTAAATTGCATAAAATTAGGGAGTCTGTAATAACCGCAGCAGGAAATAAAACAGAAATAATAGGATATATCCTTGTACCTATTATTTTTAATAAAATATCAAAAATTTTGAAAATTCACGTTGTCCCTAAATTGTCACAAGAACTATATCTTGGTGTAAATTTCTGGACAGAATTTAACCTAGCTCCTCAAATTTTTAATCTAGTAAGCGAAATTTCAGAAACTGACCAAAATATTCATCAGTTAAATCTAAAAGAACAGATAGAGTTAGAAGCTATAAAAAAAATGTTTCCTTCATATGCAGTAGAAGGACTAGGGTGTACTTCATTAGAAGAACATGTAATAGACACAGAGGAAAATGATCCAATAAAACAAAAACATTACCCTATTTCACCTGCCATTCAAACCTTAATGTACGCCGAAGTAGACAGAATGTTAGAAATGGGCGTGATCGAAGAGAGCAATAGCGCGTGGACATCTCCGGTAGTTTTAGTTAGAACACCAGGGAAAAACCGACTTTGTTTAGACTCAAGAAAAGTAAATGAGTTAACAAAAAAAGACGCGTATCCTTTACCAAACATCCAAGGACTAGCTAGAATAGATAAAACAAAATATATTAGCAGTATAGATCTTAAAGATGCATTTTGGCAAATTCCTCTAGAAAAAGTTTCAAGAGAAAAAACTACCTTTGCAACTCCTGGTAGACCCCTTTATCAGTACACCAGAATGCCTTTCGGACTTTGCAACGCAGCTCAAAGAATGTGTCGGTTAATGGACAAAGTTATACCACAACATTTAAAAGAAGAAGTCAAAGTTTATCTAGACGATTTAATGATCGCAACAGAAACTAAAGAACGACACTTTGAACTTCTAAAATAAGTAGCCACTGCCCTTAAAAAAGCAAACCTAACAATAAACGTAGAAAAATCTAAATTTTTTATGAAAGAAATAAAATATTTAGGTTACGTAATAGGCGCAAACGGTACTAAACCTGATCCAGGCAAAATAAAAGCAATAACTGAATATCCAGAGCCTAAATCTTTGAAACAAACTAGACGATTTTTAGGAATGACCGGGTGGTTTCAGCGACTAATTAAAAACTACTCTACAATAGTAGCACCCATTACTGATTGCCTGAAAATTAAAAATAACAATAATAAATTCATTTTTACAAATGAGGCGCGAGAAGCTTTCAAAAAAATTAAAGAAATTTTAATAACAGAACCGGTTATAGCCCCTCCCGATTATAATAAACCCTTTTATATACAAACTGATGTCAGTCAATCTGGTATTGGTGCAGTAATTTTTCAACTTGATTCAGAAAACCAAGAACACCCTGTGGCATACATGTCAAAAAAATTTAATGAAACTCAAGCTCGCTGGGCAGCTACAGAACAGGAATGTTTTGCAGTTGTCGAAGCGATAAAAAAATTTAGAATGTATGTCGAAGGAGTTAAATTTACTGTGTTAACAGACTGTGCAGCACTAAAGTGGTTAATGACGTGCAAAGACCATCACGGTAAACTTTTTAGATGGTCTTTAAAACTTCAAGTATTTGAATTTGATATACAACATAGATCTGGAAAAAAAAATGTTGTAGCAGATACATTATCACGTTCTTTTGGAATAGAAGAAATAACTTTACGTTACCCAGACCTTGATTTAGAGTCAGAAGCATTCGAATCGAATAATTACAAAGAAATTCGAAATGCAATAAAAGATAACCAAGATAGGTTACCTGACCTAAAAATAATAGAAAATAAAGTATTTAAAAGAATTAAATTCAGAAAAGACCAGGAAATGTCAGAATTCAATCTATGGAGACTTTGGATCCCAGAAGAATTGGTAACGGACGTCATTAAGAACAATCATGACCCACCACATTCTGCACACGGAGGTTTAGGAAAAACATTGTATAAAATAAGGACGAAATATTACTGGCCCCGTATGTTTTCACAAGTAAAAAAATATGTACAAGATTGTACAATATGTAAAGAAACAAAACCCACTAATCAAATTTTAAGACCCCCAATGGGAAATAAACCAATACCTTCAAGACCATTTCAAAATTTATACATAGACTTTTTAGGTCCATATCCTAGATCTAGATCTGGAAATACCTGTATATTTATTATCCTAGATTCCTTTTCAAAATATGTAATAATAAGACCTCTAAAAAAAGCAACAACTGCTAATGCTATTAAGGTTTTAGATGAAACATTTAGTTTGTTTGCTTGTCCGGAAAGCATACTAAGTGACAACGGAACACCCCTAGTATCGAAAGATTTCGAATCCTACCTAAATAATTACGGTATAGAACATAAATTAACTGCTTTTTATGCTTTTAAGATATCGTAAAACGCAACTTGGAAAAATCTAAAGAAAAAGGCAGAAAATTATATAATAGAAAATGTAAAAATGCTAAATTTAAGATAGGACAGACAATATATAGACGAAATTTTGCACAAAGTGACTTTAGTAAGCACTTTAATGCAAAGCTAGGGAAGAAATTCATACCATGTAAGTAGATAGTTTAGGAGGATCCTGGACCAAATTGTGGAGCCATATTATGTGGAGCCGGTGGAGCCGTATTATAGGGGGATCCTGGACCAAATTGTGGAGCCATATTATGTGGAGCCGGTGGAGCCGTATTATAGGAGGATCCTGGACCATATTATGTGGAGCCGGTGGAGCCGTATGATAGGGGGGTCCTGGACCATATTATGTGGAGCCGGTGGAGCCGTATTATAGGGGGATCCTGGACCATATTATGTGGAGCCACCGTATTATAGGGGGCTCCTGGACCATATTATGTGGAGCCGGTGGAGCCGTATTATAGGGGAATCCTACACCAAATTGTGGAGCCATATTATGTGGAACCGGTGGAGCCGTATTATATGGGGATCCTGAACCAAATTGTGGAGCCATATTATGTGGAGCATGTGGAGCCTGTGGAGCCGGTGGAGCTTGTGGAGCCATATGATGTGGAGCCGTATTATAGGAAGACCCTAAATCAAATTGCGGATCGTATTATAGGGTATTCTGAATATTTAAGCTATTCTACAGAAATTCTGAATATTTAAGCGGATTCGTTTTTTTGCTGACAAATACAATATGTAGTGCTGTAGTACAAAGAATATATTTGATAAAGTGTGTGTGTGTGTGTGTGTGTGTGTGTGTGTGTGTATATGTTTGAAAATTATGCATTTCATTCAATTGTGAGATTGATTTTTTATTAAATTATTGATTATTTCTATATGTGTAAAGGAATTTGTACACCTGACAATATTGTAATTTGAGACGTTTGCTTTATTAAATTATAAAAAATAATTATAGAGATAAAAATTAATTTTTCGAAATGAAATTCGATATTAATTAAGTGCAAATGATTTTTTATTAAATTATTAGAAAACGATTATTTCTGTGTTAATAATAATTTGTTGATTTTCTAAAAATGCTGACTTATTTTTAATTAAGTGCAAATGATTTTTTATTAAAATATTAGAAAACGGTTATTTCTGTGTTAATAATAATTTGTTGATTTTCTAAAAATGCTGACTTATTTTCCCACGTATTCCAAAACGTATAATAATTATTAACACAGAAATAATAAATTGAGCCGCGATTTTGTGTCTGTGATAAGAACGAAAATTTAGTATTTAAGGAAGCAAGTTTTCATTTTTTGATCAAATTCAAATTTAAATCAAACAGTTTAAATTCTCTGATCTAAAATCAATTTAATTAATAAGTATATACTAAATTTTAAAAATTATTATTTGAAAATTAAAAATTAAAAAGTGAGAAAACTTAAAATTAGATATTAAATTAAAAGAAAACTTAAATTCAAATTTAAAAATTATATATTTGAAATTAATAATTTTGAAAATAATTTTGAAAAAAAAAAAATAAAATAAAATAAACTTGAAAATACTTTTGAAAATAATAATTTAAAAAAAAAAAAAAAATTAAATAAATTGAAAATAGAAAATACAAATTTGAAAATTATAAATTTGAAAATAATAATTTAAAAAAACAAAAAAAAAAATTTTTTTTAAATCGAAAATACAAAATTCAAGTTTAAAATATTTTCAACTAGGCATTCAGAGAAAAATTTCAAATAACAAATTAAAAAACGTGAGTAAAATAATTTTTTTTTTTTTTTGTTCAAGATAAAAATATTTAAATAAAACTTGATTTCAGATAAAATATTTTAAAATGGCTTTTTCTTGTCAAATCTGTGGTCAACAATTCACAATGAATAAAAATCTTCTTCGACATACGAGAACTAAACATGTACAACAAAATGGAGAATCGGATTTAGTGAATTTAACTTGCCAAATTTGTGATGCAGAATTTTCAAGATCTGATGCGCTATGGCGTCACATTAATTCAAGACATGGTCAACCATCTAAATCAAGATCTGATGCGCTACGGCGTCACATTAATTCAAGATATGGTCAACCATCTAAAAAAGCAAAATATCAGATTGGAGGAGGTTGTGATTTAGTTATTGCTGATAATGATTGTGAAAGTGATAATGACTCTGGAGAAGCCGAAAATTTGAATAATGTTGATGTTAATAATCAGCCTAGCACATCTAACGACAATATTTCATCGGCTAATGGTACGACAAGTAAGCAGTTAGATTTAAAAAAAAATTATTGTAATATTTGTAAAGTAAGTTATGTAATTTGGACATCGCATATTAGGAAAACTTCCCACAAAAATTTATCGTGTACTGGCATGGAAAATATTGAGAATTTGTCGAAAATTTCTCATTGCTTCAAATCCCGAATCAGTTCTTTTTGTTATAAAAATTCAGATGAATCATTATTGTTACCCACTGAGTTTCTTCAAAAATCCAAAAATATAATATCTAACCTTCTCGCAGATCACTTGGTAATTCATAATTTCGTTAAATTTAATTTAGAAATTTTTATTTGGTATGTTAAGCTAGACATTAGTACGGATGAAATGACTGAAAGTCTTAAATCTTTTCAAACAAAAATGAACATTCTGTTGAGGATTGATGAGTTCGATTCAATTTTTGAGTCAATGGTTTCTGATCTAAATGCAAAAACTGACGAGTTTCAGGAAAAAAATTCCGGTTGGGCGCTGACAAAAAATGAGCATGTAGAGATAAATATTAATAAATACGATCCAATAAGAGGTGGATCTTTCATTGAACTCCCTAAAAATATTTCTAATAAAAAAGCCTGTACTAATATTCAAAATAGTGATAACTAGAACTACTGTTTCAAGTGGTGTATAATTGCCGCCCTAAAAAATTCTGTAACAAATCATAAAGATCGACCTATATCATATGAAATTAATAATATTTCTTCCAATAAAATTCATATTTCTGATTTTGGCTACGTAAATTTTGAAAAACTTAAGTTTCCTTTGATGCAAGAAGACATTAAGATATTCGAGCAAAATAATGAGAATATAAGTATCAATGTTTTTGAGCTCTGTGAGAAGAATGTTTCCATTGTTGGGCCTACATATAAAACAAAGGAGTTAAAACAAAATCATATTAATTTGCTTTGGATTGAAAATGATACAAATTTCCATTATGTTTTAATAAACGATTTGTCTAAATTGGTGGGCTCTCAACTCTCAAATCATAAAGTGAAAAAGTATATATGTAATTTTTGTTTAATTTATTTTCACTCTGAGGAATCTCTACGAAATCACGGCTCCGAATGTAATAAAATTGTTACCAAGATGCCTGATGAAAGTCATGCTATTCTTAAATTTGAAAATTTTGATAGATGCTTTGAGTTGCCATTCGTTATATATGCAGATTTTGAGTCCGTTCTAGAAAAAAATCTTATTGCTGCACAAGATCCTTCAAAGTCTTCATCAGTCGTAGTACATAATCATAAACCTTGTGCTTATGGATTCTACGTAAAATGTAATTACGATGATAATCTTTCATTTTATAAATCTTATGTAGGTGAAGACTGTGCGTCCCATTTCGTGAAAACATTATTTAAAGAGGTGAGGGACTTGTATCATCTGCACACAAGTGAAAATAAGCCAATGAAAAATTTAACATCAGCCCAAATTTCGCGTCAGGAAACAGAGGAAAATTGTCATATTTGCTGTAAAAAAATGGGGGGCGATAGAGTGAGAGATCATTGTCACTTTACCGGGGAGTACAGAGGTCCGGCACATAGAAAATGCAATATTGAATTTAAAGTCCCTAAATTTTTCCCTGTGGTTTTCCACAACCTTTCGCGATATGACGCCCATCTTTTTGTGAGAGAACTAAGTTCAGAAAATGGTCCTATTAATGTTTTGAGTCTCACCAAAGAAAATTACATATCATTTTCCAAGAAAATTAGTATAAACGAAAGCGAATCCGCTGATCTAGATAATGAAAAGGATATTAATAAAAAACATATCTCAACATTAGAAATAAGATTTTTAGATTCATTTAGGTTTATGCCTAGTAGTCTCGCAAATATAGCAGATAGCCTTAATGAATCTGATTTTAAAACAATGAATAAAGAATTTCCAGAAGCTGCGTTTCATGACTTACATATTAAAAAAGGTGTTTTTCCATATGAATATTTAGAAAACATCTCCCTTTTAAAAGATAAATCCCTTCCTCCGAAAATTGAGTTTAATAGTAAATTAACTAATAGTACGTGTTCTGATAAAGACTACGAATATGCTTGTAAGGTATGGGAAAATTTGAATTGCACCACTTTAAAAGATTATCTTCTTGTTTATTTAAAAACTGATGTTTTACTTTTAGCTGATGTTTTTGAGAACTTTCGTAAAATCTGCCAAAAAAATTTCAAGTTAGACCCGTGTCACTATTACACTGCCCCTGGAATGGGTTGGGATGCAATGCTTAAAATCACTAATATAGAATTGGAGTTATTAACGGATATAGACATGTTTAACTTTATTAAATCGGGGATCAGAGGAGGGATATCACAGTGTTCTATTAGGCATATAATTGCAAATAATAAATATTTACCGAATTTCGACCCAACAAAAAGAACAGTATTTGGAAGTTATATGGATGCTAATAACTTATACGGATTTGCCATGAACGCATATTTGCCTTATAGAAATTTCAAGTGGGTAGAAGATATTAATGAGTGAACTGTCGATAAGATTTTATCAATACCTGAAAATTCTGATCAGGGCTACTTTTTCGAGGTTGATTTGGGGTATCCGATCGAAATTCATGATGCTCATAACGATCTCCCTTTCTGCCCAGAGCTCGAAACACCCCCAGGTTCTAAAACATCTAAATTATTAATAACTTTGAATGATAATGTAAAATATAAAATACATTATATGAATTTACAACTAGCATTGAAAAATGGTCTGAAACTTAAAAAAATTCATAGAATTTTGTCTTTTGATCAAAAACCTTGGCTCAAAAAATACATTGATTTGAATACAGAATGCAGAAAAAGGGCGAATACTGACTTTGAGAAAAATCAGTACAAGCTTTTCAATAATATTGTCTTTGGGAAAACAATGGAGAATGTTGATAAGCGAAAAGATGTGAAGGTTGTTACAGATTGGGAAAATTATAAAAGACAAACAATATGGATGTAGATCTCTTGTAGCTAAATCAAACTTTCATAGTATTTCTATATTCAATAACGATATGGCAGCTATTCAAATGAGTAGAGTAAAATGTTATTATAATAAACCAATTTATTTAGGATTTACTGTTTTAGAAATCTCAAAGCATAGAATGTATGACTTTCATTATAACATCATGAAGCCTCATTTTCGCGATAACATAAAGATAGCTTATATGGATACTGATTCTTTTTTTTATAAAATAACTAATGTCGACTTTTATAAAGAAATAAGACGATCATTTTGACACTTCCGGTTATGATGCAAATAATCAATTCGGTTATCCTCTAGTCAACAAAAAAGTAGTAGGGTTATTTGCAGATGAATTGAATGGTAAAATTTTAAGAGAGTTTGTAGGGCTGAGACCAAAAATGTATTCCTTCACCGTTCACGAGGAAAAACCTACTTTTAAAGCCAAGGGAATTCAGAGTTGTGTTGTTAAAAACTTTAATTTTAATATGTACAAAGATTGCTTGTTTTACAACAAAATTTTTTATAATGTAATGTATAATATTAGATCTAGGCTTCATAATTTGTATACTGAGAGAATGAATAAAAAATCACTTGATAGATCAGATGATAAGCGAATATGGAGTTAATACTTATGCGTATGGCCATTATATATTAGACCTAGAGAATGAAGATAATTTAGAAATTGATATGTTATAACTTAAATTTAATCATAAGTTAATTTTTTATATTTGAAGTAAAAAATAATTTAGATATTCTGTAATTAAATTTTAAGTTGAAATAATTTTAAGAAAATTAATTTTTTATTTAAATTCTTTATTAGTCGTAAGTTTTTGTGAATAAAAATTATAATCTTAAATATTGAAATTAAATTTTTTTATTTAAACGACAGCTTTTTTATTTATCCAGGAATTGTGTGCATTATCAAACCCTAACCATTTTACCAATACCATTTCACCTTTTTTCTGAATAACTTTTTCCACTAGATAAATGTTTGGGTGCTTGGCTTTCTGCAGCTCTTCATCATAAAAACTTCCCAATATTTCTTTATTTTGATAATCTTTCAAAACATAGGTAATAGGATTAGTAACTTTTATTTTGGATATTTTAAAAATTTCATTTGACCAATTTGGTATATAACCTTTACTGAAAATGCCTTTGGATTTGCTTATTCTCACTTTATCTCCAATTTTAAAGCGTCCTGGTCTAAAAGTTTTCAGTCTATTGTAAACTGTTTTCAATAACTTTTTTTCATCGGATTTTTTGACATCTTTCGGCTTCATCTTAATTACACTATGTTTAGTATTATTGTATTTTTCCACCAAATCATTAACTAAAAGTATCCATTTATAATTTCCTTGCAAACTGAATTGTTTCCACAATAAATTTTTCAATGTTCTATTAAATCTTTCAACAATTGAAGCTTTGAGCTTGGAGTAAGTATTATAATGATTTATTTTGTACTTCTTCATAAGTTTGGAAAAATTTTGATTAAAAAACTCTTTTCCTTCATCTGTATGCAGGTTCTTAGGGTATCCATTTTCAAAAATTTTCTCCATAGCTTGCATGATATCAATAGCACTTTTGGATTTAACAGGTTGAACATATGCGAATTTGGAAAAAATATCGATAACTGTCAATAAATATTTAAACCCCTTATTGAATTTGGGATATGGAAGCATTTATACCAAATCTGCTTGCCAAGTGTCGTTTAAACCTTTTTGAATAACTCTGCGTCGGATATAATTTTTTCGAGCTGGTTTGTGTAGCTCATTCACAAGTGCTTCTTTACTCATCTTTAGAGAAGTGAGGAGAAATTATTTAAATACTTCTTATTTATAATAATTTATTACATAAAAGCATTAAACAAATCTTCTTCACTTTTATTCTTATTTTGGACACGTAAAAGAAATGTTTTATCAATTTTTGCATCCGTTCTCGATGATTATAAGTGGACCATCAGGTTGTGGAAAAACTACTTTTCTTACTAGCTTGATTGAAAATAAAAATTGGATGATAAACACAAACTTCAAGAAAATAATTTGGTGTTATGCAGAAGAAGCATCAGTGCCCGATATTAACGACGTTAGTTTTCATAAAGGTGTTCCAGACTTTTTGGACAATTTAGAGCGGGATCCTGTATTACTTATATTAGACGATTTGATGATGGAAACATCTAATAAAAACATATGTGAAATTTTTACTAAAGGGTCGCATCATCGAAATATTTCAATCATTTTAGTAACACAAAATTTGTTCCATAAGGGGTCGCATACTCGAGATATATCGCTGAAGCCAAATACTTTATTATATTTAAAAATCCTAGAGATAAACAGCAATTTCTTCATTTAGCCCGCCAGGTGTATCCAGAAAATTCTACTGAGTTGTTCAGGGTATATAAAGAGGTAACACAGATACCTCATAATTATTTAGTTATTGATCTTACACAAGGTGTAAATGACGTCTTGAGATTTCGAACAAGTATTTTTGATAAAGAATTTTGCATTTGTTTTTGTAATTTAAACGAAAATGAAGTCGAAATTGAAAAGATTAAGGGTGAACAAGCATATGTTGTACACACTCCAAATGGCGAAACCGAGACTTAGAAAAGCTGTTCTAAAAAATTGTGACAACGAGATAATCAAGACTATAAGTGAAATTGCTTACAACACACAGCATGGAAACAACCCCATTAGCAACAAAACTATAAATGAATTAAAAAGATATAAAAATTCGATACGCTGCCTCAGTTGTCCAAAACGTTCTTTAAACTCAAAGAGGAAACTTCTATTGCAGAAAGGAGGATTTTTACCAACATTATTAGCAACAGTTTTATCAGGAGTAATTGGGAAAATTATTGAAAATGTCTAATAAATTAAAAAAAATGATTCTAATGTATCCTACCGCTTATAATAAAATAAAACATGATGAAACTAATAAATCGGACTCGTTTTTTATTAAAAATTATCTTTTACCAATTTTAAATAATGTAAATCTTCAAGATGTTCAGAAGTGGTACGAAATACGCCAACAGCTTCTTAAATATGCAGAAATTAAAAGATCAAATACTAAAAATGAAATAGCAAAATCTTACTCTGACAACTTTACTCAGACACCTTTTGCAATCAAAAAAGAAAAGACAACACAAATTACACCTGAATTGAAAGAAGAAGGCGTTCAAGCTAATTTTTTGCCAATGGAAGAAATTTTTGAGATTGAAAAAGATGATATTCATGAACCCAAAATTCAGTCAGCAAACAAAGCTGCAAAAGTTTTAAAGCGACAGAGTGATAATAACTTTTCTTTTTATAATGATGAGGAGGGATTTTCCTTAGTTCCGGAAAATAAACGACCAAAAAATGATCTCAAAGTTATTGAAAAAAATGGTGAAGTTTATACAATATTGGAAGACGGTATTGCAGAAGCTGGAAACGAAAAAGTTGATTCTATTTTAAAAACCTGGAAGAAGAAGACGAAGGCGAAAGAAAAAATTGAACCTGTAAAAAGAAATTTAAGATCTGCACCAAATCAAACGGGAACAAGTATCATACGATGGCGTCCGCTGAATATTATTGTATAAAATATTATCTTGTATTAAATTTAAGTCATTTGTTAAATAAAAGTGAGAAAGAAAGGATGTCAGACTTTTATATTACGTTACTAAGTAATAATTCAACAGAAGCCTACTCTAATAATACTTTATCTTCATTCTCAAACTTGATGAGAAATATTGTGATCTTAAACGAAAATTGGGTAGTCGGTCTGACTGAAATATTCTTTAATAATTCTGAAAACGCTTTAAAGAGAAAAAAGCGTGAATTGTATGAAAATGTTGATCAGAAAAAAGTTTTTGCTTCTATTGATACTTCTAAAAAGAAAAAAGATAATATTGATACCTCTAAATCAGCAATTAACAAAGAGAAAAAGCAGAAGCAATCGGAAAATAAAAAAATTTTGATCGAAAATGGAGACAGTTCAAAAACTCGAACTACGGATGAAGTATTAGTTGGAAATTTGCCTCCTATTTTTACTTATCAGCTTTTAGATGCATTTCATAATTTGATAGAGGGGAAAAACGAGTCACAGGAAATTACGGATTTGATATACATATATACCGACATAATACATCCAAGGCGTGTTGGGGATCATCTGACAAGATGTCTACGTGTTATTCCAACTCGGAGTAAACAAAGTTTCATAAAATTCGATAACATTGAATATTATCAGGTGCAGTCAAACATTGTTACGAGTATTTCAATATTGATCACAAACGCTCAAGTAGAAAAAATTAATTTCAAACCTAGTATAATACCAACAATGTGTACTCTCCACTTTAAAAAACTATAAATGATCTCAATATTACAATTTTTAATCAGAATAAAGTAAGTTATGGACCAGGCATATACAAATTATTATTTATCCCAATCGGGAGCTGGCTTAAGTGATATTGGTGTTTTATACAACAATCCAAGAATAATTCAAAGTGGTCGGGGAGGAGTCGGTGCATTTTTCTCAGGAATTTACAAATATTTCAAACCTCTATTAACATCAGGGTTTGAGGCAATTAAAAAACAATCAATCAAGACTGGTGCTAACGTTCTTCAGGAATTATCTACTGAGAAACCCTTCAAAGAAATTATAAAAGAGCAAAGCAAATTAGCAGCTGGAGAGTTAACTCAAAAGGGAATAAAAAAGCTTAAAGCACTACAAGATGGGAGTGGAATCAGAAAAAATATAAAAAAGAGGAAATTATCTTTGAATAATCAGTCATCACTGGCAGCTAAAAGAAAGAAAACATCTCATAAGAAGAAATCAGATATTTTTTCAAATTAAGATGGAATGCATGAAGTCAGAATTAGATTTATTCGAATCAAGACCTATACAGACAAATGTATTAAGATCTGAAGAAGTTGCATACAACCCAATTTCATCATTAGATAATGCCACCACTATTGAATTTATATCGCTTGGCAATGGAGAGACCTATAGAGATTTATCATCAATATATTTACGACTAATTGTACAACTTAAAGGGAAAGGAGGTGCTGATTTAACAGATAACGCTGTTGGAGTAGTGAATAACTTAATGCATTCTTTATTTCGCAACTGTATAGTTTATTTGAATAACACACCTATTTCTCAATCTGATAATAATTATCATTCTCGGTCATATATTGAAAAGTTATTAAATTATGGAAACGATGCTGCATCTACTCACTTAGAGACAACTGGCTGGTTTTTGGACTCTGGAACTATGGACTCTATAGAAGCAAAAGCAAATCCTGGTCTGGATAAGAGGAAATTACTACTTCAAAAAAGTCAAAATATTGAATTAATTAGGAAACTTCATTCGGACATGTTTAATCAGCCAAAATTTTTACTTAATAATGTGGATCTCAAAATCACTCTTCATCTTGAAAAACTTCCATTTTATATTATGGATAATGAATCTGGAGAATCATTTGTTAAGATTTCAGAAGCTACTATGTACATTAACCACGTTACAATTAATCCTGCAGTCTTACTAGCTCATCACAGAATTTTAAAAACAAAAAATGCTGTTTATCCATACAAACGCGTTGAAATTAAATCGTTCACATTGTATCCAGGAAATCACTCTTTATTATTGGATAATGTTGTAATACGACAGCTCCCGAACATTTTGGTATTTGCTATGGTATCAAATGAAGCTTATAGCGGTTCACGTACAAAAAATCCATTCAACTTTCAGCATTTTAATTTACAAAGATTTAATTTATGTGTAAATGGAATTCAAGTACCTAGCCAGCCAATTGAGTTTAGTTTCAATAAAGACAAGGGCATAATCAGTACAAGAGCATACAATACATTATTTAGGGGAACTGGAATTCATCATTACGATAAAGGCCACCAAATCACAAAAGAATTATTTGACAAAGGCTACTTTTTATTAGCATTTGATTTGACAGCAGATCTTTCTTATAACTCAGCCAGTGGAAATTTATTGAATCAGGGGACAATACGTATTGAAGGAAAATTTGGTGAAGCACTCCCTGAAGCTATAACTTGCCTTGTTTATTGCGAATTCGATTCAGTCATTCAGATTGATAAAAACAGAAACATTTTGCAACAGATGTAAATGGATTCATCACAGCTAAGATCATTTTTAAATTGCAATAAATCAACTAAAAAATATTTTATTGGAGTTTTTCCTTGTGATAAACTTCCTACAAAAATTGAGAAAAAGCCAGCAATGTTAATTGCAAACACCGATCCATCTAAAAAAAGAGGTCAACATTGGGCAGCATTTTATTTTTCGGAAAATAATCAGGCGGAATACTTTGATTCATTTGGGATGTATCCAACAAATCCATATTTTTTAAGGTTACTAAGAGAAAACTGTACATCATTTGTAAGCAATAATAAAATTATTCAAAATTTTTCATCAACTTTTTGTGGACAGTATTGTTCTATATTTTTATATTATAAGTCTAAAGGGAAATCTATGAAATATATTTGTAATTTATTTAACAAACATAATTATAAGAATGATATCAAAATTGTATATTCATTTAAAAAAATATTTTGTCTAAAAAGTAGGGTTAAGAAAACGAAATGTAACCAAATCTGTAAAGTTTTGTTTGAATAAAAAAAAAATTTTTTAATTAATTAAAAATATATTTTATTATCTTTTTATTGTTTTACAAGATCTATAATTGCCATATTTTTTCGAGAATTATCTCGGCCTTTAAAAATTAGACTAAATTTTTCACTGTTCAATTTTTCCAATTGTTTTTTGGTCGTCACACATTTTCCCAATCTTTCTGGTAAAAATACTGCAAATCTTTCTTCACCATCTTGGAGATTAGCCACCAATTGGGTACCATATCTCGTCACTTGATGTACAAAATCATCAACATTATATGAATGATCCACAACCAAATCATCAAGATTTTTATAAGATGTTTTTCCACTTGCAACATCTTGAATATGATCGAAGAAACTCTATTAAAAAGAAATAATTAGTAAAAATAAAATTTAGACTTCTAATTCTAACAATGAATAAAGTGCCAACTCTTTTATACCTAATTTTTAACACATACAAGTATATTTGGATAATACAAAAAAAAAAAAAAAAAAAGTTAAAATCAGCATTTTTCACTTATGTACTGTCGAATTTTATTTCCGCTCGGGGGGAGGTGTACAAATTCCTTTACACATATAGAAATAATCAATAATTTAATAAAAAATCAATCTCACAATTGAATGAAATGCATAATTTTCAAACATATATACACACACACACACACACACACTTTATCAAATATATTCTTTGTACTACAGCACTACATATTGTATTTGTCAGCAAAAAAACGAATCCGCTTAAATATTCAGAATTTCTGTAGAATAGCTTAAATATTCAGAATACCCTATAATACGATCCGCAATTTGATTTAGGGTCTTCCTATAATACGGCTCCACATCATATGGCTCCACAAGCTCCACCGGCTCCACAGGCTCCACATGCTCCACATAATATGGCTCCACAATTTGGTTCAGGATCCCCATATAATACGGCTCCACCGGTTCCACATAATATGGCTCCACAATTTGGTGTAGGATTCCCCTATAATACGGCTCCACCGGCTCCACATAATATGGTCCAGGAGCCCCCTATAATACGGTGGCTCCACATAATATGGTCCAGGATCCCCCTATAATACGGCTCCACCGGCTCCACATAATATGGCTCCACAATTTGGTCCAGGATCCCCCTATAATACGGCTCCACCGGCTCCACATAATATGGCTCCACAATTTGGTCCAGGATCCCCCTAAACTATCTACTCATGTATGGTACTGAAAATAATTGGAAGTAGTATATATGAAGTTAAGGACTTAGTAGGAAAAAACACGATAGGCAGATATCATGCAAAGGATTTAAAAAGTTAAGAAGAGAAAATCTGATGGACTAAATTAACTTAAATTACTAAGTAAAAGATTTTTGTTTCGTCCTGAAAAAAAAAAAAAAAAAGAATAATAACACATTTTTTTTATTTTGAATTTTTTTTAGAAAACCAGAAAGAAAAAAAAAAAACCTTCACAAATAAAACAATATTGCCAAGTCTTGAATATATATATGTGAAAGTAAAAGAAAGCAATTCTGCAATATCGAATTATTAAAAAAAAAAAAAAAAAAAACTTTTTGTTTTAGTAAGTTAAAAACTACTTAAGGAAATTGTTAAAACCAAAATATTGTAAATTAAAAAAATATTTGAAAAAATTTACAAAAAATAAAAAAAAAAAATAATATCAAAAAAAAAAAAATATATATATATATAAAAAAGAAAAAAAAAAGAAAAAAAAAACAAAAAAATAAAAAAAAAGAGAGATACACGGTAAAAATAATTTTTTTAATACTAAGTTTTTTTTAGAAAGTAAGAAATAAATATTAAATAAGAAAATATATAAAAATAAAATAAGATAAAATACAAAAAAAAAAATTTATATTTATATATAAACAAAACAAAAAAATAATATTAATAATAATATAAAAGTAAAATTCACATTATGTGTAACGACCTTTTAAGCTGCATCGGGATATCTATGTCCTGGTTGACGCAGCCAATAACAGTTTTTTTATACTTAACAGGAACTATCCTGGCAATATTTCTCACTCTATTCTTACTAATGATAATCTGTCAAGTACGTAGTTACTGCCTACTTAAACAAGTAGTAGTAATAATGACCTTAATACAAAAAATTCACCCTAGTGTAGTGGTAATACAAGACTTATACAGACCAGTTTATGACAGAACTGAACTTAATATTTACCCGTTATACGAAAAAAAAATAGAAATATATACTACAAAACTCCTAAATTATAGTACAGTATACCCAATTTTTGGAAAATCATTGAAAAATATTGAACTAATTCATGATTGTGAAGACGGCATTCTAGTCCCTCCAATCTTAACCCCAAATGTTTCTGGTATAGCGATAAACAATAATAAAATAAGCCCTCTAAGCTTAGTAGCACCAGTTTCTGAAACAAACTTCTTGTTTAAAGGAATTGAGAGAACACTCACCCCTAACGAAAAAATTAATATAAAAATGTTAGGCTCAATATACCCTGAATTAAGAGGGTGGGCTCTTCAACCTAGACATATAGAAAACTTGCAACTAGAATGGTTTTGTGAAGAACCTAGAATAGAGATACAAACCGGAAAAATTAAAATAATAGAAAATTTTGAAGACTTGCCTCTAATAGGCCTTATAAATTCAATAGAATTTAAAGAAAAATTCAAAGATTGCGAAACTACTCTATGCGAAGTCGGGTTATCGGGCTTCTAGAATTGTATAAAAAACTTAAAAAACTTCCTCAAAGAGAAAAAAGGGAAACAGGGGAAACAGAAGGATGTACATCCTTTTCATTATTAGGTAAATGGGGATTTAATTACAATAGCTGTAATATAGACCTAAATTTATTTAAAAATGAATTAGAAAATTCAAAACAAGAAATTCAGTATATTAGCTCGTTAGTAGAAGACCAGATTAAACAAGAAAACGAGATTTTTCAGAAAACAGAAAAAATTTTAAGTGAACTCAATTTCCAACAAGAAAAATTAGAAAAAATGAAAAAATTTTAACAACACAACACAATATACAAACAATAAACTTAATAACAAACATAAAAACTTGGAAATTAGAACAAAAAAACCATGTTAGAAACACAATATCTCACACCCAAGCATTAATTCATTAAGACAATCCCTATACCTTCATCAATGGGTAGGGAAATGTATCGCCACACAGGAATGCGATGAAATTTATAAATTTCTCAATAAAAAAATAGTGTACTGGACAGACTTAATAGCCCATAATTTTAACCCACACCCAACTCTAATATATTATGAGTTAACTCCCTTTTTTATCTTTACAACTCCCACTGAGGTACACTGGAGGAAACTTCCCACCCTAATCTTACAATAAATTCAGGATGCCAGTCACTAGAACATTCACTCTTTTTGTGTAATCAGTGCTACAAACAAGATTTTAAATTCTTAACAGTTAACTTCAATAACACAAACAAACATTTTAAGACACAGAGTAATAAAATAGCATATGTAAATAAAATATGAACAATACAGAAATGTATTTCAACCCAGGGAAATACCAATGTAACATTAGAAACCTCAAACCAATGCTTAATTCTAACCACAGAAGGAATAAAAAAAATTCCAATTCACCTCTGCAGAAAAGAAAAAGTAATTAAGATAGAGCAAATTTTGACCCAATATCATGTCCAGGATATACCTAATGTATAGACCTAATGTATAGACTGGACATGCTACTATATAATAGCAGTAAAGTTAATTTCAGTTTACTTCAAGATAATTTTACATACCAAAACCTAGTCCAAACCCTCACTAAAAAAACCTCCGAATTCGCAGATTTATCATTACATTTTAAACCCCACCTAATAGCCGTTCACAATACCAATATAGGATTTAATATAGCAAACTTGCTATTAATAATTACTTATCTATTTTATAAATTAATTATCCTGAACTGGGATACAATTAAAAATAAATTATCATCTCCTTCTAATAACAAGGAAAAAAACCAACAAACTTCTGACTCTACTCACGAAAACCACAATATTGTACTAGAATTCATAGGAAAAAAAGACGAAACTAATACAATAAAAAAATATAAAATACCAACAAAAAATGGCAGTAACTACCACTTAGAAAATGAAATCTTAATTATACAAAATGAAATAGATAAGTCCTTAAGTAGATATACACAAGTAAAAAAATTAACAATACAAAAAAATTTACAAAAAAATTACTAACAAAAAAAAAAAAATTTTTTTTATTAATCTCTTCTACGTCTATACTATTTCTCTGCAAATCTTATATTTTTTTTTCTCTTCAAAACTATCCTTTCACTAAAAAAAATATTTTTTTCTTTGGAAAAAAAAAAAAAAAAAAAGGGGTAAAGGGATTCTTTATTAAATATTCCAATATTTTCAGATGGAAAATAAACCAGTAACAATTCAAGATTGCCAAGAAATGTTGGAAGCATACCAGTACCATGATCCAGATTACAGCGAACCTGATCTCAAGTGGTACACAGAGGACCAAGGCCCTAAGCCTATAAATATAGAAAAATTCTATAAAAGAAAAAGAGAAAGGGAGCCGCAAATTCCTATCATGGAAGAGCCCCTAGAACTTCAGGAATTAATTCCTAGAAAAATTACGAGAGTACCGGAAGAAGTTGGGTTCAACCCTCCTCCGACTCTTCAAGCACTTTTTGAAGGAATAGAAATTATTAAAACTTCAAAAAAATCAGAAAAAAAATTCAAAGTGCAAGGACCCATATCAACAATTCACGTGAAAATCAAAAAAAATAAAGCAACCCTCACGTGTAGAAAAACGGGGGCAGTAAAAATGATTAACTTGGAAACAAATGTCGTAAGAATATTCCCTGGTACCACTGAGAAAATAGAAATCAAGTAAAATAAAAAAAAAAAAAAACTGGTAAGAGCATGAGACTTCTCAAGGCGGCTTCGAGCCCCAACTATCTTCTCTATCAACTATCCTAAATTACTAACTTAATTTCACTGGTTTTTTTAGATTCAATTCACCACCTTCTATGCGTGTAATTGTACCTAATTTGTTACCGTGAAGTTTAAAATTGTAATGTAATTGCAATTTGTAACAGTGTAAACAAAAAAAAAAAACATATTAACGTAAAACATAATTAAAATCAATAATTCTAAAAAGAAAATTTTGATAAGTTAACAATAAATAAAATTTCACAAAAAAAAAAAAAAAAAAAAAAGCAATTTTTTTTACCTTTTTTTTTGTCATATGAAATTGTTGTTGGAAACGCAATAAAATTAATCATATAAAAGAGGTGCATTTTCAAAACAATTTCATATCAATTTTTATCATAAATAAAAAAGGTAAATAAACATATATGCCCTTGTTTTTTTTCTCTTTAGGTGCTGGAGTTCTCATCCTAGCCAAGTGGGTTCTATCCCTTGCCTAGGATGACAACTCCAGCTATGGTTGATATTAGGATGGAGTGTTCCAACTCCAGTCCTAATATCCAACCCAAAACCCCCGATCTTGGTGGAGGATTCTTGAGTCTATCCAAGAATCCGAAGCCAAGACAATACCGTTCACCACATGGATACTCCTACGGGAGTACCCATACTACGTTGTGGTATTATGACTGGTTCCCCTGCCACTATCAATGAATTCAGGATCACTGAGCAATCATGATCTTGTGTCCATTGATGATGACAGGGGAACACAGTCATAAGTGGACGGACTCATTGGTCGTTCCTTATCCCAACCAAAACGCGCGGTACCCGGTTGGGATAGGCTTCGAAGTACAACAGACCAATGAAGCTCCAGCCGATCGGTCAGAAGATGTCACTAGACATTTTCTGCACTTCAATTTCCCTAATTTTCAATTTCCAGTACTAACCAAACTTAGCCTACGTAAAATACAAGCCAATAGGTAGGAAAAAGTAAAAAAATAAAATTTTTATTTCCCTCTTTAAAGACAACCCCCCTCAAAAAGGAAAAATAGAAATCAATCTTCAACGTAAAATAAAATAAAAATACAAAAAAAAAAAATAAAAGACAATACCAAATTTCTGTCATTTCAAAAAAAAAAAAAATTTTTTTTTACCTAAAAGCATAAAAATAACTGACCATCCACAACAAAACAGCCATTGACCTAAGAAAAAAATTTTAAGCATTCAAATGAATACGAAATCATTAGCACAAATATATATTTCATTGCAAATCTTCTAGTAGGAATGTTATTTCAAAAAAAAAAAATAAAAATTTTACTCTTTAAAAAAAATATCTGGACAATTATTTGCTAAAAATTTTAAAATTTGTTCAATAATTTTTCTTTACTTCACTTTGAAGTCAAAACCTCAGTAAAATAAGCCAAAATAAAGAAATTTAATAAATCATACCAAAATTTACGTTTGTACAAGATTGGTTAAAAGACTCCGCATATACGTATACATATATATGTGGCGGAAAACAAATTCAAAAATTTCTTTTCAAAAAAAAAAACAAATTCTCTTTTCAAAAATCTAAAAATTTAACAACATAAAATTGTAAATATTCTTATTACCATGACAATTTTTCTATATCACTTTTCTTTTTTTTCATCATATTTCATTTATGCATATGAAAAAAAAAAAAAACATATTTCATTTATGCATATGGAAAAAAAAAAAAAAAGGTTAATGAATTTTATGCAACGACCACTCCCACCCAAGAGATACCAACAAAAAAAAAAAACAAATACTATCTTATGACTAGAGAGCGGAATTTCGTGCAGTCAAAATCTGAAAACGTGCAATTTAAACCTCAAAACTTGCAAAAACGTGCAATAAAAAATTTGAAAACCTAAAATCCTGTAGGTAAATCGAAAACAAAAATATTTAGGAAATACAATTTAATAAAACGATTTTTTTTTTTGCAAAGTATAGCGGCTGTTTTGTTTTTATCATATACGGCGCTGCATCACTAATAAAAAGTAAAATTTTATCTTGAAACATAGAGTTCTTAAAATAAGCTCCAAAAAAAAATTTTTTTTTTGTTCAAATAACTTTATAGCAATAAAAGAAAAAAAAAAATAAATAAAAAAAAAAATTTAAAAACAACGTTTTTATAACGGAATAAAATAACTAAAAAGTAAAAAATATAATCAGATAATAATTGATAACATCATACCGATTTCCCTGAAAATTAATTCTCACGAAAAACGTGGGGCGCGTGTGATAAACGATATTGATAAAAATGTTAAATTTTAGGCTCCCCACGCTTTTCGTGAGAATTAATTTTCAGGGAAATCGGTATGAGGTTATCAATTATTATCTGATTATATTTTTTACTTTTTAGTTATTTTATTCCGTTATAAAAACGTTGTTTTAAAATTTTTTTTTTTATTTATTTATTTATTTTTTCTTTTTTAATCTTATTTGAATCGAATTAAGCCATAAATAAAAACATAAAATTTTTATATCTATTTTACATATGCTAAAGCTATGAAATCCTAAATTTCTAAATTTACTTTTTAGCCTCCTCCCCGGAGTCCTGGGACCACAGATGGGGGCCCTGCGATATCCAGTCTTTAATCCAGGTATTTCGATCCAACGCTATAACATTTTATCGGAATATACGAAAATTCAAAAACCGGCTTCTAAGATAGCCCCCCCATCGGGGCCTTGGATCAAAATTTCTAATATTCTATAACCATCTCGGATCCCAATTTTCAAGCCTTTATCTCATCTAGAAGTGCCTGAAAAATTGATTACAAAATTTGTACCGAACAACAAAGTGAATAAAAACGTTTTAATAAAAATTATTATTCAAACATACATACTTTACATATTTTTTTTTAAATTTTATTAATTTTATAAATAATTGTTTCCAAAAACTTTAAAACGTGCACTGTTTTGCAAAAAAATCTAAAACGTGCAGTTTCGTGCAATGTACCCCAAAACGTGCAATTTCGTGCAACAGAAAATGGGTCTCAAAAAATATCATTTTACAAGATTCGGATAGATCTTTTGGTTCTAACCCATTCTAAATGCCCAAAAAAAAGGTGCAATTGCACGGAATTCCGGTCTCTACTTATGACACAACCTCAAAGAAAATAAAAAATTTTAATTAACAAAAGAAAAAAAAAAAATTTTTTATACAAATGTATAAATGCATGCAAAAAAAAAAAAAAGAAAGAAAAAAAAAAAAAAAAAAACAAAACAAAAAAAAAAAAGCAAAACAAAAAAAAAAAAAACAACATTTTTTTTTCCCTTTTGTAAAATTTGTAAAAATATCTGATATAGAAACAACTTTTCAATTATACTAATTTAATATAGAATTGTCGCGTATAATTTTTTTTTGTAATAAAATCGTTCAAGAAAAAAAAAACTTATTTAAATCCACATATGAATTGCAAGAAATCTCATATATTTTAGCACAAAAGATCTTCCTTTTTAGCTGTTAGAATCTCATCGATTCAATTAACAAATATTATTCTTAATATGTTAGAGAGTATATAACTGGCTCTAGGGTAGGTGAGGCGGATTTTTTAAATTTTGAGTTTTTTTGGACCAAACGAGCCTTTAAAAAAAAAAAAAAAAACTTGAACACATTTGCTTGGATTCTGAAGTAAAGGAAAAAGATAATAAAAAATCTCAAACGCAGAAATAAAGCTAAAATACCACTCTCCATGGCTGGTGACGTGAAATTTTGAATTTCTTTAATTTCCTAAACAATTTGTAATTAATTTCAATTATTTCTCAGAATTTTTTATTTTTTTTTTATAAATTACAGTTTCTACACAAAAATCAAATTCAAATATAGTTTTGTGATTTTCTGGTAAAGGTATTTTTCGTACAATTTTTGTCGCATTTTTCACGGCCGTTTATTTTCTGTAAAATAAAACAAAAAAAAAAAACTGCAAAAATAGAAAACAAAAATAGAAAACAGAATTTCAAGTGGAGGGCACTTAATGAAACCACTCAAAATTGATAGCTAATATTACTTAGAGCAAACGCAACGTGAAAATATAGGACTACTCCAATAAACCATATAATAAATTTTTCTAATTTAAAAGTGAATGAATATTTTGAACCTTTTTTAATATGCTTTACAAAGTAGCCTTCTTAAATCTTTTCACCTTTTAAAAATTTTTTTTCAAAAAGTTAAGTTAAATATTTATTCAACTCTTGCAAATAGAATTTTAATTCGTATTCACATCATCACTCACCTGTCAAAAAAATAATAATAACTACGCCGTGATTTCACAAAATTCTCACCACGGCTCGCCGAAACAAAAAAAAAAGATCAAAAAAAAAAAAAGGTGCCGTTACGTTAGATAACCTAAAAAATAATCCCTAACTAATAAAACAAATTTTTTTTTAAAACAATTTATTACTAAAATAAAAACAAAAAAAAATTAATTAAATCTTAAAAATAAAACTTAAACATAAAAAAAAAAAAAAAAAAAAAAAAACAAAAGGAAACTAATGTTAATTATTCCAGCTAAATTATGAATAATCTGAAAAAGAAATTTTTATTAATAAAAAAAATAAATAAAAAAATAAATAAATAAACAAAGAACTTACCCCACTCCTCATCGTCACTTAATCCGAAGTCCCGGCCATTGCATGAGCAATACCCCAACTCCCCACATGACAAGCAATAGTCACACCGGTGTACTAGATGCCCAAACCGCCGGCATCGACAACACTCTGGACCAGCATGAATAACTGCTTCATGTGCCATATTACACACAAAACAGTAGGTACACTGGTCCAGAGCGTGTTCCCAGGACCCACACCTACAACATACCCCTTCACCATCCTAAAAATATAAAACAGATTAAAAGAAATTTATAAAAAAAAAAAAAAAAAAATCAAATTTTACTTACATAATAATACGCACACTCCCTTGAGTGTGGTACTCGATAGCAGCCGTAGCAACGACTCATCTTTGCTAAGTCGTCTACTACAGCTGCACGGCAGCTCCTCCATCTGTGGCCTTCTCTACCACACCTCCAACAATATTGAGCCATTCTAAAAGAAAAAAAAATTTTTTATTATTTTATTTTATAGAACTGGTCACCCTGATCATGAACCATGAGTTAGACCGGATGTTCCACAATAAAATTTTTTTTGTTTCAAAACAAAAAACTTTTGAAACAAACTTCTTTTAAAAAAAAAAAAAAAAATATATATATAAATAAAAATAAAAAAATAAAAATAAAAAAATAAAAAACTTACCTTTATTATAATTTTTTTTATCACTTCTATCAAAATTTTTACCTTTTATCAAAACACACCTTTTACTATTCAAAAAAAAAGTACCCGTAATCAAAAAAAAACAAAAACAACAAACTGACCACGAAATTAAACTTCAATTATTCTGACAGAAGAAAAAATCCAAAATGGGATCCGCTCTACTTCCACACACATTCTTTTACAACTTTGCATACTTCTAGGAGTAAATGATCATGTATAGATTTTCTTGGCGGAATTTTTTTTAAATTACATTCTATGATAATATATTTAAAATAAAATCAAAAAGATATTTATAAACAAACATAAAACTATGGCTTGTATTTACGTAGATGTAGGCTAGGTTTAATATATAAGTAGAATTTTTATTTTATATTTTAATAATTTAATTAATATAACTTTTCTATTTTCATTTCATATCAATTTTTATCATAAATAAAAAAGCATATCAACTTTTATCATAAACAAAAAATCTACAAATTTTATTAGATGATACTACCAATAAACTAAGACCAACTCCACCCAAATTACATAATTTGAGGTGAAGCCACCAATGACAAATATTGTCAACCACAAATAAGACCTCATAACGTAGGCATCTTTAACAAAAAAATATTTTTTTATTAGTACCAATTGTTTATATATATCAGGGGTGTCAACTGATTTTTCTATAAGATCTACTTCACGCAGTAAAAATTCTCTGCGATCTACTTTTTCTAAAAGCAGGAGTAAGAAGAGAAGGCAATATTTAAAGACCCAAATTCTAAGAGTTCGTTTGTTAAATTAGTTCGGTATTTCAACTTTATTATTTTCATTAGTGAAAATGCTGATTCGCACAAATATGTCGAACCAAACAGGGGTATAAATTTTCGGCAAATTTTTTAAGATTCGGGAATTTATCTTCCGCTAAATATTTCCAGAATTTATCTTCGGAAGATCTTGCTTTAATATAAATATCATTTTGTAAAGTAATAATTTCTGCTCCATATCAAAAATAGTTGAAAGGTTTTCTGTAATTGTTTCTGCTAAAATATTGCGCATAAACTCATAAATAAAACTACATTATCAAGTTTTTTAAAATCTTCGAAACGATCACCAAATTCTTCAATAACGTTCTTAATTTCTTTGATATATTTATTTTCATCATAATTAGTTGAAGCAGAACTTTTTAATTGTGCCAACATGTTTGGAAAATTAGATAAATTTTTTTGATTCTTGAAATTGAAAATCGCAATTTGAAAGGAAATAAATATCTGAAATATGAATATTTATTGGCGATCGACCTAAAATCATTACGCGATCGACCGGTAGATCGCGATCGACGTTATTGACACCCCTGATATATATATATCAATATTATGATATGATATCAATAATTTTAACAATATAAATCATAATTTTCGAATAATAATATATAATATTATTATTAAAACTATAAAGAAACTTTTTTTATGCAATAAAGGTCATTAATATGAACCAAAATTTGTAATACACAACAAAACACTATTTGTAAAATTTTTGTCGCATTTTTCACGGCCGTTTATTTTCTGTAAAATAAAACAAAAAAAAAAAACTGCAAAAATAGAAAACAAAAATAGAAAACAGAATTTCAAGTGGAGGGCACTTAATGAAACCACTCAAAATTGATAGCTAATATTACTTAGAGAAAACGCAACGTGAAAATATAGGACTACTCCAATAAACCATATAATAAATTTTTCTAATTTAAAAGTGAATGAATATTTTGAACCTTTTTTAATATGCTTTACAAAGTAGCCTTCTTGAATCTTTTCACCTTTTAAAATTTTTTTTTCAAAAAGTTAAGTTAAATATTTATTCAACTCTTGCAAATAGAATTTTAATTCGTATTCACATCAGCACTCACCTGTCAAAAAAATAATAATAACTACGCCGTGATTTCACAAAATTTTCACCACGGCTCGCCGAAACAAAAAAAAAAAGATCAAAAAAAAAAAAAGGTGCTGTTACGTTAGATAACCTGAAAAATAATCCCTAACTAATAAAACAATTTTTTTTTTAAAAACAATTTATTACTAAAATAAAAACAAAAAAAAATTAATTAAATCTTAAAAATAAAACTTGAACATAAAAAAAAAAAAAAAAAAAAAACAAAAGGAAACTAATGTTAATTATTCCAGCTAAATTATGCATAATCTGAAAAAGAAATTTTTATTAATAAAAAAAATAAATAAAAAAATAAATAAATAAACAAATAACTTACCCCACTCCTCATCGCCACTTAATCCGGAGCAGTGCCGGATCCAGCAAGTGCAGGATCCGATTGGATTTTTTCCGCGGGGCCCCTTAAGTTTTAAATTTTAATTTAAAATTAGGAAATAAAACACCTTTAATGTATTTTAATATTTTTACTTTTTAAGTAATTTGAAATAAATATAAAAAAAAAAATAAAAAGGTAAAGAAATATAATATATTTATATTTTATATATTGAGAATTTTTTTTTCTGTAAAGTGTTTTAAAATACTGTCCAAATTCAAATGCCCTGCTTCTTCACCCTCAATCGACATGATAGCTAAGCTGTTTAATCTATCCTGACTCATTGTCGATCTTAGATAGTTTTTTCTAAGCTTTAATCTGGAAAATGACCTCTCCCCAGAAGCAACGCTTACTGGAATTGTTAAATATATCCGAAGAGCAGTGAATAAATTTGGGAATGTCGTAGCTCTGTCATTTTCAGATAAAAACTTAAACATCTTAAATGGGTTTCCCAAATATTCGGTTGAAACAATTGGTTTGAGAGCTTCAATTTCGTCGACTAATATACTGCCGTCTAAATCTTTTTCCTTCTCAATATCTGTAGATGTGTCATTTTGTGTAATTTTAGAATCTGTCAGTGCAATTTCTAAATCTGCGGCATGTTTTATTAGTTCTTCTTTTTCCATATTTTGAAAATTTCCCAAAAACCCAAATAAATCAGTATGATTTTTCATCTGTTCAAAACGAGATTCTAATGATACTTTAGCTTTATCTAAAACTACATTAAAAAAAGTTATCTTGAATGCGTTTACCGGATCCAGAATTGGTTCATCATCGCCTTCATAATTAAAATGTTTCTTTCTTTTTCGAAGCCTTTTATTTTGAAATTCCGGAGTTACTTCTAAATCTTCTGCCAGTGTTTTTGCTTGAACTAAAATTTGTTCAAATCCATTGTTTCTGTATTTAGTTATCCAATGTAAAAGTTTTTCAAATGCTGAAAGAGCTATTGAGAGGTCTATTGTCTTACTTTGAAGTTCCTTGCTAACAAAATTCACATGGAAAAGTAAATCATACCAAAAAACCAAAGATACTATAAATTTATAATCTTTCATTAAGTGTCCAAGTGATTCAGCTTCACTTTTAATTTGTGGGTCTTCGGAAATTTCTGATATCTCGAAAAGTGCATCGTAAAATTCACCTATTTGGTATCTTACTGCTTTAACGCTTTGAATCCTACATTCCCATCTGGTGTCGCAAAGTGGCTTTACAACGAGTTCTTTTACATATTTCATAAGAACTGTCCATCTTTTTGTAGATGCAGAAAACAATACATACAGGCGTTGAAGAATACCAAAAAAGGTAAAAGCTTCTGGGCAAATTTTTGCTATGTCTCCCAAAACAAGATTGTAATTATGACACACGCAAGGTGTATAAAACGCTCTTGAATTTTCTTTAAGGAGTCTAGCTTGAACTCCCGAAACTTTTCCTTTCATGTTAGAACCATTGTCGTAGCCTTGCCCCCGGATGTTGTTAATGTTCAGGCCTAAATATTTAATTTCTTGCTTCAACACAGAAAATAGGTTTTCTCCTGTACTACTCTCCACATGTATAAATTTAATAAATTGTTCCTTTATACTTATTGTTGAACCTGGTAATGTACCATCTGAGACATACCTGATGGAAAGAGACATTTGTTCTTGATGGCTGATATCCGGGGTACAGTCGAGAATTATTGCAAAATACTTTCCGTATTTTATTCGCTCTGTAATTTGGTTTTGAATTTTACTGCCTATCAAATTTATAATTTCATTTTGGATTGTTTTACTCAGATAATGTTTACTGGAGGTTTGTTGGAGATGGTTTTGCATTATCGGATCAAATTTTCCGAGTAATTCAATAATACCTAGAAAATTTCCATTTCGCGAATCACCTAGGTTTTCAATGGATCCCCCAAATGCAATATTGCGTTCAGCCAAAAATTGAACTACAGAAAATAATCTTTCAAATACCTTAAGCAAACGCTCTTTTTCTTGAATAAATAACTTTTGTTGGATATCATCGATAGTTTTATTAGTAGAAAGCCTTTTTTGAAGATCTGTACATTGTAACATAGCTACCAAATGATTTTTCGATTTTTCATGCGTGGTTAGTCTTGAATGTATATTTGGCCAGTTACTAAATCCTGAAGTAGCTAATGCAATCCTAAAATTTGTATTAAATAGACGGCAATAGAAACAAAATATTTTGTCTTTTGATTCAGAGTATATTATCCAAGGACGACCTATTATTTCACCATTTGGAAGCTTTCTTTTCAAATGTACTTTTGAAAAATGTGTTCCATCTTCTTGCCGCGGAAACTCATCTAAGATAATTTTTGAAGGTCCTTTTTTAACTAAATAATCTCTTATTTGTTGACTAATTGTCTCAGGCCATGTAACAGGATCGTCAGTTATATTCAGTTCTTCCTTATAATATTTAACTATTTCACTCTTAGTCGTATTGCATTGCAGTATTTCCATACTAATGTTTGGTTCTTCCGGTCTCTGTAATTGTGTTTCTAGTTCATTGTATACTTCATCAATGTCGTTATTTTCAACAATTTCTCTTGAAAAATCTATTTCTTTTAAATTTTCAATGCCGCATTCTTTTTCTTGATTAATGTTTTCTGGTTCTTCGTTATTACTTATTTTTAAATATTTATTCAAAGAGCTTTTTAATTTTTCATTTTCAGCTTTTCTTTTTGCACTTAATGTTCTTTTTGTACTACCACTTTCATATTTTCTGCCTATATCTCTATCACGTTTTGTTGGTTTGGACATCTAAGGAAAAAAATATAAAATATACGTATGAAGTAGAGGAGAATCATATTCGAGAAATTTAAATAATTTCAAGTTTGGAATAATCCTTATAAATTTTCCGCAACACTGGTTTTATTAATGTTTTATTTATCATATTAAATGGTCTGCCAACACGTTTGCATATGTTATTTAGAAATAAAATATTTTAATTTTGTTTTATTATAATATATTAAATACCAATGTGTAGAAAAATCGTGGATTTTCTCTCGATTTTCTACAATGCAACTGTTTATTAGTAAAAATTAACCTATTTCTACTTTTTTCTCAAATTTATATTCATAAATCACATTAATGATTACAATTTTTCTACATAAAAATATTGAACCCTGATAAAATTGAAATTGATGTAAAAACTGGTACTTACCTTTTTTTAGTAATTAATTTTAATCACGACCAGTGCAAGAATTTCTTAGAATTCAAAAAAATGTTTATTTTAAAATCAAATCTGGAATTGCCACCCTTTATATGATATTTATTAGTTTATAAATTATTAATTCGATTTTGTTTTTTTTTAATAGTAGATTACTGAGAACATCAACAGATAAATTTTTTATGTTGGAATATTTATTGCAATTTTTAGTATAATTCGTTGAATTTTGAAAGCTTGAATAAAAATTAACTTTAACTGTAATGCTCGGTTTACACGCTCATGCAATTTGCGCAAATTTACAAAAAAAAAAATAAATTTGCGCAAGTAAATCGTGTGTGAAGCTTGCGCAAGTCAAAAAAGCCAAAATCTGTTTTGCCAGAAAACTTGCATGAGGTGCGTACATGTCATCGTTACCAACTTAGGGGTTTTCCCCCTAGATTTAGGGGTTTTTTTTTTTGTTGACAGAGGGATTTTTAGGGGGTAATTTGTTTCAGGGGTTTTTTTAGGGGTATGATGTATGATCTTAAAAGCGAAGATTTAGATGACATTTGTAATATTTTTGATTGCATTTCATAAGATACCTTATTTGCTAATTTTATTATAAATAAATAATTTTATTATTTATATAATTTACGATGTGCGTTATATATTTTTCTTCAAGCATCTATTTGAAATCGTCATAGGTATATAAGTATAGCTGTTATAATATCTATAAAAAAAAATTTAGGGTTTTTTAGGGGGAAATTTTATTTTTTAGGGGGAAACATTTGAAAAGGTTGGTAACCCTGGTACATGTGCATGAGCGTATATAGTTGAGTTGTCGTTGAATTCAACAAAAAGTGAGTTAGAAAATATTGCTGTTCACTTAATTTGTTTGTAATAGTAGTGTTGTTCAGCGCGAACTTTTTTTCTTATTTTTAGATCACAATTTTTTTTAAATAATTTAGTCTTCTTCACTGTTTATATGAATTAATATTTTTCTATAAAAACAACACTTGTTATTTATTTTAAAAAAAGTTATGTTTTCTTAAAATTTAAATTTTAATTATAAGTTAAATATTTATTTTTGCAACCTTTACCGTTTTTACATAAATATGTACTTAAAACTTCCATTACAGATAATAAATTCAGATGTGCGGGGCCCCTTTAAGCGCGGGGCCCGATTGGGAGCAATCGTTCCAATCGCCCTAAATCCGGCACTGATCCGGAGTCCCGGCCATTGCATGAGCAATACCCCAACTCCCCACATGACAAGCAATAGTCACACCGGTGTACTAGATGCCAAACCACCGGCATCGACAACACTCTGGACCAGCATGAATAACTGCTTCATGTGCCATATTACACACAAAACAGTAGGTACACTGGTCCAGAGCGTGTTCCCAGGACCCATACCTACAACATACCCCTTCACCATCCTAAAAATATAAAACAGATTAAAAGAAATTTATAAAAAAAAAAAAAAAAAAATTCAAATTTTACTTACATAATAATACGCAGACACCCCTGAGTGTGGTACTCGATAGCAGCCGTAGCAACGACTCATCTTTGCTAAGTCGTCTACTACAGCTGCACGGCAGCTCCTCCATCTGTGGCCTTCTCTACCACACCTCCAACAATATTGAGCCATTCTAAAAGAAAAAAAAAAATTTTATTATTTTATTTTATAGAACTGGTCACCCTGATCATGAACCATGAGTTAGACCGGATGTTCCACAATAAAATTTTTTTTGTTTCAAAACAAAAAACTTTTGAAACAAACTTCTTTTAAAATAAAAAAAAAAAAAAAAAAATATAAATAAAAATAAAAAAATAAAAATAAAAAAATAAAAAACTTACCTTTATTATAATTTTTTTTATCACTTCTATCAAAATTTTTACCCTTTATCAAAACACACCTTTTACTATTGAAAAAAAAAGTACCCGCAATCAAAAAAAACAAAAACAACAAACTGACCACGAAATTAAACTTCAATTATTCTGACAGAAGAAAAAATCCAAAATGGGATCCGCTCTACTTCCACACACATTCTTTTACAACTTTGCATACTTCTAGGAGTAAATGATCATGTATAGATTTTCTTGGCTGAATTTTTTTTAAATTACATTCTATGATAATATATTTAAAATAAAATAAAAAAGATATTTATAAACAAACATAAAACTATGGCTTGTATTTACGTAGATGTAGGCTAGGTTTAATATATAAGTAGAATTTTTATTTTATATTTTAATAATTTAATTAATATAACTTTTCTATTTTCATTTCATATCAATTTTTATCATAAATAAAAAAGCATATCAACTTTTATCATAAACAAAAAAGTTACAAATTTTATTAGATGATACTACCAATAAACTAAGACCAACTCCACCCAAATTACATAATTCGAGGTGAAGCCACCAATGACAAATATTGTCAACCACAAATAAGACCTCATAACGTAGGCATCTTTAACAAAAAAATATTTTTTTATTAGTACCAATTGTTTATATATATATATATCAATATTATGATATGATATCAATAATTTTAACAATATAAATCATAATTTTCGAATAATAATATATAATATTATTATTAAAACTATAAAGAAACTTTTTTTATGCAATAAAGGTCATTAATATGAACCAAAATTTCTAATACACAACAAAACACTATTTGTAAAATTTGAAATTAAAACCTGTAATTGATTGTAAAGAAAAATTAAAAAGAAAACATTATGATCATGGAAGCAAAATTGTATTTTAACGAATTATAATATTTTAAACCGTAGTAGGTTTAGTTTAAGAAAATTAAATCATTAATAAATCTTTGTATGTAATTTAATCAAAATGTTTTATTGCTAAAAATTTCCTACAGGTCCTTGATTAGGTGGAAGAAATGCAGATGTAAGGTCCAGCTATAGATGGCCGTGGCCATGAGCTGAAGAATGACTCCCTAGTCATTTAGGTTAAGCTCTTTCTATTAGGTTTGGTTGGGGTTTCTTAGAATATCCTTTTTATTAAAATCTTCCTTTTTTTTACTTAAAAGATATCCTATAAATGTTGTTATGGACTCTCTGGTGTTCACTGTCGCGTACCCACCCAACGACGAGCTTAGACCCGGCCTGAGAACAGGATGTCCTAGACAGTGGACTCGGCACCAGCTTAAAATTTTGAAAGTAGAGCACCTTCTTTTGCCTCTACTTTCACCACTTTCCCTTTTTTATTTTTATCAAAATTTTATGACAAATTTCTCAGAGTTCATCTTGAACTCAGAATTTTTGTGCTTATACACACACCCCCGTTTTTCAACCATAATTTAATTCATAACAGAAGGCAGATATGTAGAATTTTTTAAAGTCTCAGTAATATTATTCAAATTATTTCTGAACATTCCAGATGCAAACCATCAGGGTCATCATCTCTTGGATCTGTTTCTGACATCGAATCCAGATAAGTATAACGCTTCAATTAGTTCCCCCCTTGGAAACTCCGATCATTGTCTCGTTAGCACGTCCTTCTCTCTTGATAGTGGAGTGGATTTATCTAAAGCTCCCGGAAGGCTGGTATGGATCCCACAAGCTCAACGCCAGTCTTCACAATTCCGGTGAGGCTTATGTTGTTGCTTTGGATATAGCTAAGGCTTTTGATCGAGTCTGGCACCCGGCTTTGATTTCTAAAGTTAAATCAATGGGTCTAGAATCAGCCTTTGTCAATTGGATCAGCAACTTTTTGTCTTGCCGTTCTATTCGTGCTGTTGTGGATGGGTACCAGTCACATATTTTCAACATAAACTCCGGTGTACCCCAAGGGCAGTGGCGTGCGGTGACTTTTATTTGAAGGTGTGCAGAGTTGTCCCACCCTTGGAGTGACCCAGAACCAATGACGAGGACGTAGAGGGATAATGGTTCCATTTTTTTTTTTTTTTTTTTTTTTTTTTTTTTTTATTAATCTAGATTTTAGTTAATTATAATTTATAATGTTTTTATAATGTTTTGAAACAATAGTGCTTCTCCTCAAAAAAATTTTTAAATAAAAATATTCTGTGTAAAAAAATTCAACATGCATTTTGTTACTGTAATTTCCTTTTGAGATTTAATTACACCAACCAAACGCAACTAGACTATTTTACGTTCAGAATATTTTTATTCCAAAATTTTCCTGAGAAGCATTAAACTAAATTTTAACAAAAACATTTCAATAAACAATTTTTTTTAAAGACAACATTATTGTCATTTACAACAGTTTACTTTTCAGAATTTTACCATTCTTATGTTCATAGGAGAAAAATTCCCTTGAGCGGCAAAATATCAAAAGCACAAAACAAAACAAAACTACACATCTTCACAGTTTTCCACTAGAGTTCTTATGTTCAGAGAGAGAAAAATTCCCTTGAGCGTCAAAACATCAAAAGCACAAAACAAAACAAAACACACCTTCACAGTTTTCCACTAGAGTTCTTATGTTCAGAGAGAGAAAAATTCCCTTCAGCGGCAAAACATCAAAAGCACAAAACAATATAAAAAGCTTACACCTTCACAGTTTTCCACTAGAGTTTTTTGTGTAGGATCAAAAATTGTTTATAATGTTCGTCTGTTGATAGAGAGGTGCAGAAATTTTGTAGCACACAAAAGGATTTTTTTTTTTTTTATTTTGCTTGTGTAAAATGATTACGCATGCGCAATGCCGGAAATTTTTTATATGAAAAATAAAAAGCTTTATTATTTTTGTTCAAGCAACTTGTGCTAGCACCTGATTAGCACCAAAAAATTTGTTATAACTTTAATTGCGGTGCGATAATGGTAAATTTTTAGTTTTTACTTTTTTCAGATTCTAACGCGATTTTTGAAAATATTCAGAGTACTTTTGTTTGCCAGTATGTATTGAAAAAAAAAACATATTGATTTAAAAACTCTAGCTAGTTATAATTTTTTTTATATTTTTACTTTGATAAGGTATTTTTTAAGACAGTGTGCTCTGCACCTGGAGCACCTTAGACCGCTCACCACTGCCCAAGGGTGTGTTCTCTCCCCAACCCTCTTTCTTATTTTCATCGATAATCTTCTGAAATCAACACTCAACCCCATCCACAGCTTCGCCGATGACAGTAACTTGGTAGCATGCTACGATTTTGTTAATAGAAAATCCGAATCTTCCAATGCTGTTACTACTAAACGCAATTTCCTGCAAAGTGAACAATACTTTTCCCCCCTCTGATCTCTTAAACATTTACAAATCCTACATACGACCGAAATTAGAATATAATTCACATATATGGGCTGGTGCTCGTAAAACCCACCTTGAGTACCTGGACAAAGTTCATAGAGGGCTATTAGATTGATAAACAATCACCAAACCACCAGCTCATTAACATCACTTAATCACCGTCGCAATGTAGGTTCACTTTCCATTTTTTATAAATACCTTGTTGGAACGGATACGTGTTCCCTGGAAGTAAAAGCCCTACTTCCTTCACTTCAAGTATTTTCACGTCAAATACTTACCGCTTCAACGTCACTCCCATATTTCGTCAAAATTCCTAGATGTGGTAGAACTAGCTTCGGAGATTCCTTTTCAGTTCGTATTTCGAGAAGGTAGAATGCTCTCCCTTCAAAATTGTTCCCTACAACTGGCGGAAGTTTGATTTACGACCTGCGCCGCTTTAAGAATAGTGTAAATGATTACCTCCTAACTGTTGTTGGATGCTATTTTATTATTCAATTTCTTTTGCCTCATCGATTAAAAAAACTTTTACTTTTTCATAAAATTTTATTTCTCTTAGAATTAAATTTTAATTATAATTTCCTCGAACATTAATTCCTAGTGTATCGTAAGACTGTTTAATTTCAATTGCTTAAGATAAAAATTAATATTATTTAATTTAGGGTAAAATTTATAAAAATTTATAACAGAAAATAAGAATTCTATTCATCTCAAAAAGATCATACGATCTTTTCAATAAAGATATATATTATATTGTATGAAATATAATATGTATATATAATTTTCGGAGGCACGTTTTAATTTTAGCAAATTGTACGCTACATTACCCCCCTTTTAGTAAGCTCCCCAAACTGAATTTTCTTCTTAAAATTAACATCGTTTCTTGGTTTATACATGCTGGAGCTTAAAATACTAAACGCCGGCTTAAGTCTGTCTATTGATATTGAGCAATTTTTATTTTTAATGTCAATGACGAAATGTTTTCGAAATCTACGAATTACTTTAAAAGGCCCCTCGTAAGGCGGTGTTAGTCCTTTCTTGACTTTGTCAATTCTAACAAAAACTGATTCACAGTTTTCAAGTGACTTTGGTATAAAAATGTCGTTTTGTTTAGTATTCCTAGTATCGACGGGAACTAATGAATTCATAGTAGTTTTTAATTGCTGTAACATTGAATCTGTCCCTATTTCTGGTGAATTTTCACTTTTAACGAATATTTCACCCGGAAGTCTGAGGCTTTGGCCGTATACGAGTTCAGCTGGTGAGCAATTTAAATCTTCTTTATGCGCTGTACGAATGCCAAGAAGTACTAAAGGAAGTTCTGAACTCCAGTTAACTGTATTCATTCGAGCTTTAAGAGCACTTTTCAATTGACGATGAAACCGCTCTACCAAGCCATTAGATTGTGGGTGGTATGGAGTGGTTCTAATTCTATGAGTACCTAATATTTTGGTAATTTCCGCGAAAAGTCTAGCTTCGAATTGACTACCCCGATCCGTAGTTATAACTAATGGAGTACCAAACCTGCTAACAAAGTTTTCTACAAATGTTTTGGCCACGGTAGTAGCTAAAATGTCCTTTAGACAGTACTCCTCGGGCCATCTGGTGAATCTGTCAACTGCTGTTAATATATATGGGTAACCATTAGAGATAGGTAAAGGGCCAACTATGTCAATATGTATATGGTCAAATCGACCTGATGGGACATCGAATTTTTCTATCGGCGATTTTGTGTGCCTATGAATTTTAGATTTTTGGCATCCAAGACAACCTTTTGTCCATTTACCAATATCTGAATTCATGTTAGGCCAAAAATAACGTGAACTCACGAGTTTTCGCGAACCTCGTATCCCCGGATGAGACAAATTATGTAACGAGTCGAAAACTTGCTTTCGAATTTCATTTGGAACGTAAGGACGATTTTTGCCGGTTGAAGTTTCACAAGTAATATTGAATTCTGGAAAGTTGAAATTTTGTAATTTAAATAACGATTTTTTGTTATTTTTGTTAAATAGTAAATTTTTTAATTCTTGATCATTTTCTTGTAAATTGCTTAATACTTTTAAATCGATTGAAACTTCATTTGTAGTTACCGAGTCTAAGTTTTCCATTCGTGAAAGATTATCCGCGACAACGTTTTCTTTTCCTTTGAGAAATTGTATGTCTGTCGTGAATTGTGCTATAAAATCTAAATGCCTTGTTTGTCGTGGACTTCTTTCGGTTTTTGAATTGATTGCGTATACAAGAGGCTTGTGGTCTGTCAAAATTGTGAAGTTGCGTCCTTCAACAAAATATCTGAAGTGCTTGATAGCTAAATAAATAGCTAGAAGTTCTCTGTCGAAAGCCGAATATTTTATTTCTGCTGGGGACAGTTTTTTTGAGAAAAAAGATAAGGGTTGCCAGCCGCCGTTATTGCATTGTTGTAGAACCGCGCCTACGGCAATATTTGAGGCGTCTGTTGTAATACTTATTTTAGAATTTGGGTTTGGATGAGCTAAAAGAGTAATATTTGCTAAAGCTGATTTAGCTAGTTCAAAATTTTGATTTAAAAACTCTGGCCAAAAAAAAATTCTTTTGAGTTTTTGGAAGTTTCAAAAGAGTGGTCAAATGTGCGTGGATTGGGGCTAAAAGTTCTGCTAATTTAGGTATAAATCGGTGATAATAATTGATCATACCTAAAAAGCGTTGAATTTGTTTTATGGAACCTGGTACCTCGACCTTAACGATGGCTTCCACTCGCTCTTCTGAGGGAAAAATGCCTTCTTTTGTAATTTTGTGGCTTAAAAACTCAATGGTTGCGGAACCAAAAACACATTTGGACGTATTTATGTTGACACCATAATTTTCCAGTCTTTTAAAGAGCAAATGCAAGTGTGATTTGTGGTCGCTTTCATTTTTACTTGCAACGAGTATATCGTCTATAAAATTAAAAACAAAATCTAAACCGCAACACACCTCGTTCATAAAACGCTGGAAGGTTTGAGCTGCGTTTCGCAAGCCGAAAGGTGTTCGTCGAAATTGAAAAAGCCCAAATGGTGTGGTTATAGCTGTTTTATGAACGTCTTCTGCTGCAACTGGGATAAGGTGGTATGCCCTGACAATGTCTATTTTAGAAAAAATAGTACAGCCCTGTAAATTCATGTTAAAGTTTTGAATGTGAGGCAATGGATATCTATCTGGGACTGTTATAGCGTTAAGCCTACGATAGTCTCCGCAGGGTCTCCAGTCTATATTATTTTTCTTTTTTACCATGTGTAATGGTGAGGCTGCTGGCGACGAAGACGGTTCGCAAATTCCTATATTAACCATATGCTCGAATTCGGTTTGAGCAGCTTTAGAGCGAACCGGATCTAATCTTCGTGGAGTTGAAAATGGCAAAGGACCATTGGTTTCAATGTGGTGTACCACGTTATGGTTAACAGGTAAGTTGTAATTCGGAGTTTGCGTTAATGATGGAAATTTTTTTAATATTTCTCCATATTGATTTTCAACAGAATATTGCAGTGGTGTGGGAGTATCTACAAAAATTAAAGCAGCATTTACTCTCAGATTTGTTGTGGGATCGATTAATCTTTTATTTCTTAGATCTACAAGAAGGTTGAATTTATTAAGAAAATCCGCGCCGATTATTGGTCGACTCACCGATGCTACTGTGAAGGAATGTATAAAACTTCGTCTTAAACCTATATTTAATTTGAGTAGTTTTGTTCCGTAAGTGTTAATAGTGGATCCGTTAGCTGCTGAAAGTAAAGAATTTGAATTTTTGTTTTTTAAAATAGGATTAATATTTTTAAGAGGTATAACTGACAAGTCAGCGCCGGTGTCTACAAGAAAATTTAGATTATTAATACTATCTTTAACAAAAAGGCGACTGTTGAAAAGTTCCTGATTGTGTGTCGCGCCCACAATCGGCTCTATTCGTTTGGGTTCTGTTTTTGAACAAAAGCGCAAGGTTCGTTACACTTTTTTGCTTTTGGACCGAATTTTTTGTGATACCAACAATACTTATTATTTTTGTTGGAGTCCGAATTATTTTTACCTTGGTTGTTAAAATGTGAAGAACGAGATTGAGAACGTGATCGTGATTCTGCTCTAGTATTTATTTTTGATAACAGTTTTTCGATCCTGGAAAGGCGTTGCTCAAAAATATTTTGACTGTCTGAACTATTTTTGTCTTTACTAATGCTAGCGATTACTGAAGTTTGCATTGCTTCATATATTTTATCAGCTAATGCAGTGAGTTCTTCAATGGGCTTGTCACCTACCGAAATTAGAGTGATATTAATGTTTTGGGGTAGCCGTCGGAGCCACAAACTTTTAATAATTTCCTCGCTAAACGCATTTCCCGCCAACTGTTTCATGGACCCAAATACTTCAGATGGTCGCCTATCCCCTACATCGGCTTTTTCTACAAGAGCTTCAAGCCGTTTTATTTCAGAAACTGAGTGTCTTTTGATTAAATTTGATTTTAAATGCTCATATTTGCTTGAATTCGGCGGGCTACTTAAAATGTCTATAACCGACTCACAAGTTTCTACAGATAAAGCGGCCACTGTGAGGCAATATTTAGTGTCATCGCTTGTGATACGATACACTGTAAATTGAGCCTCAGCTTGTATAAACCAAGTTACCGGATTTGCATTCCAAAAAGCTGGAAGCCGCACTCGAACCGACTCGATATTATGAGTTTCAGTTGGGGAAGCTGTTGACGTCGTTGTCGTGGTAGATGTTGAAGTTGTAGTCTTGTTGCCACTATTCGTTTCGATCATGTCGTTTTGAAATGAATAAAATTATTAAGACTAAAATGATGAAAAAAAAATTTTTTAATTTCTTACGATACCCTTCACAAAAAAAATACAAGTGATTGAAATTATTTTGTATGAATTTAGAATAAAAAAAAATTTAATTTTGAACTTTTAATTAGGATTTGATTGAAGAATTTAAAAAAATTTAATTCTGATTTAGAATTCAATTGGTAAAAAAAATGTTTAGTTTTAAATTACAATTTAATTAAGAAAAAAAAATTTTTTATTTTAAATTATAATTTATTTGAAAAAAAAAAAATATTTTTGAATTCGTAAAAATTTTTGAATTCGTAAAAAAAATTTTGTGATTTGAAGTTGTGCAGAAAACTGAATTATCCAACTTTTATTTAAGTTTCAGTAAATTTAATAAATTAATTTCATTTAAATAATTAGATCCTTTGGTTTTGAAGCTAGTATTCAATACTCATAATGAATCTATTTTTTATATACTTATGATGATGATACCAATTATTTGATGTACATTAAAGATTAAAATCTTTGACCAATGATTCTTCAATTTATTAAAGATGAACAGGAAACTGTTGTATATGTCCTTTAAACGGGGTCACCAATTGTTGGATGCTATTTTATTATTCAATTTCTTTTGCCTCATCGATTAAAAAAACTTTTACTTTTTCATAAAATTTTATTTCTCTTAAAATTAAATTTTAATTATAATTTCCTCGAACATTAATTCCTAGTGTATCGTAAGACTGTTTAATTTCAATTGCTTAAGATAAAAATTAATATTATTTAATTTAGGGTAAAATTTATAAAAATTTATAACAGAAAATAAGAATTCTATTCATCTCAAAAAGATCATACGATCTTTTCAATAAAGATATATATTATATTGTATGAAATATAATATGTATATATAATTTTCGGAGGCACGTTTTAATTTTAGCAAATTGTACGCTACACTGTCCCACTTTTTAATCCCGTCTAAACTTCCTATCCTCATTACCAAATCCAGACTTCTTTAAGTATAAAAGGTATCCCACCTAGTGATTTGGTAACTTTAATAAAAAAAAAAGTGAGGGTGGTAGGGAGCTACGGCTAAGTTTTCGCAACTGAAAATATAGAAAAAACAATTTTTTTTCAAAATAAGTAGCTCCGGTGAAATAATGATTACCTGACCAAAGATTTTAGGTAGGGAGCTACGGTTAGGGAACAAGGATAGAACAAGGATAGAACAAGAATAGAACAAGGATAGAACATTAATATGAACCAAAATTTCTAATACACAACAAAACACTATTTGTAAAATTTGAAATTAAAACCTGTAATTGATTGTAAAGAAAAATTAAAAAGAAAACATTATGATCATGGAAGCAAAATTGTATTTTAACGAATTATAATATTTTAAACCGTAGTAGGTTTAGTTTAAGAAAATTAAATCATTAATAAATCTTTGTATGTAATTTAATCAAAATGTTTTATTGCTAAAAATTTCCTACAGGTCCTTGATTAGGTGGAAGAAATGCAGATGTAAGGTCCAGCTATAGATGGCCGTGGCCATGAGCTGAAGAATGACTCCCTAGTCATTTAGGTTAAGCTCTTTCTATTAGGTTTGGTTGGGGTTTCTTAGAATATCCTTTTTATTAAAATCTTCCTTTTTTTTTACTTAAAAGATATCCTATAAATGTTGTTATGGACCCTCTGGTGTTCACTGTCGCGTACCCACCCAACGACGAGCTTAGACCCGGCCTGAGAACAGGATGTCCTAGACAGTGGACTCGGCACCAGCTTAAAATTTTGAAAGTAGAACACCTTCTTTTGCCTCTACTTTCACCACTTTCCCTTTTTTATTTTTATCAAAATTTTATGACAAATTTCTCAGAGTTCATCTTGAACTCAGAATTTTTGTGCTTATACACACACCCCCGTTTTTCAACCATAATTTAATTCATAACAGAAGGCAGATATGTAGAATTTTTTTAAAGTCTCAGTAATATTATTCAAATTATTTCTGAACATTCCAGATGCAAACCATCAGGGTCATCATCTCTTGGATCTGTTTCTGACATCGAATCCAGATAAGTATAACGCTTCAATTAGTTCCCCCCTTGGAAACTCCGATCATTGTCTCGTTAGCACGTCCTTCTCTCTTGATAGTGGAGTGGATTTATCTAAAGCTCCCGGAAGGCTGGTATGGACCTATTCCCAAGCTGATTGGGATGGGCTCTCCAGATTTCTTAAGGATCTGTTTCGTTGCTTCTTGGAGAGGGATGTTGACCTTTGCACGGCTGTCATTACTGAAAGTATTCTGTTAGGGAAGAAACTATATATACTCCATAAAAAAGTACAAAATAAAACGAATACTAAAATTCCGTAGTTCAATGACACCTGTGCAAAGGCCATAGCCGATAGAGATAATGCTTTCCGTGGGTATAAACATAACAATTCTTTAAGTTCACTGAAGCATTGGCGAGAGGTCAGGAACAGATGCAGAAAAATTTGTTGTCTGCACAAGGCTTTGTTTACCCCGAGGAAGCGTCAAGAAATATTAAACCTTCCTTCAAATAGCAGAAGCTTTTGGAGCTTCGCTAAAAGTGTACAACAGAACTTCTGTTCGCCTTCATCTTTTCCTCTTCTTGTAGATGGTGACCGGATCATATCAGATTCGGTTGGAAAGGCTAATTTGTTTGCAAAATTTTTTTAGTCAAAACTCAACACTCGCAGCTTCAGCTCAAGTACCACCTGTCTTGCCAACTGTAAACTCTTCTTTTGGAAGAGTTTACATTAGGCAACGAGCTGTTTTAAAAGCTCTCAAAAATCTGAATGTGAAAAAGTCAACTGGCTCTGATGGTATTCCGGCTGTGGTCCTAAAACATTCTGGCTAAACCTCTGCGCAACCTTTTCTATCTTTCATATTCACTTGGTATTTACCCCACCAAGCGCAAAGTTGTGCATGTTCAGCCTATTCGAAAAAAACGCGATAAATGCGATCCCTCTAACTACAGGCCTATTGTGCTTATTTCTATTCTCTCCAAAGTAATGGAATCCCTAATTAATAATAAAGTTAAAAAATACCTTGAATGTAACAAATTTCGAAGTGACCAGCAATATGGTTTTCGTACGAATAGATCGCTGGTGACCTAATGACACATTTATCCCACAAGCTCAACGCCAGTCTTCACAATTCCGGTGAGGCTTATGTTGTTGCTTTAGATATAGCTAAGGCTTTTGATCGAGTCTGGCACCCGGCTTTGATTTCTAAAGTTAAATCAATGGGTCTAGAATCAGCCTTTGTCAATTGGATCAGCAACTTTTTGTCTTGCCGTTCTATTCGTGCTGTTGTGGATGGGTACCAGTCACATATTTTCAACATAAACTCCGGTGTACCCCAAGGGTGTGTTCTCTCCCCAACCCTCTTTCTTATTTTCATCGATGATCTTCTGAAATCAACACTCAACCCCATCCACAGCTTCGCCGATGACAGTAACTTGGTAGCATGCTACGATTTTGTTAATAGAAAATCCGAATCTTCGAATGCTGTTACTACTAAACGCAATGTCCTGCAAAGTAGCATAAATCACGATCTTTCCAAAATTTCACAATGGGGTCTTCTCAACAGAGTTGAGTTTAACGCTTCAAAAACTCAATGCTGCCTAATTTCTAGAAAGCTGTCAACTTTTGAACCCCAATTTTCTTTCCAAGGTGAAAGAAAGTATTGGCAAATCTGGAAACCATGACATTTTAGGCTTGAAAATAACTTCAGATCCAAGCTGGAAACTTCATATTTTCGAAACGGCAAAAAACGCAGTGAAATGTCTTGGTTTCCTTAAAAGATGTGAACAATACTTTTCCCCCCTCTGATCTCTTAAACATTTACAAATCCTACATACGACCGAAATTAGAATATAATTCACATATATGGGCTGGTGCTCGTAAAACCCACCTTGAGTACCTGGACAAAGTTCATAGAGGGCTATTAGATTGATAAACAATCACCAAACCACCAGCTCATTAACATCACTTAATCACCGTCGCAATGTAGGTTCACTTTCCATTTTTTATAAATACCTTGTTGGAACGGATACGTATTCCCTGGAAGTAAAAGCCCTACTTCCTTCACTTCAAGTATTTTCACGTCAAATACTTACCGCTTCAACGTCACTCCCATATTTCGTCAAAATTCCTAGATGTGGTAGAACTAGCTTCGGAGATTCCTTTTCAGTTCGTATTTCGAGAAGGTAGAATGCTCTCCCTTCAAAATTGTTCCCTACAACTGGCGGAAGTTTGATTTACGACCTGCGCCGCTTTAAGAATAGTGTAAATGATTACCTCCTAACTGTCCCACTTTTTAATCCCGTCTAAACTTCCTATCCTCATTACCAAATCCAGACTTCTTTAAGTATAAAAGGTATCCCACCTAGTGATTTGGTAACTTTAATAAAAAAAAAAGTGAGGGTGGTAGGGAGCTACGGCTAAGTTTTCGCAACTCAAAATATAGAAAAAACAATTTTTTTTCAAAATAAGTAGCTCCGGTGAAATAATGATTACCTGACCAAAGATTTTAGGTAGAGAGCTACGGTTAGGGAACAAGGATAGAACAAGGATAGAACAAGAATAGAACAAGGATAGAACAAGGATAGAACCAGGAAAACGGTTTGCCAACAGGCTGAGGTTCTCCAATAGGCTGAATTTCTCCAACAGGCTGAGGATCTCCAAAAGACTGAGGTTCGCCAACAGGCTGAGGATGTGCTATTGGTTGATTTGCTGGTTGTATGCCTTTCTTTGGATGTTAAAAAGCATTGTCTTCACGTAGCTTGCTTAGGTCTTTTTTTAATTCTTTTACTTCTTTTTTTAATGATACAACCTGGGATTTTAACATGGTTACAACTTGTTTTATACCCTTCATTTCTTTGCTGAAATTTATCTTATGATTTGGTGCCATAGCTATGGCTAGATAAATTTCTAAAATAAAAAAAAAAAAATGTAAGCTCTAAATATTATTTCCAATTTAGTTCGAACATTGCCAAATATTTTTCTCTTCAGAAATTCTAAAAAACTTGTTCAGTCCGACTGAAATTCGACCCCATTCTCATTTTCTAAAAATCCAAAAAAATTATAAATTTCAAATATTAAAATAAAAAAATTAATTCCAAAAAAATTAACAAAAGATTGTTCAGTGCCAGCTAGATGTTACTTATCCAGACTGATAATAAAACAATTCGAAGACTCTAGGTTAATCATAGCTATAATTGAACCCCTTTTCTAATTTATAAAAATAAAAAAATTATAAGCTCCAAATATTATTTCCAATATACCTAGTTCCGACAAGATTTATTTATTTATTTATTTAATTAAATTTATTTACAAAAATTATCAAATTATTACGTATGTACTTTTACGTTTTATAATTTTTTTTTATTTTTCAAAAATGTAGAATAACTTCGCTACGCTACAAAATCTGAAATTTAAAGAAATGAACGGTGTCACAAAGCCTTAGTTCACCCACTTCTTAATATTATCCTCATAGAAAAATTAAGAAAGTTTGAGTTCAAGTGCAGATGACGTGAACTGTATGATTTACCTGAAACTTGAGGGAGGGGTGTAGAATCGGTACCTAAACCACCAAAATTGAAAAGCCCCGTTTCGAAGATATAGCTCGCATCTTGTTCTGTGACACCACTGTCCTCCCTACATAAAAATGGGCCGAACAATTTTCGATTGTGATGGCTTGGCCATCGTCTCTACTCCTCGCCCCTCTCCTTGCCCATCAACAAGTTTTAGCTAAATCGGTAGATTTACGTGATATGCATATCCGGCAAAAAAAAAGTGGTACTTACTGTTCTGATGAAACTGATGAAACAAAACTTGTTACTGATGGCGAAAAATAAAATCCGACAAGATTTATTGATTTTTTTAATTAAAACTAATTAAATTCTTACTTTTATAAATTATTACTTTTATAAAAATTTTTGTTTTTAATTTACTAAAATACCGCATTTGACCGAATCTGAAATTGAATGGAATGAACCGTTTAAAGTAATAACAAAAGAAAAAAAAGCGTGAGAAAATGTTTAAAACAAAATAATTTTTTCACCACTGTTGAATGAATGTGGCGACATCTATTGGAACTTATATAAGAGTTTGGTAGGTTAAAATCACAGCCTGGCAATTGAATTTTTTTTCCTTACGAAATGGAAAAAATAAAAGAGTCAAAGTTGTTGTTGTTTAACTGTCATAATGTACCCCCCCCCCCCCAAGTTTTCACCACTCACTTTCACCACGAAAAAACCATATCATAGTTTTTCGTTTATACGAAAAAAGTTTTAACAAAAGGGGAATATTGCAATCGGAAACTAATTTTAGTTCTAGGGGGTACATTTTTGATTTTCAACACTGACTTCTTACCACACCATTAATAGCCTTTCTTTATACTAATTATTCTATGGTTAAAATAGATATAATGATGGGAAAAACGATGATTTTAAAAAACTAATGTGGTATAAATTAAAAAACTAGTAGTTAAAGTTTATTTGAAAAAAAAAAAACAAAACCAAAGTTTTCTTTAAAAGTGAATACTGTTTTTAAAAGTGAAATATTTAAAATAATATTAAATATTTAAGAAATATATGATTTTCTTTAAAAGTGAATACTATTGGGAAAGTTTTGTTTAAAAAGTGAAATATTTAAAATAATATAAAATATTTAAAAAATATATAGTATAACTAACTAACATTAAGAGGTAAGTTATATAAAAATAAAAATTATTTTATAAGAATTAAAAAATAAATCTACGGTTGAATTCTGTTTTATACGCCAGCTTGTTCGAGTTAAGTTTTGAGGTAAATATAATTCGACCTGCGAAATTTAAAAAAATTAAGAGTGGAAAAATTGTATGTAATTAAGACTATCCATAATTGGAGTAATAAATTTCCTTTTTACATTTGACCTGAAAATTATGGGTAAAAATATATCAAGTATGTATCTACATTTCCGATGAACAGTGGCTTTTGTTCGACAATGTGATGCTCAAAAATAAAATGCTTTTTTTAAATTTAATCTATGTAATTATAACTATAAAATTATACAAACATTATTTTAAAATACAATGTGGTCCCCCGAACTAAAACCCAATGAAGTTAATTTATTTTAAGAAAAGAAAAGATTTTTTCTTTTTTCTCTTTTTTACCACCAAATTACGATTCTACTAAGTTTAAAAAATAAATAAGCAAATAAATTAAATTAAACTTTTTTCTTTTTATTTAAAATGTATTTCGGTTTTATTATTTACTATACCATCTTCAGTTAATAAATTTTTGAGACTAAACTGCTTATTACAAATTTCAGGTATCAAAAAAATCTTTTTAATTTTTTTTTATTTTTAGTACAGGCAAATTGTCTAAAATAAACAAAAAAATTGTGAAGTGGCTGTAACTTCACAGAAAAAAAAGAGTAGCCTTTTCATCTAAACTTTAAATAAAATCATTTAATGTTTGTGATTGAATTTTAGCCATTTAAACTGTTTAATTGAACCAGCTATTCTTAATTAAATGATTTGCTACAAATCGTAATTATTTGATTCATTTAATAATTTAAATGAAATATCTAATTTGCATTATCCGTTTTTGACCCCTCAAATACAAAAAAACAACTCAAATGTTTTTTTTGATTTTTTTTTTGGTTTTTTTTAAATTTTTTTTTTTTAACTTTTTTGGTTTTTTTTTTGTTTTTTTTTTCTTTTTTCTTTTTTTTTAAACTTTTTTGGTTGGTCACACATCTAAGTACTATCCACTACGAGACATTGCTTTTTTTTTTTTAGCTTTTTTGGTCGGTCACCCATCTAAGTTCTATCACAACGAGGCGTTGCTTAACAGTTTTGTTCAATGTTATGAATTCTTCCACTGAGCTATGTCAGTGATATACAACAATGTATTAATAGACAATATAAAATCGGTTTCTATGAAAACTTTCTACAATTGTCAAAGAATGTTATTGTACAATTCTACTATTTTTGTAGTTGATATATTGAAATATTTATTTCAAATCAAATAATTAAATTTGTTGAATCACATAATGTTTAGATAATTTTAAAATTTACCTTAATTTTCATTTTAACAAATTTGTTTTAATATTTCAAATAAATGAATTGTTAAAAACAACTATTGAATTTAATAATTCTTTCAATTAATTATTTGTATTTTAAAACTCAAATCAATGAATTTGCATTAGAAAAATCAGTCAATTTTGAATTTTTTTTCAACTATTTAAGTAATTAATTTGTTTAAAACATTAGTTAAATTAAAGAAAGCTGATTCATTTAATTATGATTAGTCAATTATTCTAATTTATTTCTTTCTGTGTTGGTATAGACCTTTGAAAATGTATATATTTCAAGAAACCAAGGAGTCCCTAGCGAAGAAGAGTGTGCTGGAGTGGCCACGCTTGACCCTTTGCGGCACATGTAAATAATATTATTTTGTAATTTTTTTTATGTAAATCACTACCAATATAGACAAGTTTGGTAAATTTAGTATACTAAGATCTTAAATAATAAGCTACATTACTATAATTTTGTTTCTGTTAATAATAATATTACTGAAATAAACAGAAAAATTTTGTTTTATTCGAATAAATTTGATTTCACGAAAAAAAATATTTTGGTTTTTAACGTTCTATATTTTTATACAATTGCACAAAAATTTTATGAAATTTTACCGCCCATTATTTGCCACTCTAGGCTCGAGCCTAGAGTGCTTATTTGTAAATCCATCACTGCTCCTAAGTTTTAAACAGTTTAAACATGATTATTTCGTGTTTAGAGTCATACAAAGTATTTGAAAAACTTCATTGTCAAATAAATACTAAGTCGAGCACACTATTTAATGCTCGGGGCTCATCGGATTCTTCAAAAGAATATGTTTGTGTATGAGTATAGAAAGTTGCAGATACTTCGTAATTTTTTTGTTTATTTGATGATTTTCGACTTAACTTTCCTGTACTATTTGTTTTTTTGTGGATAAACATTTTCAAAAATATTTTTATGAGACAATTAACAAATTTTTTATCATATTTAATACAATATAAATAGGTACTTTTTAACAAAACAATAGTATTTTTTTTTTTTATTTTTATCGGTCAATGCTCTTAAATATGTTGTCAGAATTATTTAAATAAAGAAGATTGAATTGGACCTATGGTACGTTATTTATCATTTTACATGATTTCTTCTTTTTTTCTATTAGGATGCTTTCCCAAGCGTCAAGACTTGCTACATCATTTATAGATTTAATTAATTTTAAGTTATTTGAATTTATTCCGAAATGGTTTTCTTCGTGGACATGTTGGGACATGTTTTATGTGAGCACAATGTTCTTTGAATCTTGTAAGTATTGAACGTTTTGTTTGTCCAATATAACATGCATTACAATCATCACATTTTATTTCATAGATTCCACTTTTTTGATGTGCTGGAATTTGTTCTTTCGGATTTCCTAATAAACTTTTTAAGTTGCTATTGTTCGTAAAAACTAGTTCCATGTTATGATTTTTTGAAATTTTTGCTATTTTATATGTTGTTTGTCGTATTTAAATTTTTTCCTTTCTATCAATTTTTTCTCTTGTTGAAATAATGTTGTTAGTTCATTTCTTTAGATTTTTTTAGCTTGTTTTTTCCTTAAGTTATTGATTTCGTATTTTTGAAAACCCTTAATTTTTGCTATTTCTTCAATATAATTTTTTTCTTTCATGAAGTCTGTAATCGACAGTGGTACTACATTCTGTGAATCATTGAACTCATTGCGGCAAATTTATTGGAGCTTGTCGTATATGAATCACATGTTATATATCTTGCGGAATTCAATGTTATTATTTTTTCTTTTAATAAGAAGGTCCAAAAATGGAAGTTGTTCGTTCTTTTCAGTTTCAACTGTAAACTTAATTGAAGGAAATTGTTATTTAATATTTCTAAAGTTGAGTATACGTCATTTCGTTTAATTATTGTAAATACATCGTCCACATAGCGTAACCATAATCTTGGTAATACATGTTGAAGTTCTAATCTCGTTTCTAGTGCTGCCATAAATGTAGGTATTTGAAGCAAAACAGGACAGCGGGTTGCCCATACTTGTCCCTTGGGTCAATTTATAGTATGAACCGTCAAATTGTAGCTGGTTTTCTTCCATACACATTTTAACTGCATCCAAATATATTTCAATTTTTTCATTTTCTAGATCAGAATTACACAACCATTCATTTATATATTTTAGAGTTTCAGGTATAGGAATACTTGGATATAGTGATACAACGTCGAATGAAACTAATATTTCATCTTTTTCTAGTTGTACATTTTTTATTTTATCTATTAGTTCAAATGAATTTTTTATTTATAAGGTTGGTAGAGGAATTAGTTTGTTGAATTCATACACTAACCATTTGGCCACACCATATGTTGGAGATTGAATATTCGAAACAATTGGTCTCATTTCATTCCCAGGCTTATGAACTTTAGGCAAGCCGTATAGTCTTCGTAAAATTGGGTTGGAAGAAACCAATCGCTATTTTGGTATTTTTAAAGTTCTATGAATTTTTGAGATACATTGATTGGATCGTTTGATCCTTAACTAAAATTATTAAAATTAATTAAATCTATCAATGATGTAGCAAGTCTTGACGCTTGGGAAAGCATCCTAATAGAAAAAAAAGAAGAAATCATGTAAAATGATAAATAACGAGCCAAATCCAATTCAATCTTCTTTATTTAAATTAAGCTGACAACATAGAGTGCGTCCCATAAGTAAAAATATTTCAAACATAGGAATTCCCTTTTCTGCAAAGTCCTACAACTATTTTCTGCAAAGTCCTACAACTATTTTCTGAAAAATCTTACACATAAAATATCTTTTGACTTTTAATTTTTTGAATCTGCTTAGATTATATACTTTATAAATTAATAAAAAAATAATTAAAAAAAAATGAATACTGAAACAAAAAAAAAAGTGATGTCGCCATACCAATTATTTCCAAATTTATAATGGATATAAATAATCTTATAAATGCATTTTTGGAGGTAAATAAAAGTTAAGCATTTTATTGAATAAAAGTAATAATAGAATATTTTCAGATAGAGGAGGACGATTCCGATACTGAAAATTTAAATACTAATATCACATTATCAGCTGCAGTACCGTTTATAAAAAACCAACCAGTAAGGCAGGAGGACTACATTGAAAAGGTTGTTCCTAATTACAACAATGTTGAATTCCAACAAGCGTTTCGCATGATGAGAGAAGCGTACGAGTTTCTACTTGCCAAAGTTTGGAATAGTTCAGGTTTTCTTGATGTGGGACGTCCTCAAACAGATTTAAATAACCAGTTGCTGGCTGTTATATGGTTATTAGCAACACCAGACTCATTCAGGTAATACAAAAATTTTCAAAAAAATCTATTTCAATTGAATAAATTTTTATTTAATTTTAGATCAGTAGGAGAAAAATTTGGTTTTCCCAAATCAACCCTTTCTCGGTTTTTTTTCAGAATCGTGAGAATTTTGAATAAAATTGCAGCTGAAATAATAAAATGGCCTAGTCCAGAAGAAATTGTTAAAAAAATTGATGGTTTTAAACGCAAATCGCCATTCAACAATGTAGTTGGAGCTATAGATGGAACTTACGTTCCGATAAGTCCACCATCGGATCAAGCTATATGGTATCGGAACAGAAATAAGTTCCATTCTATTACTCTGCAGGCGATTTGCGATTTCGAAATGCGTTTCTTGGACTGTTCAGTCGGTTACCAAGTTCCGTACACGATGCCAGGATTTTCAATAAATCCCGAATTTTTGAAAAAGTTTCAGAAAATCCTGTAATTTATTTTCCAAACCAATCAGTCATTCTTGCTGATAAAGCATACCCATTGTTAAATTGGTGTATAACACCCTTCATGGATAGGGGAAATCTAAATTTAAAACAAAAAAAAATTTAACACTAGGCACTCGGGTACCCGAAATGTAGTGGAGAGATAATTCGCGCTGCTATTTGGTAGGTTCCGTCGACTACAACAACTCAATATGCACTGTACGGAATGGTATGCACCGACAATTCTTGCGTGTTGTGTTTTACACAACATATGCTTAATGCACCGTGATAATTACATTGAAACTTATTTACAAGATGGAACTTATCAAGCATGTCAAAGCAATCCGAACATAACTTTTCTAACGATGATGATAATTTGCACCAAGAAGGAGAATTGGCTCGTAATGCAATGTTGGATATAATTCGATAATAAACGAATTTCTTTAAAATAAATATTAGTAATGTTACTCGATACTTTATTGCGAATTAAATTTTAATGCGCATGGCTTCGGTAAGTTGTATTTAGATTCGCAAATTTAGCTCGGTAAATGCTCCATTACATGCATCAATACACATGCAATTATAGAGGAATGTAAATTGTATTTACATTTCCCTGTGATGTAAATTGTATTTACATTCTTCATTTTGAACTGCGTAATACTATAAACAAAAATAATATCACTCACACTCCCAATATTTCAAACAGACAAATACCAAAAAAAAAAAAAAATTGCAAATGTATACCTCTCACATGCATCATATCAATGTCAAACAAAGCTTAGTTTATAATGCTAAAAATCTATATTTTCCCTCTGAGCTAATCTATATTTTCCCTCTGAGCAAACAAAAAAAAAAAAAAAAGAACCAATAAAAAAATACGCGGCTATTTTTTTTTTTTTTCTAAAAAGCGGCCAGTCGATCAGTCGATGAATTTTCTTAACATGTGTTTCAATCTACTATTTTTAAAGGATCTTCGAACCTCTACTACTAAATTTTTAAACGAGTGTGGTTGGATTTTAGTACAAAAATTTAAACCACACTTCAAAAATTGCACTTATTTTTATTCAAAAAAACAAAATGAATAAAAATAGAACAATGGTAACCCTGAAAATATCTTTGTTGTCATTATAAAGTTTGCTGTCAAATGTCAAGTAAGAATTTTTTTTTTCTTTTATCAACAAACGAGGAAAATGGCAGCAACAAGGAGATTATTTATTGTAAATATAAATTATAACTATATATTTATTATTTGATTTTATTTTTAATTATAAAAAAAAATAATTATAAAATTATTATTATTTTTTTTAATAATTAAAAATAAAATTAAATAAAATTTAAGAAGACCATTAGTTCCTAAAATAATAAAAAAAAAATTAGTAATTTTTCTGAAAAAAAATTATTCGATTTTTTTTTTTGCAAAAAAGAAAATGAATAATTTTTTTTGGAAAAATTACTAATTTTTTTTTAATATTTTAGGAATTAGCTGATCTTAAATCATCCGGTTTGAAATCATTTCGAGAAATAAATTTACTTCCGTATTAATTAAATTTTATTTCCTTGCTTCATTTTGAACTTTTTTGTTTATTTTTTTCATTGTAAATGTATTGTTTTCAACGCCCTCTCCCATGCACATTAAAGCAGTATACAATACATGGTAATCAAATTTGTTATACAGCTCGTTGTGTATACACACAAACACATAGACACTCGTCAATATTATATCACTCGACCTTCGGTCTCGTGATATAAATATGACTCGTGTCTATGTGTTTGTGTGTATACACAACTCGCAAGAATAACAAATTTTCTTGCCATGTATTATCTACTATAAGTAATGTTTGTACATAACTCATTGTGTGTAAATCTATTTATACACTCCAATAACTATTAATAAAAAATTTAAAAATATTTTAAATAAAAAACTATGATTTTTTATATTTTCAAGGCGCTTTTGTTATTATTTTACTGTGGCTCCGATCTTTCTGAATTGGCGCAAATGAACTTTAGGTAGACACTAAAAAAAATTTAATTATAGCGATTTAATTTTCACGGATTTAAATATTTTTTTGGCCCATATTTGCATAAGTTTTTACTGGTAGTACAGTACAACAGTTAGACAACTTATATAAAAATGAAGAAACTTTTTGTTTATTTAGTTATAAGATTTATTATCCATTAAAACATAATTTAAAATGGTTTTAAAAATATTATAATAATAATAATAATAATAAACGAGCAAAATATGGAGATGAAGCAAAAATTATTACAAACAATGCAACAATCTGTAGAAGTTTTCAAAACAACGATGGAAAAGTTAATTGATAAACTATAATGATGATTTTAAGTGGAATTTGAGTTTCAAAAATCTTAAACGGCATCGACAGCACAATTCCACTTTAAATCATCATTATAGTTTATCAATTAACTTTTCCATCGTTGTTTTGAAAACTTCTACAGATTGTTGCATTATTTGTAATAATTTTTGTTTCATCTCCATATTTTGCTGAAAACGATTTGATTGCTCTTCTCTACTGAGTATACTGTTTTCATTTGCTCTTCTTACTTCGTGCAGAACAAGATCAGTATTGGATAATCTTTTTCTTTTTTTAGGCAATAAATTTAAACGATCTGCTTCTTCTTCGGTGTCATTCGTAAATAATGATGGTGATGTTGACGTAGATGGGATATTAAAAGACCCAGATTCCGCTATTAATGGGGGTGACATAAAATGTTCTTTTTGAAATATTTGATCAAACTCATCTTCATATTTGAAATATGCTGGGTCATTTCCCGTCTTTTTATTATGATCTTTGGTACGTGTATATTGATACTTTAAAGCAGTAAACTTTTTACGGCATTGATCAGGAGTATACTGGAAATTGGTTTTAACAAGGGAATTAGATATCTCAGTCCATACTTCCGAATTCGATGTTGTTGAATCCTTGAATTTTTTTAAATTAATTTTGTAAAAATCTATCAAAGTTTTGATGCCGAAGTCATTCCATTTCGTTTTCTGGAAACGCTTAGGAACATCATCTTCATACCCGTGGTCAGAAGTCTCTTGAAGTACAGTATCATCTTAAATTTAAAAAAAATTTTATGTAATTATTTTTATTAGCATATAACATTAACTAGTGACAAACCTACCTGTGAATTCTGGGAGATTTATAGCATAATTTTCGATAATACTATCAATACTATCAGTGTTGTAGTTTTCTGAAAATAAACAGTAAAGTTTTTATTATATTTTCATTATTAATTATGAAAAAAAAAGATTAAACTGCGAATGATGTGTACAAGCTCGATTTGTTTGAAACTTGTACAGAGGCTAGAGGCGATGTTTTGGAGTTTTCGTTTGCCAAAATTTATACGGGAAAAATATGAGCGAATAAATTCTGGCTAAACACATTTTTATATTTTCATATATAATATGTTAAAACCAAGCTTTGAATGCCAAATCTCCAAAAAGTTGGGGTTCTCGGCTACATGACATAACCGTGAATGTCATAACCGCGAATTTGTTTTGTCATGTCCGCGAAATAATAAATAAAAGTGTCATAACCGCGCAAAATGAAACACAAAAATTAGGTTTTTATCATTTCGCGGTTATACCAAAAAAATTTTTTATAAACGCGAAAAACTTAGCATTTTTTTTGTGATAACCGCAATTTCGCGGTTATGATAAAAATAAAATTAGTTTCGCGGTTATAAAAAAAAAATATGTTATAACCGCGAAACTCATACAAATTCCAGTTTCGCGGTTATGACAAACATTTTTCGCGGTTATGTCAGTTCACCGGGGTTGCCCACACAAAACGTGTTGGATTTGACATTACGGTGACCGCCATGTAGGGCATATCAGAGTTTAAAAAAATGTCCGTGCTGTTCCGTCACATATGAAATCTTTGGGGTTTATACCTCGGAAAACAGACTTGGATTTCGAGGTTTGGGTATCGCCTCAACCTTGTTACAATTTTCAGAAAGTATCTCGAATGAATTTATTCCAAAAAAAAAAAAAAATCATTTTCCTTACCCATTTTTGCACACGTATATGCTGAATTAATTGCAATTATTTATTTAATTTTAATTTTAATTTTATTTGAAAATAAATTAAAAAATTTTAAAAATCACTTTTTTATTTTTATTTTTACACAACAATTGAAAATAAACAAACCATAGGCAACAAACATAGGACTACTTAAAAGTAGTCCTAGAAAAAACATTTTTATGGGAAATTTGAAATTTCCCTTTGCAGAATTTTATAAAATCGATTCTCATTTCGGAACGGCTTTTCACTGAAATTATCCTACATCTATAATTTTTGCTGTCGTTCCAAAAGTAACGAAAACCTAGAAAAAAAATATTGTCCTAGTTTTTTGTAAAATAGTGTCTTATGGGACGCACTCATATTTGAGAGCATTGACCGATTAAAAAAAAAAAAAAATATACTATTGTTTTGTTAAAAAGTACCTATTTGTATTGTATTAAATATGATAAAAAATTTGTTAATTGTTTCATAAAAATATTTTTGAAAATGTTTTACCTGCCATTTACACAGGATGTTTTCGAAGATTTTTTTTTAATGTATTTTCGTAAAAATCTCCGAAATAATTTTCACTTTGCGGATTAAAATCTAGATTTTAGTTTGGATTAAAATATTTTTCTAAATAAAACAATTTAAATTTTGATTTTAATTTTAAATGTATATATCAAAAAAATAAATTATATCAAATAATATTTTTTTTCAATTATTTATTTTTTTATCTTTGATATTTCTATTTTAAAAAATTTTTTTTTCCATCTTTTTTTTTTGACAGGATATAATTAATATTTTAAGAAAGATTTTTAGTCCAGACTAAAATCAAGATTTTTTCGATTTATACAACTTTTACACACACAGTCAAAAAAAATCTTGATTTTAATCTTCGAAAACATCCTGTGTAAATGGCAAGTTATCCACAAAAAAAAAACAAAAATAAAAAAAATTTAAAAAGATTTTTTTGATACCTGAAATTTGTAATAAGCAGTTTAGTCTCAAAAATTTATTAACTGAAGATGGTATAGTAAATAATAAAACCGAAATACATTTTAAATAAAAAGAAAAAAGTTTAATTTAATTTATTTGCTTTTTTATTTTTTAAACTTAGTAAATCGTAACTTGGTGGTAAAAAAGAGAAAAAAGAAAAAATCTTTTCTTTTCCTTAAATAAATTATAAGAGATTCTACGGTACTCAAATACATATAAAAATATGTTGAATACAATGAAGTTAGTTCCAATGAACTTAGATCCGAAAAAAAATAATTACAGCACAGAAATATAATGAACCACCAAAAAGTGAATTTGTATCCAAAGGAAATGAATTTACACCAAATTTTTAAAATGAACTTAATTTCAATGAATTTAGAATCCAAAACATAAACAAACTTACTTTAAAATAAATGCAACCTTTCATGAAACCTATTTTCCTCCAACTTTTACACTTTGAAGAAAAAAGCTTTAATATGATACATAAGAATAAAGCTTTTAATGAGAATATCGTAAAACTGTCGGAGCTTCCGAGGGCAAACATTTTTTTCCAATTTTATGTTACTATCTAAATTTCTTGAATTCATAAAAATAATTTTCTTATTTTTCAGATTATAAAAAATGGAAAACTATATTGATATAGTATATAAATATCACAATAAGCAGAAAATTATTGACCCTGCTGATTTTGAAATGGCTGTTCGTTTTTTAAATTTGAACCCAAGTAATTTCGAGAGGAAAAATAATCAGTCGTACGAAAGAAAGACTTAGTGAATTACTTAAGATGAAAAATACTCCGAAAGAAAGGAAAACATTTTCCGACCTCTTCCACCGTTCAAAATCAAATCAAGGTAATAATACTTTTATAAATTTAATTGAGCACAGCTAATACCGCAAAGCAATTTTGAGCTACCGTAAAAACCGATTTTCTGCGTTATTTCGTATTTATTTTAAATAAAAATTATGAAAAACTAAAGATATTAATTTTATTGAATTTTTGTAAAAAGAATTTCTTAAAATTATTTCATAATTAATTAGAAAACTGAATTTATTTTCTTTTTGCCCCAGAAAGAATTGATCCGTCACAAAAAAATTTTTTTGTTTCTTTTTCACAGCGTTTCTTTTGCATCGAAATTTGGTTTTGCTGCATTTTTCTGTAATAATCATATTATAAAAAAAACAAAAGCAGTTGTTTGCAGTTGATTTTTTTGCTTTTATTTAAAATTAGCTGTGAACAGGTTTCCGGAGCATTCCTTCAAAAATTGATTTGCGGTATTAGCTGTGCTCAAGGCATAAAACAGAAAGTCCAAATATAGAAATAAAATGTGAAGCTGGACTTACTAAAAGACCTGAACTTTCATTTAAAAATTTGACTTACAAAATAGGCGAGTTTTCTATGATAGAACTAGAATTAGAACTTTTGCAGATGAAGATCTTTGTTTTGCTTTCGATTCAAAAATAAAATATATAATGAAAAGAAATTCTAGAAAGTTTAACGATGTCTGTATATTATATTTTAGGGGAACAACATTACCAAAACAAGCAAGGTTATATAAGCATATTGTGCGTATTTTAATTGCACAAGTTATAAGTTTGTATCATTCTTTCATTCGGAAAAAATAGAAATATTCAGATCTTCAAAAGAACCTACTCATGCAATTAATATGAGCGCGTTCGAAAAAAGATTATTAGACTCACTTCGCAGGTTAGAGGCGTTGAAAGGCTTCTAATGAAACATAATTTTCGTTCTTTAAATTCGTATAATAATTTAGATGCACAAACTATTCGAGCTTCAAGCTCTATAGCTGTAAAAAGCAATCTTCAAGGCATAAAAAGTGAACACGTTATCAGACAAGTAAATTAGGAAAAAAGGGCTGGGCTTTATTGCGCCAGTGATGACTTTTTCATCTTTCTGAAAAGAAAAAACACTGTGATTACATAAAAAAAATTATTAAGCCATTTGCAGTCTATATATTTCATGAGCGGGGGTAATGAGATTAAAAAATTACAAAGTATTACCCCTTTTTAGTATGGTAAGCAGTAATCACGACGCTAATGCGATTGGATCCTTTTTAGCAGACATAAGAAATACCCTTCTAAAACTTAAATGTTTAAAAGAAATTAATGAAGTGGTTACTGATGTTAGTTTTGCTAATGTCATCCTTTTTTGAGAGAACGGAATTTTATGGAAAATCCACAGAGTGACCACCCTGAATGTGTGGTATGATATCTTAAGAAATGTTTCAATTTGGTTTGGAATAATGTTCAAAAAATCGAACCTAATTTTATTTTAATTCGGTTTTGTTGCTGCCATTTTATGGAGATTATTTGTAACGATGTTGCAAAATTCTTTTCGGATCCAAAAGTGAAAATTTTTATTAAATCCATTTTAGGAGCAACATTCAATATTAACTCCTTCAATGACGCCGCCAGTCAGTCGGAAAACTTTGAAAGGATCTCTGGCACTCCCTAAATTCTCGGGGCTATTGACGGTACCTACATCGCTGTTACTGGACAATCAAATGGGTTTAAATAGAAAAGGCTGGACGTCCGTGGTCCTCCAAGCTGTCGTTGATAATAATTATTTGTAAGTATGTAAAATATTTAAGCCGAATTGGAAAAACATAATATTATGTTAAAATTTTTTATTTTTTTTTTTTTCAAAATCCATGATGCTGTTGTTTTCAGAGACTCAGCGTTATTTCAAAATTATGAGAATTTAAGTTTGGTAAGTTGCTTTAAGTTAAAACCTTTTTTTCTTTAACTTTAAAATTTTCTTTTTTAGCCGATCAGAAACATGTACGGTAAAGCAGCGTTACCAACTTTGGGGTTTTCCCCCTAGATTTAGGGGTTTTTTTTGTTGACACAGGAATTTTTAGGGGTAATTTGTTTCAGGGGTTTTTTTAGGGGTCTGATGTATGATCTTAAAAGCGAAGATTTAGATGACATTTGTAATATTTTTGATTGCATTTCATAAGATACCTTATCTGCTAATTTTATTATAAATAAATAATTTTATTAAACCACATAATTTACAATGTGCGTTATAATATTTTTCTTCAAGCATCTATTTGAAATCCTCATAGGTATATATAGCTGTTATAATATAGCTGTTATAATATATATAAAAAAAAATTTAGGGGTTTTTTAGGGGGAAATTTTATTTTTTTAGGGGGAAACATTTGAAAAGGTTGGTAACCCTGCGGTAAAGAGATCAGATCTTTTATAGTTGGGGATCCAGCTTATCCACTGCTACCTTGGTTAATGAAAAATTATTCTGGCCGTCTTTCACCTGGGCAGGACACTTTTAATTATCAAATGAATAAAGCACGCATTGTAGTAGAAAATGCTTTTGGCCGATTAAAGGGCTGATGGCGTATTTTGGCAAAGAAATTGGATTGTGATATACTAAATGTTTCGAAAATTGTAGTAACTTGTTGTATTTTGTACAACATTTTAGAAAAAAGGATATTATATTATAACCCTTAATGGAGCGATATTCCTTGTGAAAATAAGCAACCTCAACAACGATTTGATTTAACCTCAACATTTGAAGAAGAATCAGTAAGAAAATGTTTGAATAATTACCTGCAACAAAAAAAAGTAATCACATTTTTTTGTAAGTTGTAGAAATAAAATGAATTAAATTGTTATTTCATTAATATCACATTTTTATTTCATATTTATTGCATTTTGTGCAGCACAGAAAAAACTTAAACTAAAGTTCAGTAACCAAATATAAAAATAAAATAATAAAATAAAAGCAACTTATTCTTACCAAGTTTCAAAATATTGAGACAAGTTCTCAAAATCTTCTTGCTTATCTTCCTTAGCGTGTTTCTTGCATTTCTCCTCGTCTTTTTGTTCGCTTGTACCTCCTTGTATAATATTCGCAATGCCTTCTAAAAAAGTTTTGTTTGTCTCCTCTAAAATTTCCTTCATTTCTGTGTCAAATTTTTTAGACATTTCTTCTTCTTTCTCGAAGTAAATTTCGAATTCATAATCAATTAATTTCTGTTGATCTTCTTTTGTTGTTTTTTTTTGCATGTCTCTTAATTCAATTTTAACCTTATCTACCAAACTAAATGTGTTAGTATAAACTTTGCTTTTGATTCATATGATTTATTACCTTGAGAACTATCTATTCCTTGATTAAGCATCGTTATTGAAGGTCTGTTACCAAAAATTTAGTCCAGATCTTTGTAAAACTCACAAGTAGTCGGGTGGGTTCCGCTTTTTTTGTTTTCTTTTTTTAATTTTAAATATTTTTTTCTTGCATTTTTGTATCGACTTTCGATTTGATCTATTAATCTGTCTTCATTATCATTTTATTTCAATTATTTTAAATATTTCGGCATTTCTATACTTTTTCCCATCGAAAAGAGCCATAATATTTTCTTCTCTAATAATATCGATCATGCATTGAGTTTCTTCGTACTTCCAAAAATTTCTTTTGCTATCCATCATCCTATAAAAAAAAATCATAAAAATTTATTTATTTAAATTTAATTATTAAATTTAATTATTAAATTTAATTATTAAATTTAATTATTAAATTTATTTATTAAATTTAATTATTAAATTTTATATTTTAATCTTACCTTTTTTAGTTGATTTTTTGTAATTGTAAACTTTCCAGCTTTTTTTTAATCTTGTCATTTCAAACTTAATTCAACAACATGCTTTTCGACTGCATCATGTGAACACTTGACCTCTTTTCAACCACATTTTGACTCGACCACATTTCGACTCGACCACGGTTGAACTATCATGTAAACTAGGTAATTATCAAATGATAATTTAGAAGAAATTTTATTTGTTTTTCTATGCTATTCATTTGTTTTATTTTCAAGCAATATTTCTTACCCCTTCTTCCCAGTGGCGTAGCGAGCTAACTCGCGCCCGAGGCACAATACCTTTTGAACCCCCCCCCCCCCTATTCGAAAACCATATACTCGCAAATTAATAAATAAATAAATAAAGTAAAATAAATAAAGTCATAGGCTCAAACTAGGATTTAAATTTGACACAAAAATGTAGTTGAGAAAACAAGACTGGATTTATATGATCATCTAGAATTTGTTCAAAAGATACCTATTATTTATTTTACATATTTATAAAGAAATATTTTTAAAACACGCAGTTTTAAAACAATAAAAAATTAAATATTTATTATCTATAGAGACTATAGAGATACATAATATATTTTAATGGGCTTTTGCTCGGTATGTTGTATTTAGTAGTATAGAATTTAGAACGCTAAATGGAATATTATATGCGTCAATACACATGCAGTCATTAAATGCCTCTTCCATTCATTAAATGCCTCTTCCATTCATTAAATGCCTCTTCCATTCATTAAATGCTCCATTCCATTCATTAAATGTTTCATATTGAATATTCCGTAATACCTAAACAAAAATAATATCACTCACAATATTTCAATACAGACAAATACCAACAATGAAAAAAAAAATGTGTATATCAACTTTTGTTTTTTTTTTTTCATTGTAAATGTATAGACTGCAACTAGCTTACACATGCACATTAAAACAGTATATTGGATATGTTAACAAAATTTGTTATACAACTCGTTCTGTATTTACACAAAAACAGTATACACAGTATTGACTCGTGTCAATGTGTTTTTGTGTATACAGAACTCGTAATTAATAACAAATTTAGTTAACATATACAATAATCTACTAAAATATAATATGATTATAATACTGTGTATAAATTTTCCTTGCTTTTAATGAAGCAAATTTATCAATAATATCATCAGAGTTGATCATTTCAAATATTTCTCTTTCCACACTTAAAAATTCCCTAACATTTTCCTAACAGAACAATAAAATTCCTTAAATTTACAGAACAACAAATCCGAAGACGTGCCATTTCTATTATAAATATATTATTACAGTTTGATTTAGATTTAGACTATTAGTGTTCCTTTTTTTCCATTTTATTTTCAAATTAACATTTATTATATTACGCTGGCACTAAATTTAAAATATATTTTGCAGAAATCAATTATAATAAAAATAAAAATTATCCAGCAATTTTTTGTTTTGCGGTTCATGTAGCGCCTGTGGCATGATAAAAAAAGTAAACTGCCAACTGCTTCTTGATCAGGGCCGGCCCTAGGGCCGAGCCAGTAAGGCCATGGCTCGGGGCGAACGGCTGATTGGGGCGCCAAATATGTATAAAAAAATTAAATCAATCCTTCGCAAGATATTATTTGCGTAATAAGAAAAAAAAAATGTGTAAAAAAAAAATTCTTTCTTTTTTCGTAGATAAAGAAATTCCGCCAACATTATACAGAGTGCATCATTTAGTCAGTATATTACACATATTAAATTTTATTTATCTATTAATATTTTATATATTAAAATAAAAATAAAATTGGAAGTTTAATATAAAAATACTAAATAAAAAAGTTTTAAAAACGACGTTTTCAATTGACTACAAAGAAGAAAATAAAAATGAGAATGATCCGTGATTACAACAAACCATATCTAGAAAAGTGGGGCGCATTTTTTAGGTAAAACTATGTGTCGTAAAATTTTTGCCTGCGCACCTGCATACCTATATTACTACATACCTCAAAAATAGGCCCTACGTTTCTAGATATAGATTGTTGTAATCAGTGAATGACCCGGAGAAAAATTTTTATTTTCTTCTTTTTAGTCAATTGAAAACGTGGTTTTAAAAATTTTTTTATTTATAGTATATATATTTTCTTTTTGTCAATTAGCCGTCAACCCGTGCTAAGCTACGTACTCTGACTGATTTATTTTTTGTTACGAAATTTGTGTTATTTATTATGTCCTCTTTTAATGTACCAAATTTGAATGAAATCTGACAAACTTTTGAAGTCCTTCCCCAAAGGTGATCGCTAGGTAGGATTTCAACAATTTTTTTGTTACGAAATTTGTGTGTTTAATTCAATTCAATTCAATTATTTATTTTGTCCACAGAATATTTATAAACATACTTAAACAAACTTAAATCTAAGAGATAAGGATGGTGGAAATCCTATAAAACTAATTAATCTCTACATACACAGAAAAAAATTTGCTCGTACTAATAACTAAAAAAATCGTTGAAAATCAACGAAAAATTCGTTATTTTGGCTACAACGAAAATTTCGTTGAAAAAAACTAAAAGTTCGTTAAAAAAGTTCGTTATACCCAAAAACCAAAAACCTTTCAAATTCTTCAGCAAAAACACCGCAAATACAAACAAAAAATTTGCTAGACTAAATTTTTTATTTATTTATTTTTTTTTATTAATTTTTTTTTAAATTTTTTTAATTTTTTTTTTATTTTATTTTTATTTTTTTATTATTTTTTTTTAATTAATTTTTTTTTTTATTTTTTTATTTATTTTTTTATTTTATTTATTAATTTTTTTTATTTATGTTTCTATTTTTTTTATTTATTTTTTAAATTTTTTTATTTTATTTTTTTTTAATAATTTTTTTTATGCCCGCTTGTAGCTTCGAACCACTGTCCTAAACATTGCAATCCATCAACTCTGCCACTGAGGTATGAACTAAATTTACGGCAATGTGTAAAATGGAAAAGTTCTGTATGGATTGAAATTTTTGTTTCCCGTATTTAAGATTAACGAACTTTTTTAACGAGTACTAAAAATGAAAAAAATTTTCGTAATAATAAAATAAACGAAATTTACGTTACAAAAACGGAATTATTCATTATATTTCGTTATCTTAACGAGAATGTCATTAACGAACTTTTTTGACGTAATGAGTACGGGCAAATTTTTTTCTGTATAAATGTCATCGACGAATGCTATACACAATTTTGGGCAATTTTATTATTTAAGGGAAATGTGGAATGAAAAACCCTTCTTGTTTCCCCCCCCCCCCCTTTTTTTTTGTTTTTATGTTTTTTTTTTACATTTATATAATTAAAATAAAACTTATTTATATCTAAACTAAACTTAAACTGGATAAACTATGAGTTTCTAAGAGTTATCACTAAGATCTCTAATCAATTGATTTTTGGAGTAATAACATTTGGAAACGAAGTTGTCATTTATTTTTGTTATTCTTTGTATCATTGTACTCGTATTAGATTTTTCGTGAACGTAATTTCCCAGACAGGACATCCGAGGGTTAAAATATTTTGGATTATTGATTTAAAGAGTAGTATTTTGTTCTCTAGACACAAGCTGGAATTTCTGTTTATCAGTGTGTTTTTAATTATTTCCTCTTTTTGTGTGCTAAATTTGAATGAAATCTGACGAACTTTTGGTTGTGAAAATTTGATTGCAAAATTTCGTGGACAGACAAGCAGACAAGAAAGTGACTTAATAAAAATGTTGTAAAATAAAAATATTTTTTTAATAATTCATAATTTAGGTTAAACAAAATAAAGTTTTTAGCTATTCTTTTTTTTAATGGTTAATAAATGGGGCACGATTTAAACCCTTGGCCTAGGGCGCCATAAATGCTCGGGCCGGCACTGTTCTTGATAAGGAATCTTCTCAATATTCTCTTTTTCTTTAGCATTATCTAGATAACATTTATAATTGATAATTTTTGGTTTGCATTACTAGGCGTAGATACTGGATGACAATCTGTCATATTAAAGTCATTTAATACTTCTTTGATATAAGCCTTTTGATCTAATTCAATTTTATTATTTGACTGACAAATTCTCGCTGATCCCAAGTTTCCATCTTGAACGATGCGCTAAAAGTTTCCTTCAAATTATTTAGAACTGATATTTCCATAAAATCAAAAAATCATCAACATAAATTCCAATAATTTTTACAGTAATTTTTACAAAAATATATTAGATGCTGATCCCTATCCTGGCATGAAGGTAAAAAAAAATTAATTGCAAGAATCTCCTTTATAGAAATTATCGATCCAAACTTATGTCTCTGTGCTTAAAGCTTTAGATATAATACTGTTAATATGATTGTATATGTATATTATTTCCTTCAAAAGTATTATTTCAGAAGGACATAGTGCATCCAGGATACACGCATCCGACATACAGAAAAAACATATTTTTATATGTGTGTAATTTAATCCAGGTTTTCAAACTAGATTCAGTAGGTACTGGATACAGTGTATTATATACTATATATCTCTGTTATTAAAGGCGGTTTCTGGGTTTAAAAACAATATTTTCTTAAGATCATCTTTAATATTTTCTTTCTCTGTTCTGTTTTATAAGAGTTCAGTTGAGATTTTCTTTGCTTAAATTTTTGCTTTTTTTATTTAAATTTATTGCAACGTAGTTCCTTATTCTACGCTCTTATGGAAAAATTTATTAAAAATTTGAACACTTTAGTGTCAGTACAAAGTGTCGGTACACACTCCTACGCGATCATAGATTTTGAGCGAGCAATGATTTTTTTTTTTAGCAGCAGTTCCAAAAAATTTGGAAAATATCGCTGCTAAGCCGCAGCGACCAAAAATATGATCGCGTCGGCGTCTGTCGGTATATGATAAACAAAAAAAAAAAGTTAAAAAAAATTATTATATTTTTATTATATTTTTTTAGGTATTTTAATAAATATTGTGTTCTTTGGTTTGCATTAATAGAAATAAAACAAAAATAATTAATAGAAATAAAACAAAAAGAATAGTAAATATCCAATGAAATTTATAAAATTAAAATCCAAAATTCTATCAAAGTTATCTATCAATATTATCTGTACAAAATAATTCCGATGTTTCACATCTATCAAACGTCCCGCCGGCTCTTGTATTTTTATTGAACTTTGTATGAAAATTGATAAACTTAAATTTTATTTCAATTTATAAAATATTTATAAAATAAAATATTTAGTAAATTTTAATTTTTTATTATTAACTAATTAATATTTTATAGTTCAAATAAAATTTAGATTTTCATACTAATTTCAATGTTAATAAAAATCTTGTATAATTTTGTCAGTATTATTTTTCCAATATAAAGGCGCTATTCGGTACCAAGGCAAGTCAAGTCATCTGCCGGCGTTAGATATTTCGATACTTTGCCATTTTGGCTATGATATTTGTTTTTTTTGTGTTGTAAACAACAAAAACAAAAAATTTAAGTTTATAAGTAAATTAACGATACCTGTTAATTTTTTTTAAGTTTTATTTTCTGTACAAAATAATTCCGATGTTTCACATCTATCAAACGTCCCGCCGGCTCTTGTATTTATTATTGAACTTTGTATGAAAATTGATAAACTTAAATTTTATTTCAATTTATAAATTATTTATAAAATTAAATATTTAGTAAATATTAATTTTTTATTATTAACTAATTAATATTTTATAGTTCAAATAAAATTTAGATTTTCATACTAATTTCAATGTTAATAAAAATCTTGTATAATTTTGTCAGTATTATTTTGCCAATATAAAGGCGCTATTCGGTACCAAGGAAAGTCAAGTCGTCTGCGGGCGTTAAATATTTCGATACTTTGCCATTTTGGCTTATGATATTTTTTTTTTTTGTGTTGCAAAAACAACAAAAACAAAAAATTTAAATTTATAAGTATTCACTTGTTTAAATCTCCAAATAGCGACTCCTATGGCGAAAAAAGGCACATACTTATGGGTGAAAACAAACGTAAACAAAAGAGTCATACTTAGTTAAATATTCAAATAGTGCCCCAATGGCGAAAAATAGCACATACTTATGGGTGAAAAAAATTTAAATAAATGGGTTGTCAAAATAGTCAATATTAACGATACCTGTGGTGGCATGTTAAGTTGTCACTCGAACAGCGAAGATGTATCGAACATCGAAGCGAGTGGACTTTTTGGCAACATGTTAAGATTTTCTCGCTTCGATTCTTTCGAAAATCATTTTCTGAAATGATTTTTGACGTAAAAAAAAAAAAAAAGCAAAAAGTAAATAATAATAAATAATTTTTCATGTTTTTTTTTTGTGTGTTTAATAAAAATCGAAAAATAAATTAAATTAATTTTTAAATATATAACATTTTTCTTTTATATTTTTCCAATATTTTTCTTACATATTTTTTTGTTCATTAATTGTTTCTGTTAGAATTTTATACATTTTTGTTCTAAATAATTTTTTAATTATCTTATCAATATTATAAACATGAATTTGGGAGTATTATTGGTCGATGAATCTCAATCCGAATCCAGTGATAATGAAGACGGAATATTGAATTTTCGATCGGAAAGGCGATTTTTACGGGAACGCTACAATGTTCTAAATTTGCCAGGAAGAAAGTTAGTATTTATGAAAGTCTAAATATAGCTTTAAAATTTCGGACGGTATAGGTATTTTGAAAAGTTTAGAGAAAATAGGAGGAATTAAATTTTATATTCCAAAAAATTAACAAAAGAACTTTTTAAAAAAAATTAATTTATTTTTTCGGTATCTACCAACTTATTTCCGTGTTACAATTTTTGTCTGAGTTTTACTTATAGGTTACTAATTACTTAAATTACTAATAATTTTTTATATTTTTAGATTTCGTGAATCATTCCGAATTTCAAAGGATGTGTTCCGGTATTTGTTAGCAGAGTTGGAAACGGAACCTCAATTTGTACTCAATCAGAGATCAACCTGCACAAAAATTTCATTGAGTACAAAGCTGGCCGCTGTTTTAAATTTTTATGCCACGGGGTCATACCAAAGAACAATCGGAGACGTTTTCTTTCATTCATTGGACCAATCTATGGTTTCGCGGGCAGTGAAGGAAATCACTACTGCTTTAGAAAAAAAAAAATGTTTTAAATGGATTAAATTTCCCAATGAAGCAGAGAAACGTCTCTACAAGCAAAAATTCTATGAAAAAACAGGAGTTCCCGGAATTTTTGGATGTGTTGATGGCACTCATATTAAAATTATTAGTCCTGCACACAATGAACATCTTTACATTGATATACATGGTGATCATTCTCTAAATGTTCAGCTGGTTAGTTTAAACTTATTAATATTTTACTATATTTAATTTTATGTTAATTTATGTAAACAATTTATATAATTCAGGATTTATTTTTATTATTTTATTTTATTTTTAGATTAGCAATTATGATATGAAAATAATATCAGTGAATGCGTGCTTCCCGGGATCGGCTCACGACGCTGCTATTTGGGCCATGTCAGCTGAAAGGCAGAAATTGGTGGAAGAACATGAGAATGGAATCAGAAACTCGTGGCTTCTGGGGGATTCGGGTTATCCATTGGAAAAATGGCTAATTACACCATTTAGACGTAATGGTGCTACGGAGGCTCAAACCCGTTTTAATTACATACATGCACAAGCAAGAAACCCTATAGAACGGACAAATGGAGTTTTAAAAGTTATATTCCGGTGCTTGCTTGGTGAGCGAGTTCTTCGATATGCACCATTAAAAATAATTAAAATAGTTAACGTGTGTTGCGCCCTATTCAACATTTCCTGCCAATTTAATTCAAATTTTATAGAGGAAAGTTTGAGTGAAATACCAGATGCTCACCTCGAAGTAAATAACATCGTAGAAAGGAATAGAGATGCGGGCAATACGGAAGAAAATGAAAGTGAAGATGCTGACGAAGACGAAACTGCCTTCCAAATACGGGAAAATTTGTTAAATTTATTAACTTATTAAATTTTGAAATGAAAAATTCACCGTACTCTTTTTTTTTTAACTTTTTTTTTCATTTATATTGCCGTCATGGTGTAGTGGTATTGCCATTATCCTACGGCGTGTTTGGTCGTGGGTTCGATTCCCACCGCGGACTGACATTTGTGTCAATTTTTCAATTTGTCTCACTTAAATTAAGTGTTTGTTTTTTCTTTTTTTTAAGGATGAATAGTATTTGAAGTAAAAATGTATATAATAAAAAATAAAACTCAAATAACTTTTCAAAAAAATTTTTGTTTTATTTTATTAACAGTCTTGTTATTTAATTAAACAGCCTAAATTTTGATTTTATAGTAAAAGCATAATAATATATTAAGTAAAATTATCTTAAATCACAAACAAAAATTAACTTAAATTACAAAAAAGTTTAACAAATTTAAATTTAAAAAAATTATTGGAAAAAAATAGTTTCTTGTTTAGTTTTAGCAACTAAAAGTTTTTCCTGTTCAATACTCAAAAGCATTTTCTTTATCTTGTTAGCCTCTTCTTCCGCTTCAGCTCTTCTTTTATTTATTTCATTTGCTTCCTTTATTAGTTGCAACAGGGACTTCCGAAACTCATCAGTTTTCTCGCCTTGGTTTTTCAACTCTGCCAGAATTTTGTTTTTGGTGGTCGGCCGCAATCGTTTTGTTGTTAAAAATTTTTTTCTAGACTCCGAATAATCACCAACTGAGCTCAAAAGTATTTGTCCTAAAAAAAAGTTTGAATATTATTTCATTAATAGGCGGCAAAAAATATACTTGTATATGAATTATGTACATATTAAATAAAATAAATATTATTATGTAAAATAAAAACTACCAGGCTCTCACCTGCTATACCAGATGCATCTGTTTTATTTGCTTCCATCAGCATAATCTGCCTCTCTTCTTCCTCGGGAGAAATAGCCAATGGAGTCAAATAATTTTGATTTTCTTCCGCTCCATAGCTCTTTCCGGGCAACCCCACCACCGTCGTTTCCATCCCTGTTAGAACAACCACCCGGTTTTCGGTTGTACTTAAAACCACGGGATTAATTCCTCCTCCAGTTCTTTTTCTTTCCAAACTTTGGCTTCTTAATTTTTTTTTTGTCTTGTTTTTAAGGTCGAACCAAACCTTAAATAAAAAATATTTTAATATTTATTTAAACGGTAAATTTATACTTCATTTGCGCTTATTTTAGGATAAATTGAGAATTTTTAATGTTTTATTATAAACCATGCTATGGTGAAAGAAAAGATTGCCCAACAGGTAAACCTAACCCGAACCGAACCTAAATAGTGATTATTAATACATACCTTTTTCCATCCATCGCTGTCTCTATTGGGCAAACCTTCAGCATTTAATATTCCACTTAAATTCTGCCAAAGTTGAGATACATTTTGCTTACTGCTACCACATTTTACGAAGGCTCCAGTTACCATCTCTGAATGCTCTTCCAGATATTGTAATAAAATTTCAAATTGGGCCGGAGTTGTTACTTTTTTTGATGGATTCCTAAAATAATTAAAAAATTGAAAATTATAACCTTTTTATAATTAAGATTGGAAGTAAAGAAAAAAAGACAAATTGGAATTTTAAAATTTTTAAATTACAAATTATTTTTAATAAATAAAAAGTCTACCTACCAATAAATATTTTTATTTAAATTAATATTTACCTACCTATAGCTACAGAATAATTTTTTTTTTTTTATTTAATATTATTTTAATAAAACTTTTTCAATTATTTTATTTTTAAATAAATAAAAAAAAAATTTTTTTTGTTGTTTATAAAAATTAATTTTTATTAATAATTTTCAAAAAAAATTATTTAACTTTTACTTACATTTCTTATTCGATTGTACGTATCACTTGAAAATTTTTTTGTGATACCGTAGCGAGAAAACGTAGAAGCGATTTGGTCATAACATACTGCCATTCGATCGAATATCGAATATCGAATTTTTCGAAATCTTAACATCCCACCACTGTTAATTTTTTTAAAGTTTAAATAATGAGTCGACGCCGTCGCATTTTATATGATTTGATAAAATGTAAACAGTCCCTTTCGCGGCAAATAAACAGTCCCTCTCGCGGCAAATAGTAATAGTTTTTTATTGAACGTTGTATGAAAATTGATAAACTTATGCTAGAGATAGAGTCGACGTAATTCACGCGCGTGTACGCACGTAAAAAATCAAATTGTATGAAAATGTATGAGACCGGCTATACGCAACGACGTAAAACGTAGCTTACGCGCGTAAAAGTTGAAATATTTTTACTTTCCCAGTATTTTACGCCGTACATTGTGGAAATCATTTGTTTATAATTGTGTTGTTTATTTTGTTGTAATTAGAAAAAAAAATTGTGTTGTTTATTTTGTTGTATTTAGAAAAAAAAAATTTTACAAACAAATCATTATTTAATAAAATAAAAAAGTTCATAAATATAATTATATTCAAAAATAAAAATTAAATAATTATTTATTGCAAATTTATGTTTTATTAAGTTATAAATAAATTAAAAAGCATTATAAAAATATTACAAACAGAATTTCGGGAATTAGGAATTTAATTTTATTTTTTTAAATTTTTATAAAAATTTGCTTTTTTATTAAAAATTATAAAATTGTAATTATTGTTGTATTTTATTTAATTTATAACTTTATTTTTATTAATTCTTTAACAAGAAGATCAAATTAAAATTAATCAAAAGAAATTAAAATTAAATTAGATTTTTTTTTTGAATTTATTTTTCTTTTATTTTATTGTTGACATTTTCTCTTTTGTTTTTCGCATGTGAACGGCGTTGAGCATAACAGGTAAAAAAAACAGGTTTTTTTTTATTTTTTTTACGCGCGCATACGCGCGTGAATTACGTCGACTCTATCTCTAGCATTAGAGTCACAATTTCTAAATTGAGGACGTAATTTTCTGCATTCTGTATAATCTACTAAAATCAACTACTTATAAAATAATATTTAGCTGACTGAAATCAAAAACTTATAATAATACGTGACCGACCGAATTTTCTTACCCATTTTTGCCGCTTTTTTCTTTTCTATACAATTTTATAGTACGTTCAGTAAGTACAGATTGTCCTTAGCTAGTGACAAAATCCTACGTTGCAGACAATCTGAAGTTTGTGAAAGACAAAATCTGACAGCTAAAGTCCTTAAATACAGACAATTTCTACAAAAAATCGTTCAGTAATGCAATCCTACCTCAAAACTTCTGCAAAGGGAAATTTTATAATTTCCCATAATAGTCCGTATTCTGGGAGTACTTTTTAGTTGGCCTTAGCTAAGGACAATGAATATTTTGATTAAAAACAAATAAAAAAAAATGAATTTTAACAAAATTTTATGTTTTCCTAAATAAAATTCGAAATTTTATATTTTTATTTAAATAAAATATAAAATTTTAAATAAACATATAAAATTTTTAATAAAAATATAAAATTTTTAATTTTATTTACATATTTTATCAAATTTAGTTCAACCCATATACTTTAAAAAGGTTTATACCGAGTTCTTGTTTACATTTCACTACAAGCTATCCTTCCTTTATGATGATTTTTTTTCTATCAATTATGCAAATTAAATAAAAATTTTAGATATCTTCCTTAGTTTTCGAGATATCAAACATTTTATCTTTTAAATAAAAATTCGCTACAACAAGAAAATATTAAGAAACTTCGTAAAGAAGGGAGAACGGCAACATACATTATCATAATGTTAATAAGGCATCAGGTCAGGTGTTTTGTGTTTTTAATATTTGTTCAACAATAGCATGACACTAGTTTTAGAAATAGAAATACTTTTTCATCGGTGAACCACTAGTGAATAGGAAGTAATAATTCATGTTGAAGTGAGGCAAGATCCTATTTAAAAAGTAAATTGTTCGTACTTTTTTGCTCTATTAAAGAACTTGCAAGCCATATTCAGCTTGATTCAATACAGAGTAGGAAACATAAATATATGTAAAAAAACACATTCACTCAATTTTTGTTCATGCATTTTACTAGACAATTTGTATTAAGTAAGTTTTATTAGGTATGTGTTAGCTTAAAAACATTTTAAAAAAAGGCAGAATTTTTGAAATTTCATTAAATTTGTATTCCCTTAAACAATATACATGCATATTATTAATAAATGTTACAAATGATTCTTTAAAATCTGAAATACAACAAATGACACATTTCATATGCGCATATAAAATTTTTTAATGTATATGATTTTAAAATGAAATGTCACAGCTTTCCTTATCGTAGGGGTTTGCAGAAGTTATTTGCAGGATTTTGCAGAAAAGGGAATTTCTTAGCTACGGACAATCGGTACTTACTGAACGCACTATTAGTTTTTGAATTCACCTACAAATTTAGTTTGTTATGGGAAATTTAAAATTTCCCTTTGCAGAATTTTAAGTAGTAAAATTGAATTTTTTGAACGGCTTTAGGACAAAATTATTTAATTTTTTTTAGATAACAGCAGTAAAATCGTGTCGTTTACAAATTAAAAAATCTGGAATATTAAATCCGATTTCAATTTTTTCAATAATCACTAATAAGTGAACAGACTCTTAGTTTTAACTTTTTGAATTTTCGATGTCAAAGAAGATCTTCGAAATTCGAAAAAACATTCTAAAATTGCTCCTTAAAAAAGGTTTAAATGAAAAAAATGCAAAATTAGAGAAAACTGGGAAAAGTAGAAAAAAGTTTCTTTTTAAATTAATAAAATTTTGAATTGATAAAAAATGAAAATTACTTATATGTACGCTAAGGAACTACGTTCCAAACTGGTGTCCCATGACAGCTCTTTTGTTTTTTTTTTTGAAATGTTATGCTTCAAATGTAAGAAGTCTTTAACTGCATCAGTGAAGTATGTAAAGTGCAGCTCTAATTGCGGCAATTTTTATTGTACTGAATGTGGTCAGATTTCTGATGCCACGTTGAAGCTGTTAAATGGAAATAATGGAAATTTGCTATGGTTTTGTGATAATTGCAAAAATATTATGGGTGTGATTCTTGATAAATTGCAATTATTATGTGATGAGGTCAAAAATTTAAAATCATTACTTAGTGAAAAAAATGTTGATCCTATAGCAAATACCAATAATGGTTCTTCAGCAGATAATTTTGATTTTCAAAATACTGATTGTAATACTAATTCTAAACCTAAGGCAAAGAAGAAGAAGAAGAAGAAAAAGAAACAGTCTAGTGAAAATCAATGTATTGTTGGAGTTGACCATAATAACAATGGGTTATGTGTTGTGCCTGAAGCTAAATGGATTTATGCTGGTAGATTTGGTCCTTCAACTACATCGGAAATGGTTTTGAATTTTGTGGCATCTAAATTAAAAGTGGATAGTTATATAATAAATTGCTTCAGGTTAGTGAAAAATAACGTTGATGCCAATAGGCTAAAATCTATTGCATTTAAGATTGGTATTCCTGATGAAAATTTTAAAGATGTTATGAATTCTAATTTCTGGCCTAACGGAATTAAGGTTAAATTATTTGAAAATAAAATTTCAAAAAACTAAATATATTTGACGATTCTGGCATAACAAATTATAATGAAGATGATAATGAAGATGATTGTGATTGGAAAAAATTTGGATGATTATTTGATGATAAACAATAGTGATAATTTTTGTGGAAAAAATACTGTAGTTTTTAATAATCATTATATTGAAAAGAATCTTTATAAACATTCTTTTAATATTTTTTATCAAAATGTGAGAGGAATGAGGACTAAAAAAGATGAATTTTTTTCTGTAGCATTTAATTTTGACTGCGACATTATTGCTCTTTCTGAAACTTGGTTACATGAGAATATTTTCTCATCTGAGTTTTTTAATGAGTCAATTTTTACTATTTTTCGATGTGATAGAAATTATAAAGAGTTGGGTCAAATTTTTGGTGGCGGGTATAAATCAATTTACAATGTTAGCTGCATTAAGCTGCAATCTAGTTGTCCATATATTGAACAGCTATGTATAAAAATTAATAATTTACCAATAAATAATAATAAAAGTTCATCTTTGTTAGTCTTTTTAAGTTACATCTCTCCATCATTAAGTGCTGATTTGAAAAAAGAAGTTTATAGTTTGCATATTGAAAATATTGAAGTTATTCTTCGTGAATTTAATGACTTAAATTCATATGTATGTATCCTTGGTGATTTTAACTTAAGTTCTATTGATTGGAGAGTATGTTATAATATACTTTTGCGTTTTAATGTTACTAATGAATATGAAAATTTGATTTTTAATTCATTTCATATGCTAAATTTGATTCAAATTAATTATGTAAAAAATTCTCTAAATAGAATTTTCGATCTGGTTTTTATAAATGAGGAAATTGAATATGAAATTTATGAAAGTGATTATAGTATTGCTAAAGTTGATACTCATCACCCTCCATTATTTATTAAATTAAAGTTTTTGGATTTTCTGTTTGTAGAAAGACAAAATATGAAAATGTTTGATTTTTCTAAATGTAATTTGTGATTTTGGTAGTCTTTCTATTGTTGAAAATGATGTTTATGAAAAAATAAAATGTTTGGAATCCAATGTTGCCCCTGGTATTGATGGTATTCCTTCAATATTTGTTAAGAATTGTCCTGGTCTTATTAAACCGTTAACTTTTTTCTTCAATGAATCTTTAAATAGTGGATTTTATCTTGATCAATGGAAGTTATCAGGAATATCCCCGGTTTTTAAAAATGGGTCTAAATTGGATATTAAGAACTATCGTAGCATAGTAAAAATTCCTGTTTTTGCTAAGATTTTTGAATCTATTGTTAAAGATAAGATGTATTTTGCTATTAAAGAAGGTTTGAGTATTCACCAACATGGTTTCATTGTTGGTAGATCATGTACTACTAATTTAGTTGTGTTTTCGAATTTGTTATCAATTCACTTGAAAATGGTTGTCAAGTTGATTGTATATATACTGATTTTGCTAAAGCATTTGACAGAATAAATCATAAGTTATTGATAAAGAAGATGAAAGCTCTTGGTTTTCACTCGACTTTTTTGTCATGGATTTATTCATATTTGTCGAACAGAAAACATATTGTAATTATAGATGAGTTCAAATCATCTATTATTATTGATGTTTTTTCGGGTGTAGGTCAAGGTACTCATCTAGGACCTCTTTTATTTATTTTGTTTATTAATGATGTAACTAAGTGCTTTAATTATTGTAATTTTCTATTGTATGTTGATGATTTGAAACTTTTTTCAAAAATTAATTATGAATTGGATTTTAATAAAATTCAAAATGATCTACATAATTTTCAGTCCTGGTGTGCTGTAAATTATTTCTTTTTAAATGTTGATAAGTGTAAAATTGTTTCTTTCTATAGACTGAAAAGTCCGATGCTTTTTAATTACAAGATAAATGACGTTCATTTGGCAAGAGTAACTACTATTAGGGATCTAGGTGTGATGTTTAATTACGACATGTCTTTTTCATCTCATGTGGAAATGATTATGTCTAAGGCGTCTATGATGCTTGGTTTTATTAGGCGAAATTGTAAGGTTTTCAAAGATCCTTATACTCTTAAATCCTTATATGTGTCTTTAGTAAGGTCGCATTTGGAATATGCCTCAATTATATGGATGCCATACTATGAAGTGTACTCCAATAGAATTGAAGGTATTCAAAAGAAATTTATTAAATTTTGTCTTCGTAATTTTACATTTACTGACTCTTCTTATGAGGCGAAATGTAAGTTGGTAAATTTGGAACTACTAAAACATAGGAGAATTATAGCTAGTGCTACATTTGCTTATGATGTAATATTAGCAAATATTAACTGTCCTCAATTATTAAAATTTTTTGGTCTAAGAGTCTCTAGATCTGGTCTAAGAGCATGCTCTCAGCTTAATTTAATATTTCATAGAACAAATTATGGTTTTAATGAACCAATTTCCTGGAGCATTAGAAATATGAATCAGTGTTTTGATTTACTTGATTTTAATTTCTCAAGGAAAGTATTTAAAATTAAAATAAGGGAGTTTTATAAGAATGTTATTGATAATGTGAATTATATTACGTAAGCATATATTGTTTTCTTACTATTATGATAGTAATGTTAATTTTAAGTATATAATATATGATATTTTGTTATATTAATAGTAGAATTTGATTATTTACAAACTTTAATTTAAGTTAAAATGTCAAGATTTAAATTTCTGTAAAGATTATAAATATCTTATAGAAATAAATAAATAAATAAATATAAAAACACATGGTGTGTCGTGGGACACCACACAGAAGCAAAGCCCGTTACGCTTTTGGTTTCAATTTAATTTGTATATTTTATACAAAATATGGAGTTTTCACATTTTTTATTTACATTATATAAATGTGAAATTAAAAAATGAAACTTTTTTAATTGTTTTTATTTATTAGCACTATTTGTCATTTTGCCTAAGTTTGTATCAAGTTTTTTGCGTATTTTATAAAATATAAGTATTTTATAATTTAATTGAATACCACAAATATTTGCATTAAATAAACTACTAGTCTATACCTTTTCAACTTCAAATTGGAAATAATCATTTTCAAAATGGAAATAATCATTTTCAAAATGGAATTAATCATTTTCAAAATGGAAATAAACATTTTCAAAATGGAAATAATCATTTTCAAATTGGAAATTAATTTTAAAATAGTAAGGTAGCTAGCCAGACGCTCAAACAGTGTTTCAAGTTTTTTATTAGTTGCATCTGTGATAATAAAACGACTAATTATATATTCCAAGTTTTATTGTTGAATTCAGGTATAAGACTGAGTCTTTAATTTACAATTCTTCTTAATTATTATACTTAATTAAACTGTTATTTTTTAGTGTATTATACTTTATACATTAATTGTTCTTTTATATAAAATGTTATAGAACATTTTATAGGGAACATAATCAATTAATGTTCACATTTATTAATGTGATTATGTAACATGTAACATCTCCTTTTTTTTTTTTTTTTTTTTAATTTAATTTTGATTTTATACATTATAATTATAATTAAATTTATAATATATTTTTATGTAATAACATATTTTATATAATTTTCTTGAAATTGATTTTTAAATATTTTTTCTTCTATTAATTCATATAAATTTAATGCAAAAGTATTTAGTTTTTTTTTGTTTTTTTTTTTTCTACCAAGCTGCTAAAAAAATAAATTATTTGTAGGAACTTGGACTGAATTTTTCTGGAGCAGTTATTTTCCTACCATAACGGGTCCTAATATTTTGTGTAGGTTTTTCCGAGCTGTTTTGTTTTGCGCTTAAAGGAGTATGAAAAAGTTCTGGGGAACAATATTCAGGGGATTCTGGTGATTGATCTGTAGCAGATTGCTGTGTAATTAATGGAGTTTGTGGCGATAGAATTGAAGTGTTTGGAGAAGGTATAATTTGCTGACGATTTCTGCGATAAATGTGAGAATTTTTTCCTTCAATTACGTAAGATCGAGGTTCTTCACATTTTTGTAAAATCAAGCCTGGACGCCAAATTGAACCAGGAGTCTTTTGATAAAATATTTTTTCTCCTTCATTCAGTTCTTTTAAATTAGTATTCTTATTAAAATTATTGGACATTTTATTTTGAGTTTTTTCGATAAAATTGTGCATTTTTTCATAATTAACTAGAACAGGTCTTAAATTTTCGATCAAAATCGGAATTTTGGTTCTTAATTTTCGACCCATAAGAAGTTCTGAAGGTGCATACGAACTTAAATTCGGGGTTGTACGATAGTGTAAAAGACCTATATAAGGATCGGAACAGTCTTCGAAACACTTAATTAAACAATTTTTTACAGTCTGTATCATCCTTTCGGCTTGACCATTTGACCTAGAGAGATACGGGCTAGAAGTGTAATGTTTTATGTTCCAATTTTTGGAAAAATTTAAAAATTCTTCTGACTGAAAAGGTGGACCTCCATCACTGATAACTATTTTTGGAATTCCGTGTCTTGAAAAAATTGATTTTAAATTAGTAATAACTTTTTGAGCCGTATAACTTTTGTTTAAAAGTGCAATTTCTACATATTTCGAAAAATAGTCTACAACTAATAAATAAATTTTTTTTTTTAATTCGAACAAATCAATTCCAACTTTATACCATGGAATTTCATAAATTTCATGTGGTAAAAGTGACTCTTGTGGATTCGATTTTCGATGCCTAATACAATTTTCGCAATTACTGACAATATTTTTAATGTCATTATTAATATTGGGCCAATATACTGCCGTTTTTGCTAAATTAATGCACTTTTCAATTCCCATATGACCTTAATGAATTAATTCAAGAATTGAATTTCTTAATTTTTCAGGAATAATTATTCTATTTGACATCAGCACTAGATTATTAACTATGTGAATTTCATTTCGTATTTTGAAATATGGCATGACAAGTGGGTCAATTTCTTTTTTATTTTCCGGCCAACCTTTTTTATAAAATTTGATTAGTTTACATAACGTTCTGTCTCTAAGTGTCTCCGATACAAGAAGTTCAAATTTTTCATCTGAAATTGGTAAATTTTTTGTAATTAAATTGCAATGAATTTGAATTTCTTGATCAAATTCAGTTAGAGACTGGTTGTGTAAAGGGGCCTGTGATATTTGAGCATAATTTTGCTGGCAAGGAGTTAGTGTTGCTGAAGCGAAGGCTATTGGACTATTTTCGTGACAAATTACTGCACCTACTGCATTTTTAGATGCATCGACTGACACTTTAATTGGTTTGTTACTATTAAAGTAGGTTAAAATTGGTGCATTTGAAATTAGTTTTTTAAGTATCAAAAATTCGGTTTCGTGTACATTAGTCCAATGCCACTGGATTTCTTTTTTCAAAAGTTGACGTAAGTTACAGTTTTCAATAGAAAGTCCTTTTACAAAGGAGCCTAAATAATTCACCATGCCAAGGAAACGTTGTAAGTCACTAACATTATTTGGACGTGGCATGTCACAAATCGCTTCGATTTTAGATTTGTCAGGACGAACACCGAATTCATTAAAAATATGCCCTATGAACTTAATTTCTGGAAGACAAAATTGCGACTTTTTATCGTTAAATTTAAGACCTATTTCTTTAGCACGTTCAAGAACTAATTTTAAATAATGATCGTGTTCTTCTTTGGAATGTGCAAACACTAAGAAATCATCAATGTATATTATGCAATTTGGTATGTCTTCAAAATATTTTACTAACTCAGCGTGAAATATTTCAGGAGCAGCATTGATACCAAATGGGAGGCGTAAAAAACGATATCTACCAAAAGGACAAATAAATGTACAAAGCTTAGACGATTCTTTGTCTAAAGGTAGCATCCAGAATCCCGAATTAGCATCAAGCGTGCTGAAATATTTTGCGCCAGCTAGACGAGATTTAACATCGTCAACAGTAGGAAAAGGAAAATGAGGTCTTAATATAGCCTTATTAAGGTTCCTTGGGTCTAGACAGAGGCGTAACTGGCCGTTGGTTTTTCGAACTAAAACTATGGCGCTCACCCAACGAGTAGGCTCAGTTACCCTTTCAATTACCTTTAACTTTTCCATTCTTACTAATTCTTCTTTCAGTTCGTCTTTTAGATTAAAAGGAATTTTACGTGGTAGCACGACTACTGGTTTTGACATTTTCCATTACTACTAAGTTACATTTATTTTTTAAGCAGCCCAGTCCATTAAAAACTTCTTTGTAATTTTCTAAAAAATTTAAATTTTTAATATTATTATTTTTTATAAAATTAGAATTTTTTTGAATATTATACAAACCTCCAGGACTCTCAATACTATTTAAATTATTTCTTTTAATTAACCCTAACTCGACCGAAGATTTTAACCCTATAACAGCCCTGCAATCATTAATCAAAATATGAAAATCAATTAAAAAAGATTTATTATTATAACTACATGATATTTTGCAATAACCACTAGACGGTAAAATTTCGCCTGAAAATGTACGTAGCTGGGTACTGGAGCTTTGTATAATATTAACATTTAAATTTAATGATTTGAATAAGGCAAATGAAATAATGTTGGCTTCAGCGCCAGTATCTATTTGGAAAGCTATTTCTTTTGAATTTATGATTAATTTTTCATACCATGATGTTGAAAATTTATCTTTTTCAATACTACCAATAAATAACGATGAATCTGGTTCTGGCTCGACTTTCTCGCTGATACTGCTTACAAACACATTTTTATTTTTTGAATTTTTCAAACACATTTTTGCGAAGTGATTACGTCCACCGCAAAAATGACACACAGCATTAGCTGCTGGACATTTGTGTACGTGTACCTGGCCACATTTGTTACAGACAGATTTTCCTGCATTATTTGACGACGGATTTAATTTTGAATTTGAGTTTTGTGGACGACTTTGGGAATGTTCGACTTGGGTTTTGTTGTAATTTTGGCTTTTGTTATTTTTATTTTTGTTATTAAATCTTTGCTTTTGATTAGCTTTTATAGCTCCGATAAAATTTTGTTGTTCACCTGACGTGTGAAATTCTTTTGCCTGCTCTTTTGTTAATTCTAAAATTTTAGCCATTGCAATAATTTTATCGAGCTTTTTGTCACCCTCATTCAGTAGTTTTTCCCTTATAAAATTGTAATTATTATGAAGACCGCAAATAAACAAATCCCTAATTAAGTCCTCTTTTTTGTCATCAAAGTCACATTCTTTACTCAAATTTTTTAATGACGTCACGAATTCGTCAATGGACTCATTCGCCTGTTGCCTTCTGGTAAAAAAATTAAAACGTTCCATTATTATATTTACCTTTGGTACAAAAAAATTCTCGAACTTTTTAACCAATTCTGCATGTGATAGGGTGTCTTCATCTACGTCAAAAGAATTGAAAATTTCAAAACTGTCTGCACCCATGTGATGTAATAACAGGCTATTTTTCCTGCTATCTGATGCACTTTTAAGGTCACTTGCTGCTAAAAATATCTTAAATTGTTTGTACCATGTTTTCCATGCTGCTGACAAATTCGGACTTTTGACATTAAACGGTCTCACGCTGCCACTATCAAATCCATATTGGTAATTATGGCTTACGGTTAGGTTGCTTTCAGCCTTGCTGTTGTTACTACCGCTGCTACCACTACCAGTCTTTGCGTCGTTGGTTGACATTTTTAATGGATACGATGACTATATAATAATTTTTTTTTTTTTAATTAATATATTGAGTGTTTTACACCTGACACCATGTGATAATAAAACGACTAATTATATATTCCAAGTTTTATTGTTGAATTCAGGTATAAGACTGAGTCTTTAATTTACAATTCTTCTTAATTATTATACTTAATTAAACTGTTATTTTTTAGTGTATTATACTTTATACATTAATTGTTCTTTTATATAAAATGTTATAGAACATTTTATAGGGAACATAATCAATTAATGTTCACATTTATTAATATGATTATGTAACATGTAACAGCATCTTTGCCAAAAAGTGCAATATACAAAAAAAAAATTTTTGTTTAAAAAATGTCGTACATTGAGAAATGGGAACCTGATAATGTTAAAAAGCCCCTGAAGTGTGTTTTGATGCTATAATTACTAGGAAAATTAAATTAGGGGTCCTGGTAAAATAGTAGAAATAGACGAATCTAAATTCGGTAAAACGAAATACCACCGAGGATGGCATGTCGACAGTGAATCTTTTGGTATATTCAGCGCTATACTGGAGCTTGTTTTATGGTTCCAGTAGAAACGAGATCACTTGACACTATACAGCCCAAAATAAAAGAATGGAAGTTACCAGTAACCAGAATAGTGAGGGATTTTTGGAAACCGTATAATTGCCTTAATAATGAAGATTATATTCATTTGAAAGTCAATCTTTCGATTTCTTTTCTGGAAAAAAAAAAATTCTTCGTGGTATTAAAAAATAAAAAAGAGTAAAAAAAAAAAAAAATTTTTTTTATATATTTTTATTAATATTACTTTTTTTATTTCGAAAAGAATTTAAAATTTAAAAAATTTCAAAAAAAACAACTTAAAAAAATAAATATTTAAAAAACTTAAAAAAAATAAAAAAATTAATTTACAGCAAAAATTAAAAATAGAAATTTCTCAAAAAAAATTTTTAATTAATAAAACTTTTTTATAAATAAATTATAATTTTTTTTTGTTTGCGACTTTTATAATGGCACATTTTGAAAAAGAAGCTTCTCCAAGTGCTCCAGTTATTCCAGCAATATCAGTAATGATTGACGAGGCGGTTATTGCTGTTGAAAAACGAACTGGATCCAGCAAAAAGGATATTAGACAATATATTGCAGGAACATGGAACATGGATCCTAATGAATTTAAATCTGTTACAAATAAATATCTATTAGAACAAGTGGATAGTGGAAAATACATCCAAACAAGATGCCGCGGAGCATGCGGTTCTTTCAAAATGTCGCCAAATTTTAAAAAGAAAGAATTGGTGAACGATATAGATGAGGAAAACGGTGGAGACGAAAGAAATGAAAGAGAAAAAAATAATGAGTTAAATAAAAAATTTCTCGAGATGGAGAAATTAGTGGATATTCAAAAGATGCACCTCCACCAATTAAGAGAAAGTTTCTGCGAAGAAAAAATTCTGAAAGAATATGAAATAAGTTTAAAAATAATTTAGATACATTAAAAGCACAACTGTAGGAATCGGGATTTTTGTTTCAAAGCCCATATAGTTAAAACTTTTTTATAAATAAATTATAATTTTTTTCTGTTTTCGACTTTTATAATGGCACATTTTGAAAAAGAAGCTTTCCCAAATGCTCCAGTTATTCGAGCAATATCAGTAATGATTGACGAGGCGGTTATTGCTGTTGAAAAACGAACTGGATCCAGCAAAAAGGATATTAGAGAATATATTGCCGGAACATGGAACGTGGATTCAAATGAATTTAAATCTGTTACAAATACATATCTATTAGAACAAGTGGATAGTGGAAAATACATCCAAACAAGAGGCCGCGGAGCATGCGGCTCGTTCAAAATGTCGCCAAATTTTAAAAAGAAAGAATTGGTGAACGATATAGATGAGGAAAACGGTGGAGACGAAAGAAATGAAAGAGAAAAAAAATTATGAGTTAAATAAAAAATTTCTCGAGATGGAGAAATTAGTGGATATTCAAAAGATGCACCTCCACCAATTAAGAGAAAGTTTCTGCGAAGAAAAAATTCTGAAAGAATATGAAATAAGTTTAAAAATAATTTAGATACATTAAAAGCACAACTGTAGGAATCGGGATTTTTGTTTCAAAGCCCATATAGTTAAAACTTTTTTATAAATAAATTATAATTTTTTTCTGTTTTCGACTTTTATAATGGCACATTTTGAAAAAGAAGCTTTCCCAAATGCTCCAGTTATTCGAGCAATATCAGTAATGATTGACGAGGCGGTTATTGCTGTTGAAAAACGAACTGGATCCAGCAAAAAGGATATTAGACAATATATTGCAGGAACATGGAACATGGATCCTAATGAATTTAAATCTGTTACAAATAAATATCTATTAGAACAAGTGGATAGTGGAAAATACATCCAAACAAGATGCCGCGGAGCATGCGGTTCTTTCAAAATGTCGCCAAATTTTAAAAAGAAAGAATTGGTGAACGATATAGATGAGGAAAACGGTGGAGACGAAAGAAATGAAAGAGAAAAAAATTATGAGTTAAATAAAAAATTTCTCGAGATGGAGAAATTAGTGGATATTCAAAAGATGCACCTCCACAAATTAAGAGAAAGTTTCTGCGAAGAAAAAATTCTGAAAGAATATGAAATAAGTTTAAAAAATAATTTAGATACATTAAAAGCACAACTGTAGGAATCGGAATTTTTGTTTCAAAGCCCATATAGTTAAAGTAGGAAAATAAGAGTTTCAGCTCGATTTCTGCAGGGGTTCAGAAATTTAAAAATTTCCGAATAAAAAAAAAAAGCAACTGTCGGCTAATTTTGAGTGTTCTGAAAAGAAATAAAAATTTATTTCTGTTTTCACAAAACTCACTCTTAAGAACGAATTCCTCTTCCACAGTCAGTCGACATTTGCTTTTTTTATTTATTTTTATTTTTTTTCAAATATTTTTTATCCTCATGTTTTCCGTGTTGAATGAAATTTCCATTTTGGTTAGTATGACCGTTACATGTTATTTTTTTTCATAGTCAAAATGAATGACGACGAAGATCATGCTTCTAGAAAGCTACGCTTGGCTAATGAAAGACAGAAAAGGTGGCAGGCAAAACAAAGTCAGGAGTCGAGGACGAAAATTCGTGCTTTAAATGTTGCCTGTCATCAAATGACACCTGATCAATTCTAGCACATCATTCAGCTCACAGCGCATCACAGCAACGATATGTTGATGGACTCACGCCCCTACAATTGGAATCTCCATAGTGCCAAGGCTGTCTCTGAAAAGCAACGTATCAATCAAATGACACCCGATTATAATTTTATAATTATAATTAAATTATAATTTTTTTCTGTTTTCGACTTTTATAATGGCACATTTTGAAAAAGAAGCTTTCCCAAGTGCTCCAGTTATTCGAGCAATATCAGTAATGAGGCGGTTATTGCTGTTGAAAAACGAACTGGATCCAGCAAAAAGGATATTAGAGAATATATTGCCGGAACATGGAACGTGGATTCAAATGAATTTAAATCTGTTACAAATACATATCTATTAGAACAAGTGGATAGTGGAAAATACATCCAAACAAGAGGCCGCGGAGCATGCGGTTCGTTCAAAATGTCGCCAAATTTTAAAAAGAAAGAATTGGAGAACGATATAGATGAGGAAAACGGTGGAGACGAAAGAAATGAAAGAGAAAAAAATTATGAGTTAAATAAAAAATTTCTCGAGATGGAGAAATTAGTGGATATTCAAAAGATGCACCTCCACAAATTAAGAGAAAGTTTCTGCGAAGAAAAAATTCTGAAAGAATATGAAATAAGTTTAAAAAATAATTTAGATACATTAAAAGCACAACTGTAGGAATCGGAATTTTTGTTTCAAAGCCCATATAGTTAAAGTAGGAAAATAAGAGTTTCAGCTCGATTTCTGCAGGGGTTCAGAAATTTAAAAATTTCCGAATAAAAAAAAAAAAGCAACTGTCGGCTAATTTTGAGTGTTCTGAAAAGAAATAAAAATTTATTTCTGTTTTCACAAAACTCACTCTTAAGAACGAATTCCTCTTCCACAGTTAGTCGACATTTGCTTTTTTTATTTATTTTTATTTTTTTTCAAATATTTTTTATCCTCATGTTTTCCGTGTTGAATGGAATTTCCATTTTGGTTAGTATGACCGTTACATGTTATTTTTTTTCATAGTCAAAATGAATGACGACGAAGATCATGCTTCTAGAAAGCTACGCTTGGCTAATGAAAGACAGAAAAGGTGGCAGGCAAAACAAAGTCAGGAGTCGAGGACGAAAATTCGTGCTTTAAATGTTGCCTGTCATCAAATGACACCTGATCAATTCTAGCACATCATTCAGCTCACAGCGCATCACAGCAACGATATGTTGATGGACTCACGCCCCTACCATTGGAAACTCTTCATAGTGCCAAGGCTGTCTCTGAAAAGCAACGTATCAATCAAATGACACCCGAGCAATTAGCTGCACAACATGTTGCTCATAATGCATCACAGCAACGATATATTGATGCACTCACGCCCCTACAAGTGGAAGCCTTTCATAATTCCAAGCCGCCGGAAATCCCACTGACCAACCACCAGTCCGCCCCCCACCCCCTCTCGTTCTGAGACACCTTCTCTACTCCCTCCAGCCATATAAAAATAAAAAAAAATAAAATAATAATAAAAAAAAAATAAAAAAAAAAATTAAAAAAAAATTCAAAAAAAATTAAAAAAAAAGAAAAAAAAATTAATAAAAAAAAAAAAAATTTAGTCTCCCTCCAGCCATATCTCCAAAACGGGACCTTTACCCCAAAAACAGCTTTCGATTTTGAGGGTTTGGGCACCGCCTCTACTACTATACTATTTTCGGTGAATTGTGTTTTCGGTGAATTGTGTTTTCGGTGAATTGTGATTTCGGTAAATTGTGTATTCGGTGAATTGTGTTTTCGGTGAATTGTGTTTATTACTATTTTCGTTGAATTGTGTTTTCGTTGAATTGTGTTTTCGGTGAATTGTGTTTTCGGTGAATTGTGTTCAATACTATTTCGGTGAATTGTGTTTTCGGTGAATTGTGTTTTCGGTGAATTGTGTATTCGGTGAATTGTGTTTTCGGTGAATTGTGTTTATTACTATTTTCGTTGAATTGTGTTTTCGGTGAATTGTGTTTTCGGTGAATTGTGATTTCGGTGAATTGTGTTTTCGCTGAATTGACGCGACACGGCGTCCAAGTGATGGTAATTTTACATCGTGTTGCCGGAAAGGAAAAATTAAACTGCCAAAAGCAATGCGCATTGATGGAGAAATATTGGAGTATCCTTCATTTTTACATAGTATGCTGTCAGATCCAGACAATCCGCATTATAGTCATTTCCGCAACCATATTCGTTCTTATAATAATGCTTTGTCATTCGCGTCAATGGGTGCCAAAATAGTCGATTTACCTGGTGGTGGTCCATACGTATTTAAAATCAATGGGCAAACGCATCATCAAACATCGCACTTGCAACCAATAAATAATGAGAATCCTAAATATGCCCAACTTTTCTGGATTCTACACAAGCAACAGACATTCGGCAAAATTATGCAGCAAATAATCAGGGTCGTCGAGAAATTCTTGAAAAAATCTATCGTTTTTACCGAGAAAATAACAGAATTGCGGTAAGTTATATGCTTATGCATGAAATCGAAGAGAGAGAAGCCGAAGAAGCAACTCAATCTGGCCTTCAAATTCCGGTCGTCAGCGTGGCTTTGCGTTTTGATAGACTGTCAAATCAACGTCAACACCAACATCCAACGAGGTGGCAATGATTTTTGTGAACGAAGATGAAGAGCCGCCATTTAAACGAGACATTCACATTTATCCTAAAAACCCGCAAGACCCGAATCAAAAATTCATCAATCTTCACATTTTATATCCAAATATGGATTCAATGACATATTCAATTTTTTTCCCTTTTGGAGAGCAGAATGGCAACCAAATTGGCAGTGCGATTCGTATGAAGGAGCTCGATTGAATAGAGTTCGGAACAACATTGCCTTAAAATCTATTCGCAATCAATTTAATCCTATCATTAGCGCTGGAAAATTGACACAGCAGTGGTTGGTAGATTCATATTTACAAGTGGAAGCGAACAACTTGAATTATATTAAACAGAATCAACAACGTCTTCGAGCAATACGAAAGGCTAGCAGATCATATTGCTAACTTACTACAAGAATGCTAACTTAGCACCTGGCGTATCTGTTATTCTTCCATCGAGTTTTGAAGGATCACCACGGAATATGCGTGAAAGATGTTGTGATTCTATGTCTATATTTTCCAAATGGGGGGCTCCCGATCTGTTCATCACTTTTACGGCAAATCCAAAATGGAATGAAATTATAGAAAATTTAAGTCGCGGTGAACAAGTAAGCAATAGACCTGATTTGGTTGCTAGAGTTTTCAGATTCAAGCTGGATTCTCTCATTGATGATTTGACAAAACATGATATTTTTGGAAAGTCAATTGCTTGCGTATATTCAATTGAATTCCAAAAGCATTGTCTACCACGCGCATTTTATGTACGTTTACAGCGCAGCATAAATTTACAACTGCTCAAAGAATTGACGAAATTGTCTCTGCCGAAATGCCATCAAAAGAAAGCAATCCCCGTTTGAGGGAGATTGTGTTACAATGCATGATGCACGGTCCGTGCGGCCCAAGATTTCCTAAAGCACCATGATGGAAAATGCTCAAAACAATTTCCAAAAGAATTTAACGACATCACATCACCAAACGTCAACGGCTACGCATCATATCGACGTCGATCAACGGAAAAGGCAAAAGTCAGAGGAGTAGAAATGGACAGTCGTAATGTTGTTCCCTATAATCCTTATTTAGCGTTAAAGTACAATGCGCACATTAACGTTGAAGTCTGTAAATCTCTTCGTGCCATTAAATACAGTTACAAATACATCTTCAAGGGATTTGACTGCGCTAATGTTGCCATAACGTTGAATGAAGAACCGGAATTGAGATACAATGAGATAACTAATTTTATTAACTGTCGATACGTGAGTGCGCCTGAAGCAATTTGGCGTTTGGGAGAATATCCTATGCATGATAGATCACATAGTGTGATGAGACTTCCTTTCCATCTACCGAATCAGCAAAGTGTCATCGTTCAAGAAGGAAATGAAAACGAAGCATTATTAAGAGCACAAACAGGGTCAACAAAACTTCAGTCATGGTTTAAACTTAATGAAATGGACATAAATGCTCGACAATATCTGTATACTGAAATCCCTCATAATTATGTATTTTCAAAAGGAAGTTGGCGAGTCAGAAAGCGAGGCGGTGAGAAAGTTGTGGCAAGGATATATACAGTTTGAGTGAAGGATGAAGAACGGTTTTACTTGAGAATCTTGCTTTTACACGTACCAGGAGCACAAAGTTTTGAATCGCTGCGAACAGTAGACAACATTATTCACGAATCTTTCAAAAGTGCAGCTGCAGCAAGAGGGTTACTTAAATCTGATGATGAATGAAGTAACTGTTTAATTGATGGTGCCACGTACCTAATGCCTAAACAGTAACGGGAAATGTTTGCATGTATTTGTTGTTTTTGTCAGCCTTCGCGACCCCTGACATTATGGGAGAATCACGTCGCTGATTTCATACTTGATTACTTAAAAAAAGATCCAGAAAATGTAGCGATCAACAAAGCTCTCAATGACATTGACTATATTCTTAAACAACATGGATTATCATGTGAAAAACTTGGTCTACCAGTTCCAATAAGAAACGCTCATATCAACGATGATCAAGTTTTTGACACTTTGGAAGAGCAACGCGGTGCTGTTGAAAGAATAGCAAAACTCAATGAAAAACAATTAGACGCATTCATCTGCTACTTGCTACACGATGTTTTTATCTCGACGGTCCGGGTGGCTCTGCAAAAACTTTTCTCTACGAGACAATTTTAGCATTGATTCGAAGTAGCGGAGAAATTTCATTGGCATTTGCAACAACTGCAATTGCATCAACTCAAAGGTGGAAGGACAGTTCACAGCGGTTTCACCCTTCCAGTTCCATTGCTTGATGAATTAGTCTCATCTATGCGACTTAATTCACCTGAAGCTGATAATCTACGAAACGCCTCCCTCATTTTAATTGATGAAATAACGATGCTGTCGAAAAACGGATTACGCTGCATCGATAAGCTATTAAAAGAAATAATGAAAAGTGGTGAAAGTTTTGGAGGCAAAACAATAGTTGTCGGTGGTGATTTTAGACAGATGCTTCCAGTAGTTCCTAAGGGCACACGTACAGACATAATTGAATGCTGCATTAAATCGAGCCCCCTATGGATTAATTTTAAACAACTAAACCTTTCGAGAGACATGCGGAGTGAGGGTCAAAATGAACACAATGATTGGCTTCTTAAGATAGGGTCAGCAAAATTGCCTCGTGCAGCTGGAATATATGACGAAAATATTGTCGAAATTCCAACGGCAATGATTTCGAGTGGAGACTTGATTGAGAAAATTTTTGGCGATTTGCAGCAAATGTCCATGCAAGACCTTTCGAAACGAGTCATTGTAGCACCTACAAATGCGCAAACATAAGAAATGAATAGAAAGATAATCGATTTGATTGATGGTACTCTCAAATTTATTACAGCGCCGATTCTGTTGTCAGTGAAGATGCCAATGACGCACTCAATTTCCCTGTAGAAATCCTCAATGAGCAAAGTCCATCCGGCATGCCACCTCATGTGTTGTTGCTTAAAAAAGGTGTCATCATCATGTTGCTTAGGAACTTGAACCCTAAAAAAGGGCTTTGTAATGGTACTCGATTGATAGTGGAAGATCTTGGGCGAAATTTGATAAGAGATAAAATAATTTCAGCATGCAATCACAATGATACAGTTCTACCCCCCGCATTGATCTCGCTCCATGCGATACTACGTTGCCCTTCATTTTAAAACGCCGCCAATTTCCAATAATTCCTGCGTACGCTATCACAATAAACAAAGCTCAAGGACAGTCATTTGATCATGTTGGCATAAGCTTAGAGACCGCAGTATTTTCACACGGTATGTGGCTTTTTTACGCTCAAGAATGGCAAGTCAAGTGAAGGTACACATTGAAACAAATCCACAGCTGGGAAGATTATTGAATGACCATCGGCAATTCACGCGTAATATAGTTTATGAAGAGGTTATTAATTAAAAACTATTAGCATATTCATGAGTGGGGCGCCTTAGGCGGCTTACAATCGACTAGTATATTATATAATATAAATATCGTATTTTACAACACGCTCACTTGCTGAAACATAAAAAAATTAACCTAAAAAAAATTATTAAATTTTCAACACAATCCTAAATTCTTAACACAAATGTTGTGTTTTTCTTTTGTAACTGTTTTAGTTAAATAATCTGCTACCATCTCGTCTGTAGATATATATTGAATATTTACGGAACGATCTTCAATTTTTTCTCTTAAAAAATGATATCTGATGTCAATATGTTTTTTTGTTTGTCTGAAACCATCTGATTCTAAAGATTATATTGCATCCTGATTATCACAAATAATTGTAACCCTTGACATATTTTAGGTGTAAAGTTAAGTTATAAGTTGTTCTAACCAAATTGATTTCTGAATAGATTAGGATATAGCCATATACTATGCTTCAGTACTAGATAATGCCACTGTTGGCTGTCTTTTAAGTTTTACTACACCATGAAACTGCACCACCCGACAATATAAATACGTAAACATGAACGGCACTTGTCGATATCTGATGCCCAATCAGAATCACTGTATCCGTGTAAACCACCACCATCGCTAGTAAATTTTAATTTGAAATTGATTGTTCCTTTCAGATACCTCATTTTTCGTTTAACGGCTTTCCAATGTGGTAAACTATAATTGAAATTAAATCTACTGACATCATTTACTGTACACTGTGATAAATAAAGTAAACTGCCTATTGCTTCTTGATAAGGAATCTTCTCAATATTCTCTTTTTCTTTAGCATCATCTGCTACTTGCTAGATAACATTTATGATTTATAATTTTTGATTTGCAACACAGAAAAAAATTTGCTCGTACTCATTACGTCAAAAAAGTTCGTTAATGACATTCTCGTTAAGATAACGAAAAATAATGAATAAATACGTTTTTGTAACGTAAATTTCGTTTATTTTCTATTACGAACCTTTTTTTTCATTTTTAGTACTCGTTAAAAACGTTCGTTATCGTTAAATACGGGAAACAAAAATTTCAATCCATACAGAATTTATATTTTCCATTTTACACATTGCCGTAAATTTAGTTCATAGCTCAGTGGCAGAGTTGATGGATTGCAATGTTTAGGACAGTGGTTCGAAGCCACAAGCGGGCATAAAAAAAATTATTAAAAAAAAATTAAATAAAAAAATTTAAAAAATAAGTAATAAAAATAGAAACATAAATAAAAAAAATTAATAAATAAAAAAAAAAAATAAAAAAAAATAAAAAAAAAAATTAAAAAAAAAAAAATAAATAAATAAATAAATAAAAAAATAAATAAAAAAAAAAATAAAAAAAAAATTAAAATAAAAAATAAAAAAGAAATAAATAAAAAATTAAATAAATAAAAAAAAAAATTTAGTCTAGTAAAATTTTTCTTTCGTATTTGCGGTGTTTTTGCTGAAGAATTTGAAAGGTTTTTGGTTTTGGGGTATAACGAACTTTTTTAACGAACTACGAGCTTTTTTCAACGAAATGTTCGTTGTAGCCAAAATAACGAATTTTTCGTTGATTTTAACGAATTATTTAGTTATTAGTACGAGCAAATTTTTTTCTGTGAACACTAGGCGTAGATACTGGATGACAATCTGTCATATTAAAGTCATTTAATACTTCTTTGATATACGCATGTTGATCTAACTCAATTGTATTATTTTACTTACAAATTTTCATGCCAAGACAGTTTTTCGCTGATCCTAAGTCTCTCGTCTTAAACGATGCGCTAACAGTTTCCTTCAAATTATTTAGAACTGATATATCTCCATAAAATCAAAAAATTATCAACATCCAAAAATTTTTACAGTAATATTTACAAAAATATATTAGAAACTAATCATCCTGCCATGAAGGTTAAAAAAATTTAATGCATCGATCCAAATTTATGTCACTATGCTTGAAGGTAAAAGAAAAGCTTTAGATATAAATAATGTTAATATGATTGTACACTCAAAGAAATAATGCAATCAAAACAACAAAAAGTTGCTTCAATTTAAAGTGAGATTTCTTCGCATTGTCCCTACAGAGAATTATTCGATTTGAAAAATAATAGTAGTTCATTTCAAAATCGAAAGCAGAAATTAGCAAGTATCTTTCGAAATGAAAACAAAATAATGCAAGTAAAAATAAAAACTTTGATTTCATTTCAACAGATAAAAGTTCGATTTAAAAGCATCAATAAGGAATAGGATTTCGATTTGATGTCTAAGTAACTTAAAAAGAAATTTTATGGTTCAAAAAGGATAAATATCACTTATAATCGATATATTGATCATCAATTTAACAAAAAGACATTCATTTTTAATCGATATTTGGTACTTCAAAATGAGAGACAGGATTTTGAAAAAAATTAAGAAATCTTGTTTTCAAGTTTAGAAAATTCATTAAATTGTAACTCATTTACAATGTATTGATCATCAATTTAACATAAAGACAATAATTTTCAAACCACGTTTAGTACTTCAAATTTTCACCTGTAATAAAAGATTGGTTTAAGGAAAGATTTTTAATTAATAATAAACATAAATATATTTCTTTTGCAAAACTAAAACAATATTTCTTTGTAAGTAATAAAAAAAAGTATGAGTAATTTATGCTTCGGTACTTCAGAATATTGTGCATAAATAAAACTACCACTATAATTTATATAGTTATGAATGTAAATTAATTAACATTATTATTAAAATATATTAAGATAAGTCTCTTTTTCAAAAACTAAAACTAAAACAATATTCTTTGCAAAAAATAAAAAAAAAATATATATTTAAATTATGTGTAATATGTATATGATTTGATACTATGAAATATTTGCATAAATCTATCACTAGCATTTATATACCTAGTTGTGAACTCGGTTGTAAATGAAAATTAATAAACAATATTATTTAAAAATATTAAAATTGCATAAAGCCCACTAACAGTATCATATATTATTGTTATAACCCAAAAAAAGGCTTAATGCAGGAACAAATATTATAGTTATAGAAAAACTATTTTTTAAGTTTTAATTTGTACATCAAATTTCCTGCATTTGAATTTGGTAAATCTTCTTTCAAATTAATTTCAAATAAAAAATTTTGTATAAATGTCCATACGTGGATTGACTCTTCTGGATATTTTATGTTGAAAACATGAAAAATCTTGAAACATGTGTTGAGCGCTTTAATTAATGAATCGCATTCATAATAAATATTTTTGTCACAGAAAACGAAAACATTTTTGATTGAAGTAAAATTGTCTCCAACACAGAAGATATATGGTTGCATTCGTTCATTGGAAATATCACATATGTCACTTGGTTGGTTTATTAATTTTAATAAACTTCTTTGAGAATCAATTATAGTAAATTTCTTTAATGTTTTTTCGTTTTTTTTCTTGAAGTAGTTTGTAGGCTTTAATATACCGTGCAGCATGTTTAATAATGAAGCAAATTTAGAGTCTGTAAAATATAAACATATAGGTAAGCTACATATTTTTGCCTCTAATATATAAAAAATTCAATAAATTAATAAACATGTAACGTACTTTCATCTAGAACTGATTCTGTGAGCCAGTAATCCTTCCATAACTTTAAATTCGCTCCGTAAGTAAATTCCGCTGCAAAAATAGGTAGTACACATTCCATAAATATTTTGCAATTTTCAAAAAAGCATAAGTCAGATTTTTCAAAAGCAAATTTAAAATCAATATCAATCTGCAAACATTAAAAGAAAAATAAATTTATTTTGAAGATAGTCAATCGTATATTTTAGAAATTTACCAAGCGGGGTGCAATCGGATTCTTATAAAGCGGCCACTCATTAATAATATTAAAAATTGATATGTCATTCTGATATTTCTTGAAATCGATGGAACGAAATGCGGTTGTCTCCTTCCATTTGATAACTATTTCATCAACATCGTTGGAGTTCCGCTGCAACCATATTTTCTTAGTTTCCGCGTCACATTCTAAAATAATATTTAAATTAATATAATTTTATTCGATATATACAGTAAAAAAAAATTATTTCCCGAAGTCCTTGTAAAAATTAAATCACATTTTAAATAGAGATTATTTATTTATTTTTTTTAAAATTGATAAAAATTTTATTGATCGTAATAATAATAAAAATGAATTAATATTTCTCAAAAGTTTAATGCATTTCGCTAATAAGAAAAAAAAAATTATCTTACCAGAATATTGTCCGTATTTTTTTTCAATAAGATTTTTCTTGAAATTTTCTTTTAATTCATATTTATTTGCGATATCTTTATGGGACCTGCAATAATTATAATACCTTGAGCTTAATCTGCCTCTTGCTCTTTGACCTTTGCTGGGTGGAGTGTACCAAGAAAGCTGTAAAAACATTAACAAATATTTCAGAATACATTATTAGTTAAAAAATTAATTTAAGTCTGTTTTGTTTTACCTTGTCTTCGCCTTTAAAAAGATTTGAAATTTGATTTGCTAAATATTCAAAAACAGCAGCAGTAATTTCAGTGTTCTCTAAAATAATCGATAATTGCACCAAAAAGCCTTCATCGATCTTTTTCTATTAAAATTTCACCTTGTTCATTATAACGCTTCAGCACATTTTGATAATCATTTTGTATAATTTCAGTTATAATCTAGCAAAATAGATTTAGATAAATGTTTAAATTTTATAAAACATATTTAAAGTTTATAATTTCGATAAAATTTGTGGTTAACTTACGTAATTTTTTGTTGTGAATGTTGAAGTTTCTAACGGCTTTTCATTTTCATAAATGGGCTTTTCCAGTTTCAGTAGGTACAATGTGAGGTTTCTGCGCCACGGAGCCGGAGCCATCGGAGCCACTTATAGAGGTGAATAAGGTGAATTTAGGTGAATTAGGTGAATTTAGGTGAATTAGGTGAATTTTTGGCGGTTATTTTCAAATTTTTGCTGAATTAGATGAATTTTTGACGGTTATTTTCAAATTTTCGCTGAATTAGATGAATTTTTTCGGTGAATTAGGTGAATTTTTTCGCTGAATAAGGTGAATTTTTTTTAGCTGAATTAGATGAATTTTTGGCGGTTATTTTCAAATTTTCGCTGAATAAGATGAATTTTTTAGATGAATTAGATAAATTTTTGGATGTTATTTTCAAATTTTCAGAGGATCAGGGGTGAATTTCATATTTTTTATGTATGGAGAAAATTGAAACTAACTTTATTCGGATAGGGGAAATTACTAAACATATTTATTATTCGCTTATTCCCCTCGATGAAAAAAAGTTTTATTATTTCCCGTCAGATGGCATAAATAGTTTTACGTGCAGAATAATTTCGGATAATTTCTAGGAGAATATTACGATCAATAAAAATTTCAAGAAAAAGAGCATAATTATTCGGATACGGGAAATTAGTAAACATATTTTTTATTCGGCTTTGAGAGCTTAAGATAATATTAATTCAGCATTATGAAAAAACATTTTTAGTATTTCCCGTCAGATAGCATAAATAGTTTTATAATATCGATCATCTGAAAATTTTAAGAAAAAAAAAAATAAAAAAACACTTTTGCAAAAGGATAACGTTATTTTTATTGTATGCAATAATTACATTTCTCCATAAATACGAAAATTTTAAATATATTATTTAAAGCGCAGCGGTTAGTATTAATAATATGAGAAGTACAATCAAAATTATAATTATAGATCGAATTAAGATTTATCTCTTTATTGATATCAATAATTTTCTCCGATGATAGAAATTTGCTCAACATGATTTTTTTGTTATATCCGGCAACAATGATTGTAAATTGATCAAATTTCCTCAAATAATCAGCTAATCGTATATAATCTAAGTCTCCATAATCCCAATCCAAACCATTAATATAATTTTTGCAATATTCATTTTGCTTAACCGCTGTAGGGTTTAATTCATTATACGAATATGGAGGTTTAAAAGTTGTGCATTCCGGAGTAGGATGATCAGCCCTCATACAGCATATCTCTTTCACAAATAATTGACCGAAGTTACCGAAAACAAATTGTAAATCAATAAAAACAGTTGTATCTCTTGAAGTATAATGTTCGAATGATGGGGAATCAAGTTGCGGTATGTTTTTATGGATATATTTTTACGCATCAAAGAATATGAAAAACACTTATCCAATTCATAATGAAATAGAATGAAAAGGAAAATCAATTGCTCCATATTTTTATTTATAAATTTTTTTTCATGCAAGATCGTAAAAATATAATTAAAAAAGATGAAAATAACGGAATTAGAGAAGAGAAACCCCAATTTTAGTATAAATACGTTAGCACAATTAGTTTCAAATCATAAGTTTCGTGAAAGTCGCTCTAAAATAAAATAAAAAATTAAAAAATAAAAAAATTAAAAATAAGTTTGTGCAAGAATACATATAAACAAATTTTTTAAGAATTATTTAACCGAATTATTTAAGTTTAAAGTAAATAAAAAATTTAATTGAAATTTTAAAAAATATTATTATAAAATCCGTTTTTCTTGTGTTATCATCTACGTATGATATTCTTAAAATAAAGAAGTGTAAATTAAAAAAAAAAAATTAATTAAAATTTTAAAGACAATTCGGAATGATAGGAACTTCTGAATATGAAAGAGAATTGAAAATAAGTCAGTACAATTAGTTTTAAATCATAAGTTTGATTAAAGTCGCTCTAAAATAAAATAAAAAAATTAAAAAAATTTAAAAAATTAAAAAAATTTTCCTTTGATAAAATCGATATCGTTAATAAGGTTTTGTGAGGTATAATATAGCGGCACCTCAAATTAACGCGGCGGTGCGGCTCGGAAAAATAAATAAAAATAAAAATTAATTAAAACAAAAATTAATTAAAATAAAAAATTAATTAAATTAAAAATGAGTCGCGTAAAAACAGTGTGTGACAAGTGCGGGCGGGAAACGTTAAAGAAAAATTTATTGAGGCATAAACGTAGAGCTCATAAAGATAATGATGATGTAGAAGAACCACCAAAGAAAATTTTAAAAGTGGGAGAACCACAAGCGTCCACATCAACAGGAGGAAAAATTTTAAAAGTGGGACAACCTCAAGCGTCTAAATCAACAGGAGGAGGTGCCAATAATGCTGCAAAGGGTCAAAACCAATACTGCAGGGATTGTGGTGTGTTTGTTGATAAGCGTCAGTGGAATTATCATATAAGAACGTTTGGACACAAAGATAAAATTGCTATTGTTGTTGGTGGTGGAATAAAAAAAATTATGCAATTATTTAAAAGCAGAATCGCTACGTATGTTATACAAAATCAAGACGAGTCGCTGCTAGATCCGAAAGAATTTATGCATAGAATAAAAAATGATGCTGTAAATTTATTGAAAAGGGAATTAATTGAGCATAAAGCTGTAAAATTCAACATTGAAATGATTGGTGAATACGTAAAACCAAAAAAATCCGATGACAATGATGATGATGAGCTGATTATTAGTATAAAATCCTTCAACACGAAAATGATGCCTTTAATGGAATTAGATGATGCTATTATTTTGTACGAGCAAATGATTGAAAAAGTGAATACCCAAACAGAAGAATTTCAAGAAAAAGATAGCGGTTGGAGTCTTGTGAGAATAATACAGCTTGAAATTAACATATGCGAATATAAACCGCTGAGGGGATCCAATTATATTAAAACTCCCGACTACATATATAGAAAACATGCGTGCATTAATGAGGATGAATATTGTTTTAAATGGATGAATATTGTTTTAAATGGAGCGTCATATCAGCAGTGCAAAATACGGTTATAGACCACCCGGAAAGAGTGGCTTCATATAAAATTCAGAATATAGCATACGCCGTTATAGATTTGCAAAACTGTAAGGTTAACCGACTTGATTTTCCGTTAATTATTAAAAACATAGAAACATAGAATTCCCGTTAATTATTAAAAACATTAAAACATTCGAAGAATTGAATCCGGAAATAAGTGTTAATTTATACGGATTTGAGGACGGCAACAGAAATAAAGAAGCTAAAGTAGTTGGGCCGTATTACCATACAAAGGAAGAAAAAAATATCCACATTAATTTATTGTTGCTAGAGAACGGGGAAAAACAGCATTTTATATGGGTGAAAGATTTATCTCGACTTTTAAAAAAGCAAGTTACACTATGTAAACGTGCAGTATATATCTGTACAAAATGCTTAATTCATTTTCAAAATGAGGAAAAATTAGAAGCGCATAAGAAAGAATGCTCGCAAATTGTATCATTGCTACCAAAACCTGACGATAAAATTTTAAAATTCAAGAATTATAAACATATGCTAGATGCGCCGTTTGTAATTTATGCAGATTCTGAAGCAATTTTAAAACCATACGATGTATGCACCCAAAATCCTGTAATATCATCAACAGTAAATACAAAAGTTCATGTTCCAGCTGCATTTGCATCCTACATAAAATGCTCATTTGATTCAACTTTAAATAAATATAGAGTATTCACGGGAGAAAATTGCGCAAAGGAATTTATAGAATCATTAGTTGACGACTGCAGATTTTTATTTAGAAATTACATAAAGAATGAAGTGCCAATGAATCCATTATCACCACTGGAAATAAGTTTGTTTGAAAATGCGTGAAATTGTAATATTTGCGAGAAGAAATTTAATTTTTGCGATATAAAAGTAAAAGACCATTGCCATCTCAGTGGTAAATATAGAGGAGCAGCGCATCAAAAATGCAATCTAGAATACGAGTTATGCAATTATTTCCCAATATTTTTCCACAATTTTTCGGGATATGATAGCCATTTATTATTTAAAGAGTTAAATGCTGTACCAGGCGGAATAAATGTCATACCGCTGAATAAAGAATTATACATCTGTTTATCTAAAAGAATCGCGATTACTGACGAAGTAAGTTTTCTTTTGAGATTTTTAGACTCGTATCGCTTTATGTCCTCAAAACTGGAGACTTTAGTGTCAAATTTAGATGATGACGATTTAGCAGAAACAAAAAAATGGTGTAGCGATACTGAGCAATTCGATTTAATAAAACGTAAAGGAATATTTCCATACGATTATTTCGATTCTTTCGATAAATTGGATGAAATTTCATTACCCGATATTCAAAGTTTTAAAGATACATTGAATGAGAAAGATTGCAGCCAAGAGGATTACGCTCACGCTCAAAATGTGTGGACTAATTCGGCTGTAGAACATTCAAAGATTATATGGAATCATATTTGAAAACGGATGTTATGCTGCTTGCAGATGTTTTTGAGAATTTCAGAAGCGTTTGCAAAAAAATTTATAAACTAGATCCAGCGCATTATTTCACAGCACCAGGATTAAGTTGGGATGCGATGTTAAAGTACACGAAATCCAATTTAGAATTGCTGACGGATATTGAGAAAGTAAAAATGTGTCAACGTGGTATACGTGGAGGTATAAGTCAATGTAGCACGAGATATGCTGAAGCGAATAATAAATATATGGATGAAGAATTCGATCCGGCAAAGAAGACGAAATATATAATTTACATTGATGCAAATAATTTATATGGATGGGCAATGATACAATACTTGCCATATAATGGTTTTAAATGGTTGGAAGATTTTTCAGAATTTAATGTTCTTGAGATAGCAGATGATTCTAGCATAGGATATATATTAGAAGTAGATTTACATTATCCGAAAGAGCTACACGATAAACACAATGATTTGCCATTTTGCGTAGAAAATATGATCCCGCCAAACGGAAAGAATAAAAAATTGATCCCGAATTTGAATGATAAAACAAATTATGTCATCCATTATAGAAATTTAAAGCAATGTTTGAAGTATGGTTTGCAATTAAAAAAAATTCATAAAATATTGCAATTTAATCAAAAGCCGTGGCTGAAATCATACATAGATTTAAATAACCACCACAGAACGGTAGCTAAAAATGATTTCCAGAAAGATTATTTCAAAAAGAAAAATAATGCTACATTTGGAAAAACAATGGAGAACATTAAAATTGCAGATGGTTGGGAGAGCAGGGGAAGACATTTAGGATGCAGAGCTCTAGTTGCTAAACCTAATTTTCGTAATGCTAAACACTGAAGACTTGGCAGCTATCGAATTGGATAAAACGCATATTCTATATAACAAGCCTATTTACGCCGGATTTACAGTATTAGAACTTTCGAAGCTGCATATGTACAATTTTCATTATGATTATATGCTGCCTAAATTTGGTGATAAGCTAAAATTGAATTATATGGATACTGACAGCTTTCTATATAGTGTTGATACTGAAGATTTGTATAAAGATATAAAAATGGATTTGCAGAAATATTTTGATACTTCTGATTATCAGCCCAATAATCAATTCGGATTTCCATTGGTAAACAAAAAAGTATTGGGCCTCATGAAAGATGAAAATGCTGGTAAAATTGTGAAAACATTTGTAGGGTTAAAATCGAAAATGTATGCTATGGATACGCTAGGATCTAAACCAACTAAAAAAGCGAAAGGAGTTAAGAAAACTGTTGTAGATAAATTAAATATTGTGGATTATAAAGATGTTTTATTTAATAGCAAAATTATTTATGGAAGACAGACAGTATTTAGAAGTGTAATGCATGATGTTTATACGCAAAATTTAAATAAAATAGCTTTAAGCCCTTTTGATGATAAGAGATATTTGTTAAATAATAGTTTTAATACTCTAGCATGGGGTCATTATAAAATCCCTATTAATGAATAATAAAATTTTATGTATTTTGAAAAATTGTTTTTTATTTATATAAGTTTTTTAACTTCATTTGTGAACATATTGTATTCAATAATTCGATCATGAATTAGCAAACAGAATGCCGATGTTTTAGCTGGCATATTTTCTGACGTCCGAAATTCTATTTTAATATCAACTGGCCCCGATTTTATTTCTTCATCTTGATGTGAGCATTAAATTCATCGAATGTTAATAATGCAAATAAGTTTCTGTTATTATAATATGGTTTTGTGAAATCCATGTACATTTGATCCAAAATCGAATATCTATCCCAATCATATTTGAGATCGAGAGATTCATAGGGGTAACTGCTTGAATTCAAATGCACTTTAACATCAGTTAATTGACAGTGATCAAATTTGCTTGGATCTTTTGTTTTATCATCAACTCGATTTGTTTGTAAACCTAATATTACAAATCTAGGTTTTTCTAGCTGTGATGATGTTTTTACAGTCCAAATGGTATGCGTTGTTTGAGGTATTACAGGATATTCGTGCATATCCCAACTTCTAAAGCTTAAATTTATCGACTTTTTATTCTCAATTTGCTTATAAAGAATAAGTTTTTGCTCATCAGATAGGGTTAAATGAGGAACTCTCCATTGAATTTTCAGCAACTTTACTTTAACACTTTCAGCAGCACCAATTTTATAAAAATTATCATCAGTTTTAGCTCTAGTCAATATAAGATCATGTTTTGCATTCAAAATAATTTTTTGATAATCTTCGGCAAATCCAAATAAATATTTTAATGGGATGCAAAAGTTGAATCGTCCTTTTTTCGCGACAACTCCTTTGTACATCCATCCAGCATTTCGTAGCATAATATTCTCACCGTAATTTAATGATAAATAATTTTTAATTGCAGTAGTATGACCAAGTTTCCGTGTTTTATCAATTTCAACTCCATTCAACTCATATCGTATTTCCTCAAATAAAAAATTTGAACCATTATTCACAATTGTAACTTCATCTACATCCGTATCATCTGATTTTAGAACTACCCCATTGATGTATAAATAGCTTTCGGATGGAAGTAAATTTAAATTTTGCTGTTGTATTGAAATTATAATGCTGTCATTATTCCCATACGATTCATTGAATGGAGAATAAGCATTATATTCAAATTTTGAAATTCTGCTATCAAATGCTATAGGATTTGTTATACACGTCACTCATATTTTGCTATTTATTTTATAGCCCAAAGATTTTAAATATTCTTTATTTTCTTTAGATATAAGCGACCTTCCCGACTTCTTAGTCTTCTTCGGACTGATGATATGATGATCTGAGTTGATATATTTATTGAATATTAGCATATTTAGGTTTGAAATGAAGTCTGATTGTAATCACTTCACCTCTAAAATTAATTATATTGCTGTTCTAGTCTAAGAGTTTTATTGCAATCGACCTTACTTCCCTAGTGTTCACAGGTAAATAAATCACATTACTTGGAACCTCGCTGATTTTATAGCCTGGTTCAACTGTTGGAGCGAATTCATGTAAAATATGTACTAGCTTATTATTAAAATAAGACCCGTCTATAATATTACAATCAAAGCGAATTGTGTTCACTTTAATGATATTAAGAAGAACATCCGATGAATGCAGAATATTAGGCTGTAATTCTCGCTCCGAAAATCCTAATAATTTTCCTATAGATTTTTCTTTATTAAAATAAATCATATGCTTTGATTTAATTTCGCATTGCAATGTGTTATTATTCGCTCTGAGTATAAAATCATCGTCATTATTTAATGCGCTTTTGATGTAAGTGTAAATATCATTTATTTCATATGATCCGATAGGTATTTGAATTTTACCTTTCCCTATATAAAAATTCTGATTCTCCTCATCAATATTTGGAATTGAATTATATGTTTCTAAATCAATTAATCCGCATTCGTACTCATTGTTTAGTTGTATAGGTGGGAAAAAATTAGAGCTTAAAATTGAATCCGTAGCGCTTAATGTTACTGTGAACGCCATGGTTAGCAGAAGCTTAATAAAATCTAATGCTTAGCGTTGTTTTATTTATTCGGAACATGTCACTCGATAAATTCGGTCGTTCTAGAGCTCCTAAAGAATCTTTAAGATGCTTAAGAGGACCTCAAGGTATTGGATTTAAATTATTAGGCGATAAGAATTATTAGGCAAAAAAATTAGAAATATCGATGCTCCTGAAAATGATTTTGACGCTTGCAACAAACAATATGTTGATTCGAAAACTAGCATTTTGAAAAATCAATTGATTCAAATAAATGAAACTGTAAAATTTTTAAATCAATCAGTTCTCGCCAGTCATAAAAAACGTATTAAGTCAAATATCCGAGAATAAGCTCGATATAGATGCGATAAATACTAAAATAAATAACGATCATTTCGAAGTAATAAGACAGCAGCAAGAATTTGAAGGAGATATTTCAAATCGTTTAAGTGAAATGCAATCTTTAATTCGAGATTTAAAATAATGAGTAAAGCTGACGTTGTAAACGAAATTCATAAGCCTGCTAGAAGAAAATTCAAGCGAAGACGGGTTATTATGCTTGGTATTGATAATCATTGGCAAGCTGATTTAGCAGAAATGGGGAACTATTCTAATGAAAATAAAGATTTTAAATATATATTAACAGTAATTGATACATTTTCGAAATATGCTTGGACTAAACCTATTAAAAATAAAACTAGCGAAGAAACGGCTAAAGCTTTTCATCAAATTTTGAATGAAGGACGTGTATGCAAAAATTTACAAACAGATCACGGCAAAGAATTTTACAACAGCAAATTTAAAGAACTAATGTTAAAATACAGCATAAATCATTATTCAAGCTTCAGCGTTATTAAATGCGGCCAAGTTGAGAGATTTAATCGTACAATTAAGGAGAAAATTTATAAGCAATTCAGTCTTCAAGGCTCATACAAATGGCTAAATATTTTACAAAGCATTACAGACGATTACAATTCTACAAAACATCGAACAATCCGAATGATGCCGAAAAATGTGACAAAATCGTATGAGAAACATCTTTTGAATACCGTTTACAATCATATAAAAATATTCGATAAACGTAAATTTAAAGTGGATGATATTGTTCGTATTTCTAAATATAAACATATATTTGAGAAAGGTTATACTCCAAACTGGACAACTGAATTATTTCGTGTGCGAGGTGTCAAAAACACATATCCAGTTTGCTACATGTTGGATGATTTTCAAGGGTATCCTATAGCCGGAACATTTTATACAGAGGAGCTCCAAAAGACATATCACCCTAACATTTACTTAATAGAAAAAGTATTGAAAACAAAAAAAAATAAAATTTATGTCAAATGGTTAGGTTTTAATTCTAACTTTAATCAATAGATTAACAAAAATGATTTGAAATAAAAACACACAATTTAAGAAAGATTAATGCATTTTATTTATAATTTTCACATTATTTATTTTTTTTAGATTCTGCATCAAATTTCTCCTTCACCTCCTTTTTCCATTGCTTGGTGGATTCAGTTGATGTGTCACGTATTTTTTTATACCCATCCCCACCCGATGATTTTGAATTAATTTTTTTAAATGCGTCTCTAAGTTTATCCATTGGCGTTCGAAAGTAGACTAAAATTGAAGTGCACCTACACGCGGGCGTATACCTACGCGGGCGCGGACCCTGGCGGCGCGAACCCGGGCGGCGCGGAAATTTAATCAATAATTATTTTAGCTTCTTTCAATTCTTCGATGATGGAATTTATTTCATTATCCATAGAATTGTTGCCAGCCATCTTTGATGCAATTAATAGTTTCAATCGTTCTATAATTTCATTATAATCGTCGAAATATGTATATTGAATTTTTTTGTTTGTCACACGATTTAAAAGACCTTCTCCGGTTTTCGATGGCTTTCTTATAAAGTTTTTATATTTGAAAGTTTTACTATATTCCGATCTTAAAGCTTGATTTTTATCGGAATTTTTTCTGTGAACACTGGTATCGTAGATAATTTCTAGATAGTTTTTGCGGTCATCATCTGTGTATTCAGTAGGAGTTTTTGTAAAAATTAATTCTTTTAAACCTGATGTAAAATCGAATGCTTTATCCCCAACATATAATTTGTTTTCATGGTGACGTATCGTTTTGCTACCGAGTTTCTAGCTTTCTATTTCATCATCGTAATGAGGTCCATAGACCGGATCAGAATTACTTCGTTGAGCAAGTTTTGTTATAGTTGTATTACCATCTTCAAATTTCATCTTTTTTTTCTTATTACGTTTAGGTGTATAGTCTGCCAAAGATAACTCAGGATCAGATCCCTTTTTACCCTTTACTAACTCCTGCAGCGTTTCTATTATCGGCTTAAATGTTTTATTTAGCGTTATTTCAGCTTCAGCCTCACCCCGCTTCACTGCATTAAATTTTCTTTTTAGAATGTTGCGTGCTTTTACTAGATCTTGTAATAAGTCGGACATCTTGAATGGAATGACGAGGTGAACAGAATGATTTAACATTTATGGTAAAATAAAATTATCGAAACCTCTTCGATATCTACCTTCATCGATCCGACTATCTTTATCTATAACTATGAAGCCATATTTTTCATTCCAAGCGTTAAAACATGCTTTCTTAAATTGATCGAATGATATATCACCATAAATATGATCATTATATATATGTTTTAAATTTAAATCATCTTGTTTAAAAAGTATTATAAAATTTGCATTTTCTCTGATTAAATGTTTAGGGATTCTAGTATAAGTTTGACATAAGTAAAAACTGTCGATCTGTTTATGTCGCCCCATACAAAAGTAATCTCGAATGTTGTTTTGCTTTCCTGTATTTACATCATCGAAAATTAATATTGAATTTGGTTTTCGAGTGAAATAACATCATCATTAGAAGAATACGAATAAAAACCCATACCTTTAATCGGTTTTATTATTTCTTCTAAAAATCTATATTTTGGCTGAGATAAAGTCTTTGAATAGATATATACATTATTAAACTTTAATCCATTACGATGTAATAATAAACTCAGCATAACATTAGTTTTACCGCAACTTGACGGCCCCACTATAAGCGATCTCATTGAATTCGGCAGCAAATTACTATGTTTCTTCTTTTTCTTTTCATTTAAATCGAAATTATTTACGGATAATGAATTGACTTGTTTAACATACTTCATTATTGAAAAGCAATATAAATCTGAGTTCTTTATATTCAAGGTGTCAGTATATATTTAAAGCTTCAATATTAAGCAAGGATATAAAAATGATTGCGCATTCAGATCATACATTCAGATCTAAAAAAGCTGCTCAAGGTGCAGGGTTATTTAATAATTTAATTAGCAGCCTACCATTTGAGCTTCATATTCCCGGCTATCAATATTGCGGACCAGGCACTAAATTACGAGAAAGATTGTCACGTGGTGATCCTGGTATAAATAATTTAGATAAAGCTTGTAAAGAGCACGATATTTCATATTCAAAATTAAAAGATCTTAAAAATCGTCATATAGCAGATAAAATATTGGAAGGAAAAGCTTGGGAGCGTGTTTTAGCTAACGATTCCTCACTGGGAGAAAAAGCTTCCGCATATTTAGTCACAAACGCTATGAAAGTTAAAAGAAAAATGGGAATGGGTATTAAAAAACAAAAAAATAGCTATAAAATTTTCAAGAAAGCAATTAATGGAATTAAAAAATCGATCAAGAAGAATAAACCTCAAAATAATGCTGCAGCTGTTGAAATGGCATTAAGTGCCGCTAAAAATGTTTTCTCAAATAATAAACAAGCTAAAAAACCTCGAATAATTCCAATTCCTAAAACTGGAAGAATTCTACCTCTAATACCTATTTTTGCGGGGCTATCAGCATTAGGAGCACTCGCTGGAGGAGCGGCAGGTGTAGCAAAATCTGTTAACGATGTGAAAGCAGCACGAAAACAATTGGAGGAAAATATACGTCATAATAAAACTATGGAGGATAAATCAGCTTCAATAGGAAATGGACTTTATCTCAAACCATATAAAAAAGGCTATGGTCTTTATATGAAGCCAAAAAACTCATACAAACTCTACCCAGGACAGCATTAACTGACGCCGATATCAGAAATTATATGTTAGACGTTTCAGAGGAGTATTTATGCGCGATACTTTACCTTTGAAACCTAACAACATACAATCAGGAATAGTTAACTTGGATACATCATATGGATTTGGTACACACTGGGTAGCATATTTCAAAAATTATGGTTTTATCGAATATTTCGATAGTTTTGGAAATTTAAAACCGACATCGGATATTATAAATTATTTAGGACGTAATATTAAATATAATCATGAATCGTATCAAAATTATAATCAAGTAAATTGCGGTCATTTATGTATAAGATTTATTTGCAATAAAATGATAGATTTATTTAAAAAATAAAAAAAGAGTCTTTTATTAAATAAAACATTTAATTCTATCTTTTTCAGATTTATTGAAAATAAATGCAAATACAAATATACAAAAAATTATATTTATCCGCGATGAATCAATAATTTGTTGTCGGGTTTTTTGTTATATCCGGCAACAATGATTGTAAATTGATCAAATTTCCTCAAATAATTAGCTAATCGTATATATAATCTAAGTCTCCATAATCCCAATCCAAACCATTAATATAATTTTTGCAATATTCATTTTGCTTAAGCGCTGTAGGGTTTAATTCATTATACGAATATGGAGGTTTAAAAGTTGTGCATTCCGGAGTAGGATGATCAGCCCTCATACAGCATATCTCTTTCACAAATAATTGACCGAAGTTACCGAAAACAAATTGTAAATCAATAAAAACAGTTGTTTCTCTTGAACAGCTCATAATGAAGTATAATGTTCGAATGATGGGGAATCAAGTTGCGGTATGTTTTTATGGATATATTTTTACGCATCAAAGAATATGAAAAACACTTATCCAATTCATAATGAAATAGAATGAAAAGGAAAATCAATTGCTCCATATTTTTATTTATAAATTTTTTTTCATGCAAGATCGTAAAAATATAATTAAAAAAGATGAAAATAAACGGTAAAAATTAAATTTTTCATCTAAAACTGCTGAATTGAAGCATTTAATAAAAAGCGAAATCCCTCTAGGATAAAAATTCGCCTAAGTCTGCAATGCTTTCGATAGCTTTCGAGATAGTACCTCGAGTTTTGATTAGAGAGCGTTGGAGATCTATGATGAGAATGATCCTTTTATAAACGTTTTTTTATATGTACGTAAGGTTATTTCCTTAAAGGATGAATTACTTTTTATCCATTATTATCGAAATTCATATATTTTGACTAAATTTATCCTCACTCGGAAATTATAGTGTATTTAAATTATATAGATTTAGTTTTAATTTGCATTTAAAAAGAAATGGATTACATCGAAGTATTGGATATCAGCGATGATGATGAGGCTGTTATTGTGATCAGCGATGATGAAGATGAGGATCATATCATACAAAGAGCTATTAATGAGATCCTCCCGGAAGTAGACCGTGAGGGTAATTGCTTCATATTCAAAACTAAAATTCGTTATTTTAATGCTCAATAAATACTTCGAAAATTTTATTATTAAAAAAATAATATATAAAAGACTCTCTAAAATTTCAAAAAAAGTTGAGAAAGCGCAGTTCTAATTGGTTTTTTCCATTATTTTATTAGGGATCGCTTGCTTACACGGGAATGACTTTTCGGTGCAAATTCTTTGAAAAATCGAAAAATGCTGCGTTCTCTTTGAGAATAAATTCGAAATATCTGAAACATCTAAAAAATACTGATTTAAGTTTAAAAAATATATTTTTTTTTTTTTACATTTTTTATTTTTTTTTCGAAGCCGCACCGCCGCGTTAATTTGAGGTGCCGCTATATTATACCTCACAAAACCTTATTACCGATATCGATTTTATCAAAGGAAAAATTTTTTAATTTTTTAAATTTTTTTAATTTTTTTATTTTTTTATTTTATTTTAGAGCGACTTTAATCAAACTTATGATTTAAAACTAATTGTACTGACTTATTTTCAATTCTCTTTCATATTCAGAAGTTCCTATCATTCCGAATTGTCTTTAAAATTTTAATTAATTTTTTTTTTTTTAATTTACACTTCTTTATTTTAAGAATATCATACGTAGATGATAACACAAGAAAAACGGATTTTATAATAATATTTTTTAAAATTTCAATTAAATTTTTTATTCACTTTAAACTTAAATAATTCGGTTAAATAATTCTTAAAAAATTTGTTTATATGTATTCTTGCACAAACTTATTTTTAATTTTTTTATTTTTTAATTTTTTATTTTATTTTAGAGCGACTTTCACGAAACTTATGATTTGAAACTAATTGTGCTAACGTTTTTATACTAAAATTGGGGTTTCTCCTCTCTAATTCCGTTATTTTCATCTTTTTTAATTATATTTTTACGATCTTGCATGAAAAAAAATTTATAAATAAAAATATGGAGCAATTGATTTTCCTTTTCATTCTATTTCATTATGAATTGGATAAGTGTTTTTCATATTCTTTGATGCGTAAAAATATATCCATAAAAACATACCGCAACTTGATTCCCCATCATTCGAACATTATACTTCATTATGAGTTGTTCAAGAGAAACAACTGTTTTTATTGATTTACAATTGTTTTCGTAACTTCGGTCAATTATTTGTGAAAGAGATATGCTGTATGAGGGCTGATCATCCTACTCCGGAATGCACAACTTTTAAACCTCCATATTCGTATAATGAATTAAACCCTACAGCGGTTAAGCAAAATGAATATTGCAAAAATTATATTAATGGTTTGGATTGGGATTATGGAGACTTAGATTATATACGATTAGCTGATTATTTGAGGAAATTTGATCAATTTACAATCATTGTTGCCGGATATAACAAAAAAATCATGTTGAGCAAATTTCTATCATCGGAGAAAATTATTGATATCAATAAAGAGATAAATCTTAATTCGATCTATAATTATAATTTTGATTGTACTTCTCATATTATTAATACTAACCGCTGCGCTTTAAATAATATATTTAAAATTTTCGTATTTATGGAGAAATGTAATTATTGCATACAATAAAAATAACGTTATCCTTTTGCAAAAGTGTTTTTTTTTTTTTTTTTTCTTAAAATTTTCAGATGATCGATATTATCTTAGAAATATCCTCATTTTATCTCCCACGTAAAACTATTTATGCTATCTGACGGGAAATAATAAAAATGTTTTTTCATAATGCTGAATTAATATTATCTTAAGCTCTCAAAGCCGAATAAAAAATATGTTTACTAATTTCCCGTATCCGAATAAATATGCTCTTTTTCTTGAAATTTTTATTGATCGTAATATTCTCCTAGAAATTATCCGAAATTATTCTGCACGTAAAACTATTTATGCCATCTGACGGGAAATAATAAAACTTTTTTTCATCGAGGGGAATAAGCGAATAATAAATATGTTTACTAATTTCCCCTATCCGAATAAAGTTAGTTTCAATTTTCTCCACACATAAAAAATATGAAATTCACCCCTGATCCTCTGAAAATTTGAAAATAACATCCAAAAATTTATCTAATTCATCTAAAAAATTCATCTTATTCAGCGAAAATTTGAAAATAACCGCCAAAAATTCATCTAATTCAGCTAAAAAAAATTCACCTTATTCAGCGAAAAAATTCACCTAATTCACCGAAAAAATTCATCTAATTCAGCGAAAATTTGAAAATAACCGTCAAAAATTCATCTAATTCAGCGAAAATTTGAAAATAACCGCCAAAAATTCACCTAATTCACCTAATTCACCTAAATTCACCTAATTCACCTCTATAAGTGGCTCCGATGGCTCCGGCTCCGTGGCGCAGAAACCTCACATTGTACCTACTAGTTTCATTTTGTATTTTTCTAAGGCAGCTGTAAATCGAGCATTAAGTCCAAGATTATCAGGAATTAATTCTTTAATGTGACAATCCTTAAGGTAAGAAAGATCTTTTTTTCCCACTTTTAATACTAAAATGAAAAATAAAATAATCAGAGTAATTTTTTCAAAACATAATGATTGCTGTGCTCACTTTTACATCTGTTATAAATATAAATAGAATCTTCTGCATCACATAAGTCGGTTAATAATGCTAAAAAATCAGCATCGTGTTCACTTAATGTAATGGCATCAGTAAACTCTACTTCTTCATTATAAAAAGTTTCGCTTTCCGTAAAATTGGACATGTTTTGTTTTTAATGAAAAATCAGTTCAGAATTAAATTTCTTAAGTAAAATTTTTGTTAAAAATATTATTGATTTGAATCTTTCTGTTCTGTAGTTTGCAGCAGAAAAGTAAAATAGTCACTAAATAAAAACCATAAAAAAAATAATTTAAATTCTCAAACTGAAATTTGTTGTTTTCAAAATATGAGCAGGTTGTGAAAAAGTAACTAAGAATTAACTTAAATATAACTGAAAATGTTTTGATGCCTTAATTAAATTAATTGAATTGTAAAATTATTAAACATTAATATTGCAATGAATTAGCGATTAAATATATTTTTTGTAATTTTAAGTTTCTTTGTTAAATTTTTACAAGTGTTAAATATTTATCTGAAAAACAAAAGAAAAAAGGTTTATATTAAGATAATTAAGTTTTTTTTAAATATTTTGAGAGTCATAACTAAAACAAAAATTAAAACTCACTCAAAATATTGTTTTTGTCTTATAGCTTTAATTTCATTTTCTAGTTGATAAATATGAATTGGAATGCTTAAAAACTCTTCAATTGGTTTAAAGATGATGGAACTTGTAATTGTTTCTAAAGTATGGCCGACAATATGTTTATTGTAATTGCATTTATATAATTTATTTGCTATTATGTAAACTTTACTTTCGACGTTTTTTTGTAAAGCAATTTCGCATATTTCATAAACAAATAAATCAATTTCATAAGCAGTTAAATAATACCCTGTTTTATATTTAGTTCCTTTATAATCAAAAGAACTAAAAAATTCTAAGTTGTCTGTATTTGAAGGTAAAACTGGCATAAACCGAGTTGAAATTTTTTTACTACTGATTTCATTCGTATTATTTTCCGGTAAAATTAAGTACTTATATGCAAATTTTAATTGAAACTTTCTTACTAAAGATACAGCGATGTTCCTCCTGTTCATAGTACTGTTAGCATAGAGCTTAAAATCTCGATGCTTTGACTCATATCTGAAAGTCGCAAAAAATCTGGGAGGACCCGATTGATTTATAATTGTTATATAATGAGTTAAAATATGATGTTTAGGTTTCAAAATGTTTTTCTTCAAAATGTTTTTGGTATTGTTCATTATGATCTTTAATTAAATTAGCTAATTTGTCTTTTGTTTCATTACTTAAAGAAGACAATAACAGTATATCAACTATCTTGAGAAAATTACAAAAAAAAATCCAAACGGAATCATCAGGTTTTATTAAATCTGAAATCATGAACGGAAGCAAATGCACAAAAGTCCACATTTCTTTTGCGGACATTTTCAATTTTTTCATATTTAATCGTTCCATAGTTATTTCTGGAGAACAATTACCAATCTCTGTTTCACCATAGCTAAATTTTGTTTTTCTATTATTTAGTTGTTCTAGTGTTATGTATTTTTTTTTTATACAGTGTAGCAAAACGTTACATGTGTCATAATGTGCAATTCCCTCAAATAAATCATGCATAATATCAACAGCGTAGTTATTTGTAACATGAAAATGTTGAATTTCATTTAAAATAGAATTTTTTATTATTCCTGAATCAAAAGCATTATTTAGTTTCACACCTTCGGCATAGTTTTCTTTGTTTCTTAAGGAGTTTGTATTTTCAGTTGAAAAATTTATTGTGTTTGCCTTTTTTTCAGTGCAAAACCTGCAGAAAGAATTTGCGCTGAAAGATTTTCTCATGTCTAAAACTGAATTCAATCCAAGATTATCACCTAATATTAATCAAAAGTAAATTTTATATTTATTGTTTTTCCCTTAAGGTTGAAGTTAATACCATTTATTTGTAAATCGTTTATAATTTCAACGAAGTAAGATAGGCATTTATCATTACCAAATTTTTTAAAGTATTTACTTTCAATTATTCCACATAGGTAAATATTTTCTAATTTAAGTGGATTTTTTAAATAGGGAAATGAAAAATAAATAGTTGAAACTGATTGCTGATGTGATCCTAAAGGATTGTTTATTTGAACATCATCAATATAAAAGAATATTGGAATTGCTTTTTGTTCTACAGGAAGATTTGCCACCTTAGTTTTCCACAGTTCTCCTTGTACAAAGTTTTTAATAATCTCATCATTAGATTTTTGTAGATTTTCAATATTCATTAACGTTTCTTCTAAAACGCATAGCGATTCGAAAATCTTTTTTATCAGGAATTTAATTGGCAAATATACACTGGGACTCTTATTTTGTCCGAACGTGGACAATCCTCTTTTATAAATAGGTGTAATTTCATTATTAACTGTTACATTAATACTAGGCTTAAAAAGATCTAAGGTTTCCATTCTCCTCAACAATTTATATTCGGTGTTTATGACAAAAAATGGATTAGAACAAATTTTAAGAAACTGATTTATTACCAATTCCTCGTTTTTGAAATTCTTCAGCAAATAATCTAATGATTCAGTTATAACAGACAGTAGTTGTGTGATCTCGCTTTGTATTTTTGTAACCTGGTTTCGGGAAAAGCTGTTATTATTATGTAGATTCAGTGTGAATTTTAAAGCTTCGTTATAAACTAAAGATGAATAATTTTCTAAATTACATTTTGCGTGAAGTGGCTCAATTTCAACTTCAATTGGTTTTTCTTTTGACTGAGTAAAGTTATCATTATCAATCAATTTTATTGAATTTGACTTTTCGTTATCTTTAATATCTTTTTTTGGAATTGAAGAGTTTTCCGTAGCATTAACATTATAAATATTTTTATGTTTCCTAAGAACGTGCCTTTTAAATGTTTTCAAGTTTTGAAAGCTGTGATTAGGAATGCAATCGATGCATGAGTACACATCGTAGTTAGAGCATCGATGAACGTTTTGTAAATGTTTGAAATAACTTACATTATTTTCAATTTCATTATGGCACTCAAAACACTTCATTTTATTTTAAAATATTACTTAATTTATAAAAATAGATTTGAAGCTGTCGCACAAAATATCATCCCACTTTTCCTACAAAAAAATTAAATTATTTGATTATGCATATATATTTTTTTTATTATATAAAAATAAATTTTCATGTATGTATTAAGATTAAATTTCCACTTACGCTGTTACATAAATCCAAATGATATTCTAATCTTGCTATTTCACCTAAATTGTTCACAGGAAACAATGCTTTTAAATCAAAAAAAGTTAACTTTTTTAGTTTTTGGAAAGATATTTCCTTTTCTGGAATTATAAAAGCCATAAATTAAAAAAAAATAACACTATGAATATTTCTTTGAAGGGCGATCAAAGGAGTATAAGTCAATTTTTTACAAAAACGAAATACATACATTATTTCTTTGAAGGGCGATCATAGGAAAATAAGTAAATTTTTTGCAAAAAACCAAATATATACATCAAAGAAATAATGTATGTATTTCGTTTTTGTAAAAAATTGACTTATACTCCTTTGATCGCCCTTCAAAGATTTGTTCTAATGGATAATTAACGAATTTTTACAGTTTTTCTTCTTTGTTTTTTTTTTAAGGAATACGATAATACGAAAACAACTTTAAAAAAAATTAGGTAGGTAATGTGTCGTTATTGCAATTTGATGAAGAAGTGAGATCTTCCCAAAAGAAATTTTATGAGTATACTAGCTGGACTCGCACACACGTTGTTGTGGAACACACGTTTTAAGTGAAATTTTTGTTGTCGGATTGATGAACAATTATCCCAACTAGCAGATTATTCTTGTAAATAAGTGTTATACCACTTATAAGCTGTATAAGATTCTAGTAAGATGATTCGTGATACTGAATCATAGTGATCTTGTTATGCAACATTTATAAGAATTCTATTTCATCAAAAACTCTTAATGCCGGTTTCAGTCTTCCTATTAGAATTTATCTTATCCCAAAATTCTTCTTCTCTTTTACTTTTTACACATGAGTAAAAAGGAAAAAAAATGTTCTTTAATGCGGACCGTGATCCTGCTATTAGCTTTTATTTTCATAACAAAACTATTTTTTCGCTCTTTTACTTCGTACAAATGAGTAAAAAGGAAAAAAAAAAGTTCTTTAATGCCGGCCGTGATCCTGCTATTAGTTTTTATTTATATAACAGAACTATTTTTTTTCTCTTTTACTTCGTTCTATGAGAAAAGAGGAAAAAAAAAGATCTTTAATGCCGGCCGTGATCCTGCTATTAGCTTTTATGAGGAAAAAAGACAAAAATAGTTTGATGCGTATTAGCCGTATGCTTTTAAAAATAAAAACAAAAATGATTTAAATTCCGTGTTACCAGGTTATTGCACTAATCCCCTAACAATATAAATATAACAAGGACTTGAGAGAGTTTATTGTTTGCGGAAATATTACTTTGACTTCCTTAACGTTGATTTTTTAATTATATTTTTGCGCTAATTCTTTGCAGACTCATGATTTTAAAATGATGCACTTATTGTACGGAAATAGAAAATTATTGTGTAGACGATGTTGATAAGAATACATTTCAATATTTGCCTCCGAAAGGGTTGGAAGGGTCAAATGGTCCGGAAAAAGAAAAGAGTATGATGATCGGAAAATCAACCTAAAGGATTTTTTAGTTAGACTTATACTTGGGTGAAATATGTGAGAAGTTTTGCCCGGATAATTATTATTTTCTAAATTTTTGCGTTGTTAACATAATAATATTCAATTCAATTCAACTCAATTTTTATTAAACGAGTGTATACAAATTTAATTAATTTTTTCAGAGTTTTAGATACATTTCTATCTTTACAACTTTAAAATTTTTTTTTTAATATTTTATACTAGGATATTTATGTATTTGACATTTTATTTTAAGGAGAAAATTTTTATTTTTAAAAACCTTATTTGTAATTTCTTAACCTAGTAAATAACAAAATAAAAAATAAAATAAAAAATAAATAAAAAAAGAGAAAAAACTATGACTATAAACCTAAGCCTAATTTACCTAAATAGGTCATTTATTAGCGGATTACTAGAAATTTCACATTTTTCTGTGAATTTTAATGCATTTTTTTCTATTTTTTCGTATAAAAGTTTTGAATTTGCTAATTCATGCAAAAAATAATATTTATTTCGAGAAATAAAATCAAACTACTGACTGAGAATTTAATATCATTCTTTATCGTAAGGTTGACTTTTTAATACCTTCCGTTTCGTCTAAAAATTAGTGTTTTCAACCCGGGTACCCGGGTGTCGGGTACCCGCAAATTTGACCATTATTTCGGGTATTTCAAAACCCGGGTAGTAACATCGGGTATCCGGGTATCAAAGTTTTGAAATTCAAACAGCAAATTTCAAAACCAAATTGCACAGTTATAGGCGAGCTTAAAAAATAATTTCGCATTCGAAAATTTGAAATATTGTTTTACATGTTACATGTTACATGTTTTATAAGTTGGCCGTGTCCGAAATAAATTAATGCCCAGTAAATATTTGTTCACCAGGATATTTAATCGGTTGTGTTTTGGCCGTTTTTACTGGGTTTGTCTATATATTCGTTTCAGTTTATCCTCATTCCACAATTAAAAACAAAAAAAATTTGAAATTTTGTTCAAATCTTATCAGTTCCTTTGAAATTTTAATGAACGCGTGTTGTTGTTAAAATTGAGAAAGATACATGCGTTTTTAAAATAAAAAATTAAAAATGATTAAAAAAATTTATAAAAAAAAATTAATTTTTAATTAAAGTACTTAACAAGTAAAAAAAAAATTAATAAAAAAAAATGCATTTTTAATTAAACTTAACAAATAAAAAAAATTTCAAATTTCAATAAAGTATTGTAAATAAAATTTTGCTTTTTTATAAATCAACATTTATTTTATTAATTTTTAGTTTTTTTTTTATTTTTGTTATATTACAAGAGATAGAATATATTATAAATAAAACTAATAAAAACAATTTTAGCTTTTTATTATTTTTAGAAAGAATTTGAGAAAATTTTAAGAAATCTTTCAGGAAGAAGCCCTTATATTTAAAAAAACCATATTTGTGGAGAAGCCACTAATTTAATTTACTTTTATTTCATTTCGTTTCGTTTCTTTTTTATTGAATGATCAGGTAATGATACCTGCTAGAAGCGAACGCATGTATGAAAATTTTCATAGACTACCCGGTGCCAATATCAGGTAATCACTGGGTTTCTCTAACCTAATATTAACTGGGTTTTCACCTATAAAATATTTACTGGGTGCTTAATTGAATTATTTTTATTTCAAAAACATAAAAAAAAAATAGAATGTGTTTTTCTGAAAAAAATATTCTTTGTGCTTTTGATTAATCAAAATACTGCTGAGCTGAGGAAGTGAAATTAAAAATCGTAAGTGAAGAAAAATTATACAAATTGATGTTGTGCGTTCGATTGAATTTTTTGTCTTTGCATCTTGTAAAATGTCTTGAGTCTGGAATTACTTTGAGAAATTAACATCCACTGAAACACTCGTAGCGTGTTTTTTCCATTGCTGGAATATTTTGTAGTAAATTAAGAAATAAAATGAGCCCAGATACATTAAATGCTTTAATTTTTAGAAAATATTATTTTCTTAATAAACAAAAAATTTAAATTATTAATGGGTTTTTTTCCAGTTTTTTTTGTAATATTTCTTAATACCCGGGTAACCCGGGCTACCCGAAAACTTTGAAATATTACAACTCGAGTACCCGGGTACTTTTATTTCCGGGTATTTGCAAACACTACTAAAAATCCGCAGATTTATCCTTGCTAATTGCATAATACCTATAGAGCTCCAAAATGTTCCTTTAAATTATCTAGAAACATGGCAATACAGACAGGTTGTGAACCATTTTAGTTTTTTTTGTTCGTGTGATAAAAAAGTTATAGTGAATGATACCAGTGAATAGTTTTACTTCACTAGATTAAAAAAAAAATTCCAATCAAATAAAGAAAATTCATTTTTGATTAATTTTTGCTTCAAAAATGAAAAACCGACTATTTCATTTTTTTATTTATTATTTTATAGTTTCACAAAATTAAATTAATTTTTATCCCTATTAAACATTTTTTTTGGGGGTTGGACATTTGTCCGCGGAAGCGGAACATTTGTCCGCGATTTGTTTTTGTATCGCGGACATAAAAATGACATTTGTCCGCGATTCGAAATGTCTTTTGTCCCGCTAAAAATCTGAAAAATCTATCGCGGACAAATGACAGTTTGCAAAATGACATTTGTCCGCGAAATTTTCCATACAAATTTCATCGCGTACAATGTCACGGCGCCATTTTTTTTGGTGTTTTATAACAATTGAAAAAATTAAAAATAATACTTATCCCTAAAAATAAAAATCAATAAACAAAACTTAAGTCACTTCAAAACAGGAAATAATTTAAAATTTTGGGATTTTTCTATAAAATTTCTTAAAAATCTCATAGGTTATCCGAATATAGGAATAAAATACTTTATGGAAATTCAACTTATTTAAACGCACAATGTGTTTGGGAGAACTAAATATTTTATTCTTTGGCAAATTTTTAATTCTTTTTGAAAAAATCTATGAATTCAAAAACTACATAAAAAATAAAAAGAATAGAACATCAGTTAAATTTTATTTATATCTGCCATGGCAAACTACATTTTGCTCATACTTTGCTTATATGAGTTTAAAATGTATGAAAATATTAACAAATTTAATGCCTTTTCTAATTTAAAATTATTTAAATATCAAAAATTTCACTAGGTTTTCATATTTATCAATCCTGAAATATAAAAAATTGCATTATTTTTTCAATTGCATGAAAAAAAAAATGTCTATTTAATTTTTTTCAACAATTACAATAGTTTTTATTATAAATACATAATTTAATACACATTTAAAAATTAAAATGTGCGCAAGTTAAGTTAAATACAAATACATTTATTTTATTATTACATATACCCATCGTAATATTTATATTTTATTTCTTTTCCTTTTCTTTTCACTATTTTTTTTTTATATATATTTATGCACTTCTTTTTTATCGCTGTCCTTCTCTTTTCTTTCATAAAAAAAGTGTTATACAGGCTAATAATGGGAATAGTTACAGAATTCGAGAATGTTATTAGCCACCGACTAACCCGTTTGTAAATACTTATATAACAAATTATACTTATAATTTTCGCCACTTTTGAGGTAATAACAGAATTCTTGCTACTTAATAGATAGTTACTAGAATACATAAGCTTTCTACTAAAAGAATCGAATTCTCTTATAGAGCTAATTTGCTAGTTGGGATGGGAGCTAGTTATTTTATAAATTTGGGAAAATATCTAAGAAGAATTAATATTTATCATTCTACTTATTCAACACTTAAATTGTATGAAATCAAATGATATCCTTCCCTTAAACAGGGTTCCAAACCAAACCAAATTTGTGTTTTTATCCAATTCCGCTGTTTATAAAATTTGAATAAAATCGGAAGAACTTTTGCAGTCCTCACCGGGAGCGGTTTCTGGGTAGGGTGCCTATCGCTTGAGTGGTTAAGTTTTAATATTTTGTAGTTATTAGTAATAAAGAAATTGATTTCTATATATTCGAAGAGAGGGGGCCAAATTTTTTGTTACGAAATTCATGTGTTTAATCATTTTTGTATGTACCAAATTTAAATGAAATCGGACAAACTTTTGAAGTCCTCCCGTAGGAGGTCAATAAATTTTTTGTTACGGAATTTGTGTGTAATCAAATTTGAATAAAATCGGACGAGCTTATGAAGTCCGCCCCCGGAGGAGGTCGCTGAGTGGGAGGTCAACAAATTTTTTGTTACGAAATTTGTGTGTAATCAGTTCCTCTTTTTACATACCAAATTTGCATGAAGTCGGACGAACTTTTGAAGTCCGCCCCCGGGGGAGGTCCCTAGGTAGGAGGCCAATCAAATATTAAAATAGCCTATAACGACCCCCGACCTGACACAAAGCCATGGTGTAAGTTTGAAAACGATCGGTTGAGCGGTTTAGGAGCCTATTCGGAACATACAAACATACAACTTCTGCTAGATAGATAGATAGATGAAAAAAATTTATTAAAATAATACAAAAGATGGCTAAAGTGCAGTTTATGTGAACCACTCAGAATGGGCTGAAACTTGGTGGGGGGGTAGAGGCGGTGCCCAAACCCCCAAAACTGAAATCAGTTCTTGCGACTCGCGCCCCGTTTCGGAGCTAGGGCCCCCCAAAGTTTTCATACATTTTGTATGGGCAATTTTTTTTTTTTTGCTCGAGTTGCCTCATTTTTTTGTAGAGAGTATAGGGGGTATCACAGAACGAGAGGGGGGTGGGGGGCGGCGGGCGGGCGGTCTGGTGGTTGGTCAGTGGGATTTGCGCCGCCAGACCAACCACCAGACCGCCCGCCCGCCGCCCCCAACCCCCCTTCTCGTTCTGGGATACCCCCTTTATCATTTTCCAAAAAATGGGGCAAATCGGGCACAAAAAAAAATGTTTCCATACAAAAATGTATGAAAACTTTTGGGGGCCATAGCTCCGAAACGGGGCCCGAGCCCCAAGAACTGATTTCAGTTTTGGGGGCTTGGGCACCGCCTCTACCCCCCACCAAGTTTCAGCCAATTCTGAATGGTTCACATAAACTGCACTTACGCCCAAAAGAGATTACCTTTAATTATTTCTAAAAAATACGAGTTGGTGACTTCCCAAGATATTAATTTTTTTTTTAAATTTTTAAAATCACTTTTATTTTATTTTTTTTTTCAATTCTTTTTTGAATTTAAGTACTTTCATTGTTTTCAAAAATATTTAATAAATAAAACATTTTTTTATTACCACTTTAAACGTAACACGTTTTAACTTCTTGAATTTTCGTATTAAACTAAAACTAATAAAGAAGAATACTTATTTGTATTATTTTGAAGTAACTGTTTTCATTTTTGCAAACAAATTTGAAATATGATTGCAAAAATGAAATCTCTTACTTCAATTTGAAAATAAACATCTCATTTTTGTACAAAACAGTGTAAAAATGAAAGCTCGGAACTTCATTTAAATTTTTTGTATGTTATTTTTGCAACAAAAATGAAAACTTGTATTTCAATTTGAAAAACTAATAATTCATATTATTAAATAAAAAAAATTAAAAAACAGTAAAACACTTTTTTATTATTTACATGGTACCGTCCAAACATTACGTTGATAACTCGAAATTTCAAAAATCATTGCAAAAATGAAAGCTCTTACTTCATTTTGAAAATAAGTATCTCATTTTTGTACAAAAAAATGCAAAAAACGAAAGCTTGGAACTTCATTTAAATTTATTGTATGTTATTTTTGCAACAAAAATGAAAACTTGTATTTCAATTTGAAAAACTAATAATTCGTCTTTACTTTGTTTATTAAATAAAAAAAATTAAAAAAACAGTAAAACACTTTTTATTATTTACATGGTACCGTCCAAACATTACGTTGATAACTGGAAAAACACAACTTTTCAGGGGGTCGAAAAAAGTGGAAAAATGTAATAAGTCCGTTAATCTGAATCGAAATTTCAATCGTAAAATATCAAATTAATAAGCTTTAATAAGCTTTCTTTGATATTGAAATTATTACATTTTTTCCTATTTTCTCGGTCTACTGAAAATTTTAGTTTTTCGAGTTATCAACATAATGACGGTACGAGTGGTACGACTTTTATGGATTCAAAAACTTAACAACTTTTAATTTTTGTATTATAAAATTTTAATACAAAAGTAAAAATTAGTTTTATAATATTTAAAAATGCAATTTTGAATAGGAATCTTATTTTATTCATTTTATATTTATAAATCAATAACAAATATTTTAATTTATTTATTAGATAAAAAAACTTATTAAATTGAATAACCCATAATATAAGAACTATTTTCTTATATGTAGATCTTTCAAATACAATTTTTTCTTTTCTGCATTTAGTTTAAATTCATATTATTTTTTCCTAAAAGTATTAAGTAAATTAATGAAATTATCTTTATTGGTCAATTTAAAAAAAAAATTAATCAACTAATTTAATGTTCATTATTTATGTAATTGAAATTACAACTAAAACCTAGCAGTTTTAAATTAAACTTAATATCAATTTAATATCAAGAATACTCTAAGATTCAGCAGTTTAATTGTATTAATTACACCTTATGTAGGCACTAATTAAGTGTTTTTTAATATATTTTCAATGTTTTTTATTATTTGAACAATTTATTCGATAAATGGTACAAAATTTATTTCATCTTAAACTTGTGTAAATTAAACTAATTTATTCCTTCGGAAATTTAAGAATTTGCTTTTCATATGTTATCAATGAAGTAAAATTTTACTCATGAAAAATATTTTTCGTGTTTAACAAAAAAAAAAAAAATTTTAAATAGAGTAAATGAAAAATCATTTGTAATTTCAAAATTAGATATTCAAAATTGAAATACAAATTTTATTTACAAAGAGAGTTATAAATATACCTATACATATCTTGATTTGAAAAAAAATTAATTACATATATTTCATTTCAATCTAAAGTTATTCATTTTATTTTATTGCAACTAAAAACATTAATTTGAAGAACAAAGTTTCATTAATGCAAGGTAAAATAAAAGCAATTGCAATTCAAATGAAGTAATAATTTTTGTTTTGAAAGAAAATATTTGAAGTCCTAAAATAAGGACAGGTTTTCAGTCTTAAAATTGTCTGTAAAGTTGGTATTTCATTTTGGAACTTCATTCAGGATGTCTTCAAATAAAACAACAGATTTTGACTTCAAAAGTATCAATTACGGACAAAAATTGAAATGAAGTACAATTGCTTTCGATTTTGATTGCATTTTTTTTTGAGTGCATATGTATATTATTTATTTTTTAATACACACAAAAATTTCCTTCAAAAGTATTAGGCTTCTTTCAGACGAACATTGTGCAGCCAAGATACAGAAAAAATATACAGATTCAGAAAAAACATTTTTTATATGCATGTAATTTATTGGACACAGTGTGTATATATGCTACATATCGCTGGTTTAAATGTAAAGTCACTAACTGCATTTTGGTCGAAAATGATATTTCAGGTATTATAGTTATAAAATTTAATATAATTTTAATTATGTTCAACAATTTTTCTACTTTTCCTTTATTTTACTGAGATTTCATCAGAGTAAAACTCACTAAAAAAATGTGTTAAATCCATTAACAAGTAAAAGTCATCATTTCATTTAGTGAGTTTTTCTAGAATTGATTGACTTTTACCTTTAAACCATCGATATCTCTTCGATATTCATTTAACATTAAACTGTTCATATTTAAAATGAGAAAATTAAATTATAAAAATTCATTAAGACCCATAGAATCTTGTATACTGAATTCATTCTCTCGTATTCAGTATCCTTATCTGAACCGCACCACATTTAGTATCTTCGTCTGATTTACATTTTGGCATTATTTTTCATTTATAGATTTATTTTTGTTATAACCGCGAAATGTTAAAAATCGAAATTTTGTGTTTCGCGGTTATAATTTTTGTTATAACCTCGAAACGAGATTTTTTCAAATTTTTGCCATATTTTTTCGCGGTTATGACAAAAAATATATAAGACATTTTTCGCGGTTATGACACTTTTATTTTTAATTTCGCGGTTATGACAAAAAAGTTTCGCGGTTATGACATTTGCGGTTAAAATACTTTTTTTTTTAAATTTAAACAAATTAGTCGATGTTTTATAGTTCAAAAATAAATAAAAAATTTCGTTTCATTGTGATTATTTTATTTAACAAAAAATGAAGGCCGAACAAGTTAAAAGAAGAAAATTAATTTTGTACAAACACCTTGAAAATCCAAATTTGTCTCAGCGTGCACAATGAAAACTATTGAAAATTCCCAAAAGTACTATCCAGAATGTATTAAGTAAGTTTAAGGAAGTTCAGAGTGTGGACAGAAAGCAAGGGTCAGGAAGAAAAAGCGGTTTTGTCGATAAAAAATTAAAAAGTCGCGCAATAGCCGCAATAAAGCGAAACCCTAACTCTTCGGTTAGAGATGTGGCAAATAAACTTGAAACATCAAAGTCATCTGTCCAAAGAATTAAAGCCCAGGCTGGAATGAGAAGATTCAAAGTTCGAATTAGTAGTATAGATATGTATGTTCTGGCTCACTCCGGAGTGAAAATTCACTCCAGAATAAGTTTTACTATATATATTATTAAGGGTGAATGAACTTTTATTATATAAAATATGAAAAAAATTTTCTGGGTCACTCCGGATCGAATTTCAATTGTGAATGAACTTTTATTATACAAAATATGAAAAAATTTTTCTTTAAAATGAAATATAATATGTATTTAAAAGTATTTATTGCAAAATTGCAATTTTGGGGAAAGTTTGAATTTATTATTATTATTATGAAATTAATTTAAAAAATACTGTTTTAGTATGAAAGCAAAAAAAATAGGTACCAAAGTAATGATGTTCTTTCTCTCCCCCCAAAAAAAGGTAACGTGAAAAAATTTTAGATTAAAATACTAATGGTTATTTTCCGAACTATCAATTTTAATATTTAAGAATTAAACTGTTTTTGTTTTTGTTGATAACAAATTTTTCTCGAATAAATTCTGAAAACCTTTCACAGAGTTGTGTGTACCCATAATTTTTGAAAGTTATTGGAAAATGAAATATAATATTTTAAAGTAATTTATTGCAAAATTGCAAAAAAGATAATATGAAGAAATTTTGAATAAAATACTAATTATCATTTTTATTTATTTTTGATATTTGAGAATTATATTATATCTAAATATACATTTTTTCTAAACCAAGCTTTTAAGTATATATTAAATTAAAATATATTAAAATATTGTAGTTCGTTTTAATTGTCTCATAGTTAATCGTGCTTACTTAAAATCTTATAGTTTTTTTCACATTAATAAATAAATTTATTTAATAAAAATTTTCATTAAAAAATTGAAAAAATTTTTTTTAATTTAAAAAAGTGAAGAATACAAAAAAAAAAAAAAAAAAAATTTGTGCTAATAAAAAATTTAATATAATTTTCGTTAAAAACTCAAAAAACATTTTTAAATTTAAAAAAGTGACGAATAAAAAAAATAAAATATAAAATTTTGTGACAATAAAAACTTTTGCCGAATATTTTTTAACTTAGAAATTTAAAAAAAGATCAGTACTTTCTAAGAAATAACATAAAAATAAAAAAAAATAAAAAAATTTTTAAACAATAATCTAAAAGAATATAAAAATTGAATTGAATTGAATTGAAAAAAAAAAATCTAAAAGAATATACAATGCCAGGAAACCCAAAAACAATTTGTTATATTTGTGGGTTCGAGCTTTATAAGCATAACCTAAAGAGACATGTGCTAAGAAAGCATTCATCATCAATTTCCAATGAACTGGGTGAACCCTCAACTTCAAGAAGCAGTGGCATCAATCAAGAAAAAGGTGCATCTGCTACACCAATTTCTACAGGGGGGCCATCAACTTCAAAAAACATTAAAATCAATAACGAAAGAGAGGTATCTACTGACATCTCTATCATTCAGCGAAAAAGACCTGCTGCTAATTCGATGGAGGAAAGTAACTCTAAGCATAAAAAAGTGGATGATGGTAAATTTTGCGAAAATTGCAATGTTATGATCGAAAGAAAAAAATGGTTTCATCATGTGAGAACCTTCAATCATAAAAGTAAAGCTATTTCCAACATTGGGGGCAACATAAAAAAAATAAAAGATGCATTCAAATCTAGAATATCATCTTATGTGATCTCTAACGCAGATGAGTCATGTTTAAACCCATATACATTTATGACTAATATAAAAAACGATGCTTGCGAACTTTTAGAAAATCTTTTGATAGATCATCAACAAATTAAATTTAACATTGAATTATTCGCAGAATATGTGAAGCCGCAAAAAATTGAAAATAATGAAGATGACTTTGAAGATGACTTGGCGATTGACATCAAATCTTTCAATGTTAAAATGCAGAATTTATTACATCAAGAAGATATTGAAAAAGTTTACGAAGATATGATTTCAAAAATTAATGCACTAATGCAGGAATTCCAAGAACGTGGTAGTGGCTGGAGTTTAATCAGGATTATACAATTGGAAATAAACGTTTGCGAATACCATCCTATAAGAGGATCTAATTATATTCCGACACCCGTATATATTTTGAAAAAAAAAGCATGCATTAATGTCCAGAACGATGATGAATTTTGCTTCAAATGGAGTGTAATATCAGCACTGCAAAATGAAGAACCAAGTAATTCCCATCGACCTACATCATACAACATTCAAAACATACGGGCTCATCAAATTAGTTTAAACAATTGTAAGGTTCCAAGCCTTATATTTAATGAAATCCAGTTCCCGATTTCTTTGAAGGACATCCAAACTTTTGAGTCTTTGAATCCATCCATTAGCATAAATGTATATGGGTACGATCAGCGGGTCAAAGACGGTGTTATTACCGGAGTTATTACCGGTCCATATTTTCATACCAAACAAGAAAAGTTGAATCATATCAATTTATTGCTTCTTGAAGATAAGGAGAGGCAACACTTCATTTGGATTAAAAATTTGTCCAGACTAATAAGATCGCAATTAACAGCTCATTCATCTTCTATACACTTATGTACCAAGTGTTTGATAAATTTCACGTCGGAAGAGAAATTATTAGCACATAAAGAAGAGTGCAGTCAAATTGTAACAAGATTACCGTCAACTGATGAAAATATATTGAAATTTAAAAACTTCAAAAATAAATTAGATGTTCCTTTCGTCATTTATGCAGATTCAGAGGCAATACTGAAGACAGTTCACACATGCACACCAAGTGATAATTTTTCATCAACAACAAATACCAAATTACACGTTCCTGCAGCATTCGGGTATTATATTAAATGTTCTTTTAATTCTAGTTTAGATAGTTATAAGTCTTTTGTAGGTGAAAATTGTGCTAGGGAATTTATAGTCTCATTAGTTAATGATTGTAAATATTTATTTTTGAATTATACAAAAAACGTTGTCCCTATGCTACCATTAACACCTGCAGAAAACATTAAATTCCTCTCAGCTTCTGCCTGTCATATATGTGAAAAAAAATTTAATCAAAATGATGTTAAAGTTAGAGATCATTGTCATTTAACGGGCAATTTCAGGGGTGCAGCCCATCAAAAATGTAATTTGGAGTTCGAACTCCCCAACTATTTTCCGGTATTTTTCCATAATTTCTCAGGGTACGATTGTCACTTATTATTTAAAGAATTAAATGAAATTGAAGGTGATATAAGTGCAATACCGATTAATAAAGAACATTATGTAAGTCTTAGCAAAAAAATTTCCATTAATTCAGATTTAAGGTTCTCATTACGATTCGTAGATTCATATAGGTTTATGGCTTCTAGTTTAGATACTTTATCATCAAATTTAGATAACGTGGATTTGAGGGAGCTTAAAAAACATTTTCCTGAGGAATCGAAATTCGCATTATTGAAACGTAAGGGGGTTTTTCCGTATGAATATTTTGATAGTTTTGAGAAATTAGATGAAACATCTTTACCTTCAATAGAAAACTTTAAAAACTCACTAATAGGTTGTGAATGTAGTGAAACTGATTATGAGCATGCTCAAAATGTTTGGCGAGAATTTGAATGCGAAACTTTTAAACACTATACGGAACTTTATTTAAAATCTGATATTCTTTTATTGGCTGATATATTTGAAAAGTTTAGAAAATTATGCCAGAATATTTACAACCTAGATGCAGCACATTATTTCACCGCTCCAGGGTTGTCTTGGGACGCTATGCTGAAGTATACGGGGGTTGAATTAGAACTTATAACCGATATAGAAATGTTCAAAATGATACAGAGAGGCATTAGGGGTGGGATAAGTCAGTGCTCTAAAAGATATTCTAAGGCCAATAATAAATATATGGGAGAGGAATATAACTCCGTCGAGTTATCAATATATTTGATTTATTTAGACGCTAACAACCTATATGGTTGGGCGATGACTCAACCTTTACCTTATAAAAATTTTCAATGGGTTTTAGATGTTAGTAATTTTAATGTTAATGAAATAGGGGACAATGATGACTACGGCTACATTTTAGAAGTGGACTTAAAATATCCTGAAGAGCTACATGACAAGCACAATGACTTACCTTTTTGTGCTGAAAATTTTCGACCACCAAATGGAAAATATAAAAAGTTAATACCCAATCTTTATAATAAAGAAAATTACGTTATACATTATCGAAACTTAAAGCAATGTTTGGAGCACGGTCTAAAATTAGTAAAAATTCATAAAATTTTAAAATTCGCGCAAAAACCATGGTTAAAAAAATTTATTGATTTAAATAATCATTATAGAACTCAAGCTACAAATAAATTTGATAAAAATCAATTTAAATTGTACAATAATGCGGTATACGGTAAAACCATGGAAAATGTTGATAAAAGAAAGGACATTAAAATCGCAGATAGTTGGGAAAGTCGAGGTCGACATTTAGGGGCTAGAGCATTAATATCGAAACCAAATTTTCATAGCGCCTCTCACTTCACAGAAGATTTAGCGGCTATACAGTTAAATAAGGTGTCTGTTTTATATGATAAACCTATATATGTTGGCTTCACGGTTTTAGATGTTTCTAAAGTCCATATGTACAATTTCCATTATAATTATATATTACCCCAATTTGGATTAAACAGCGCCCTATTATATTCTGACACAGATAGTTTAACCTATGAGATCACCTGCCCTGACATTTACGAAGTAATAAAACGAGATTGTCATAAATTTTTTGATACTTCAGATTATCCCAGTGATAATCTTTATAATATTCCACTAGTTAACAAAAAAGTCTTGGGGTTAATGAAAGATGAAAATAATGGGAAAATTATGAGAGAATTTATTGGACTCAGGTCTAAAATGTATTCAATAGATGTAATAAAGGATAAGCAGATTAAAAAAGCTAAGGGTATAAAAAAATCTGTTTTGAATAATCTAACAAGCGCCGATTATAAAAAATGTTTGTTATCTTCATCAACAATATATGGCAGGCAGCTAGTTTTTAGAAGTAAATTGCATGACATATACACTCAAAATATTAATAAAATAGCTCTAAGTCCATTCGACGATAAAAGGTATTTAATAAATAATGGTACTCATGAAACATTAGCATGGGGGCATTATAAAATTCCAATGTTGTTGTTGGATAGTTTGGAGAATAATAGTTAACAGAATAACAGTTAGTTTTTTAATATTCTATAAGAGTTTAGAAATGTAAATTTAAAATATTAATTGTATAAAAACTTTTTTTGAATATTATAAAATAAAAACTTTTTTAAATACATATTATATTATAAAATAAAAACAATTAAAAAATGTATCTTCAAGTTTTTTATTGAAAATTTTTATTTATTATTTGACAGATTTTCCCTTCTAAAAACAGTGGAATTTCATAAAAAAGACGTGAATAATTACATTGAGGATAGTTTATGTTTATAGGAATGAAAAAGTCTTCTGGCATCAGCTTAAATTGTTTCTTTTTTATACATAGATCAACATATTGGGTGATGTACTCTTCAATGTTGTTTTCTGTATTAGTATTATGAACCATTACCGCGTGAATAAAATCTATTATGTTAAAAAAAATATTTGATTCATTATTTGATAACTGGAATCGTCTTTCATTTTCTTTATTTCCAAATTTCAAAAAAATTGAATCTTTATTTTTGTTAAAAACATATGACGGCTGCTTTTCATTTATTTTAATCTGTTTCATTCGATTATAGAATTCTATCCAATCGCTGTAAGTTAGTGATATTGATTTCGAATTAATTCGATGAAAAATTATCTTAGCTTCATAATTAGTGATGTCATATCCCATACTTATTTTACAACAATGTTTATCATTTAAAAAGTAATTGTATGATAAAAAAAGATTTTCACTTATGCACAACGCCTTTTTTAATATCTGTTTTTTTTGCGGCGCTTTGTACATATTTATATGTTTACCCATCGTTTGTACAATATTAACTGAAGCAATTTTGTTCTGATGTACATATCTGACTGTATTTTCGACTAGATTTTCGTTTACATTTTCTTTTATGGTTAGATTTGAATATGGAGGAAAAACAATTTTTAATCATATTATCATTTTTCACCCAATCACTAAAATGAAAATTGTTGGTGAAAGTTCTCATACTTTTTTTTAAACATCGAAACCATAGGTATACGCAGCAGTAATGTCCGCACACATCTGAAAAATCACTTTGCAATCTCTTATGGTTGAAAACGAAACATGATTTTTTACTTAAGATTTTTATTGCTGTTTGAATTTCTTTTTTAAATGGTGATATTCCATAAGAGTCAAAATATTCGACACAACCGCGCTTTGGAATATATATTGCAACCCAATGAGAACCTGGTTTTGTTGATGGATCAGTATTTATTATTAGCATTGACGGTCTCTGTTTAATTTTCGGAATTTTATCACAAGGGTAAACTCCTTTAAAATATTTTCGAGTATGTTTATTAAAATTTAAAAGACTTTCAATTTGAATGGTATTCATTTTTATTATATTGTTTTAGACAATTCATCAAAATTAAAATTATCAATTTTTTAGTTTCAAATATTTTTATTCATTGGAAATGATCTTCTATTTATAGATTTGTGTAAACATTACGATTTTTATCGATTTCTACAGCGGAATCAAACTGTCCATAAACAAGACAGGTAATTGTTTGGGTATTTGTTGAGCTAAATTTTCCCTCAATTCTAATTGTCCCCTGATTTAACAAACCTTGACAAGCATCATTTCCTAATCCATCTGGAGATAAATCGAAAGCTAAAATAAAATAGCCTTTTTTAAACATCTCTTTTGTAATCTGATGTCCTCTATCTCCATGATAAATTCCTGTTCCATTAAATAGCGTAAGATATGCTCTTGTATCACATGAATTTTTGATACTTGTATAATTCATTTCAATAGGTAAATTTGGTACTTGCGTTCCATTAACGTATAATTGAAATTGAGATAATTTATGATGATCAAAATCATAGGGATTTTTTGATTTTTTTCCTGAATAGTTTTCATTATTCACCATACAAAATAATAATGTATTTGGAAGTTGACCAATAAACACATTATCAAGTGAGAAATTGGAGGTATTAGCAGGAATTGTAAAAGTTTTCGTTTCAACTCTTTTATAGTGATATTTTGCATTGTTGCGCTCTAAGACTGTATTATGAGCTAATAAAATATAGGGATTTATTGTCACATGTTTGATAAATAACGTTGCCTCCATAATTTTTAAAATGCTACCTTCATCGTCTTTACAGAAAAAATAAAATTCTGGTTTTTCTAGTGTTAGCAAAATTCTAATATCCACATTATTCACTAAAAGAGTTGATTGATTAAAAAAATCTACATGTAATCTTCCCATAAGTTCTACTACAGCGCTATTATTTAAAATTTTTTGACGAGCTACTGCTCCAGCATTATTAAAAGAGTTCATGTTAGGTTTGTCCAATTCCCAAAGAGCGCATTCTAAGTGAGTATTTGCTGCGTCACTTCCATAATTTAATAAACTTTCAATGTATGCTCTGTAATGATAATTACTATCCGAAGGTGTAACACATTTGCCGTTAAGTGTGACATTACATTGTTTTATCATTGAATGTAAAAGATTGTTGACAACACTAGGTTGTTCAATAAGAGTTGATGGTGTTACAGTAGTTTTATCATCATTCCATACAGAACCATCTTTTTTCAATATCTGAACCTTAAATCTTAAAAAAATTGACGATAAATCCCTGTATGTGTCACCATGACCTAATGAAATAAATTCTATCGTTGAAGGTGATGAATCAAGTGATGCTATTGGATTGTAGGCAACTTCATCTGTACGTAATATACTCGTTTGTATAGGTGGTGTGGAGAAAATATCTAATTCAGATTTCATGCATTCAACTGCGGCCATACTAAGTTTTAATTTTATGCTTTGGTGAATATATCTAAAAATTTCTTATTAGTAGCTTTTTTCTTTAAAGTTCCCCGTCTAATGAATGTATTTTGTATGGATTTCAATTTTTGATTCAACCTTCTTTTTATACTTTTTCTTTTTTTAATTTTTTTACCACCACCGTACATCTCATGTAATTTATTTACGGCTGATTTACGTAAATTAGTCAAGCCTGTTTTTCCTTGATTCTGCAATACTTCAGTTGGAGTAGCGCCGCTTACAATATCTGTTATAATATTAGAACCTGTTTTTAGGGCTTCATCCTTTATTAAATTTAGACCAGACATAAAAGCCGGTTTTAAACATCTAAATAAACCTCCAAAAAAATTTCCTAAACCTCTTCCTTTCTGGACTTGATGGGGAGATCGTAGTAGATATTCAATATCATTTAAATTTCCACCCGTCTGTGCTAAGTAGTATTTAACGTATTGATGCTGCATGATGTTTTAAAAGTAAAAATCACAATGTTTCATATAGTAAAAAAATCAGTTATATTTATAATTTTAGAAATTCTTAAAATGTAATACAACTCTTGTAGGAAATTCACTTGGTACAATATTTAAATTTTCACCATTTTTATTACAAATTCTAATAGCAATGGTATCAAATAATTTTTTAGCTACTGGTATATAATGTACATTTTTAAATTCTATAATAATTGGATTTCTATCATTTTCTATATTAATTGCTCTCAAAGCCTGAATTTTATTTCCTCCATATATTACTGGCTCAACTATATCACTGTATAGAAGTATCATTTCATATTTGCTAATACAATTTCTAGCGTTTATTAAAACTTGATTAAATAAATCAGGAAGACTCTTTTTAATAGTATGCAAATCCTTTTTTTGTTTAAAAAGAGTCTTTAATAACTCAATTATTGTATATTCAACACCTGATTTAATATAAAATGTTTCTTTCTGAAATGTTGATGAAATTGGAATCATATCAGTATTTTTGGATATAGGTGTAAAAACAATATCTTTCCCATTTTCTTTAAAACTATTTTCATCTTTCAAAATACTTAAAATTTCAATTATTAATTTTTCTTCCACTTCTCTACGAGTATAATTATGATGTGGTGTTATATTTTTTAATATAGTAGGTAAAAAATTATTCTTCCAATCATTTTCCAATTTAATTTTTTCCTTTGGAAAAAATGTGTAGCCCATTATACTGTGTTCAATTCGATTAAATTTATATGTGTGGTTATAGTGAGGAAAATGGCCAATATTAATTTTAATATCAGTTTCTTTATTGAAAATATCAGTTTGTATAAAGTCATTAATAGAAGTTTCAACCAAACCAACTTTCCAATTACCCCTGGTGAAATCAATATGACTGGGTATTTTGTTTTCAAAAGTAGACAATGTATTATTTGGAAAAAAATTAATTGATTCATTACTAAGTAATGTAACATAAAATTCTTCATGCGTGGGGTTCATGATGTTATATTTAGAAACTCGATAAAGCTTTTCTATTTATATTTTTTCCATTTTGTAATTCCTTTTAATGGGTTAGAAGGTGTTGATTGAGATCTGGTTCTTTTGGCAACCGTATCTGATTCGATTTTCGATCCTTTATCAATATTCCGACTTCTTTTTTTCTCCTCGTTTTTTTGTTTTTCATCTGATTGCGGTTGAACAACTGATATCACATCCCCAAGATCTGATTCAAACATTCTCACATCAGGGTTTAATGATGGACGCTCTCTTATATATTTTGCAGATGGACCCGCCTCTTGTAATGCAGTATTTCTTATAAAATCATCTACATCGTAAACGGTATCAGTGAATGATTCTGACATTGATCTCTCTTTTGAATCATTTATTGTTTTAGGACTAGATGAAAATATTTCTTCTTCGTCATAATTTTTATTTACATTATTTGTTTCCTGGTTGCTCAAATTTTGATTATTGAAAATTGAAGGTTCATCGAAATTTTTGCTGCTATTAGAATTCATACAATTTTTTTTATTAAAACTTCTATAATATTGTTCAAAATTATTTTTTTTATTATGAATTGAGTCTCTGGAATCCCAATCTTTCTCAAATTTTTCTCTCTTTAAAGACTCGGTTTGTGATTCTGTATTGGATGTTATGACAGGTGATAATTGATGTCTCTTGACATTCATATATTTCATTAAATTTTGACGATATAAATACCACTTTTGCGATGTATTTAATGATTTATTATATAAGATCTTTTTCATATTTTGATCAAGCATACTCAGATTAGAATCATTTTCAATTTGTTTTTTTAACTTAAGAAAAACTTCTGGGGGTATAACAATCATTCGCTTCATTTGATTCATGATTTATTTTGATAATCACTTAGTAATTTTCCAATAACTCCGGAAAGAATTGTTCCTATTAGAACAGGCAGAAAACCCCCTTTTTGAATTATAATATTTCTTTTTGATTTAATATTGTTCTTGGAGCAGGCTATTTTGCGCAATATATGTTTGTACTTTTTTAAACGTGAATGAGCTTGTTTCGACAGTTTGGAATTTCCATTTAAAGTATTCATAGATATTTCCGCTATGGCTTTTATAGTATCGTCATCACATGTTTTCAAAATGGCATTTCGAAGCTTCTTATTAGATTTTTGTAGTATTTGTAATAAATGTAGGTTTTTCTTCAACCTCTTCATACTTTTGACAAATTTTTTTATTATTTAGATCGGATTCAATGCAATAAATCTCACAAAAGTTTTTTTCTAAAATGTTAGTTCGTATCCGCAATAAACTGTTACAATCTTGAGTTAAATCTAGCAGAATATAACCATGAGCTGGTAAGGTAGCTTCATTATATACTTTCACAAAATCTTGAAGACAATGAGGAAATACTTGTCGAGCCAGAGGAATGATTTGTGACATATCACGGGGGTTTTTAAATAATGTCAAATATTTAGTATTTAACGAAATGTCACGACAGAATTTGCCTTGATGAAATATGTTTTGAACCAATAAAATTATTGATAAATTACGATGATGGGAGCCTTTTGTAAACAACTCACATATTTGCTTATTGTATGCTTCTGTCATCATATCATCTAAAATTACTAATAGACGGTCATTGTTTTCATTTTCAATACTTTCTGGGATATTTTTATAAAATTCTATATCTAAGTATTTAAGCGTTTTTGGTAAAGCAGATGATTCTGGATTACACCATAATATTTTTGTTATATTCGGTTGTATTAAGTTTTTTTCTTTTAACAAATTCTCTACAAAAGTTGTTTTTCCACAAGATGATGGACCTGCAACAATCATTGTAAATGGATGTATAAGAGGTATCATTCTGAACTCTTTTATATAAAATTCATAACTTATTTCCTATTTATACATTTTTAAAACAAAATAAATTAGACAAATTTTTTTATTTAAACTTCAAAATTATTTTGTGTCATATACATTAAAATCTTAAATACATTATTTACGGCGCATTTTTTGAATTGAGTTTTTTTATGAATTAAACAATTGGTCTCATAATTGTCTGCTTTATTTAGGCTGAGTGGATTATTTACATCATTCAAATCAATTATATTTGATGATATATACTGCTCTAAAAATTTCTTTTTTTCGCTCCCAGCAACAAGAATGGTATATCCGTCAAATTTTTGAAAAATGATCGGCAACATTAGGTAATCGGTAACACCATCTGTCCATTTTAAACCATTAATAAAATTAAAACAATAATCACTTTGTTGCCTTCCTTTTCTACATAATTCTTGATATGGATAGGGGGATTTTAATAACACTTGTTTGCAGTTCACAGAGTTAGCAAACATAAAGCATAATTCTTTAATAAAAATTTGTTTATGATTTCCTATTACATATTGGAAATCTAATATTATTGTTTCATCGCGTGAACATTTCATCTTGAATATATAAATAGGACTGGAGGAAATTAATCTAATACTCTTATTTAAGTAGAATGAAATACTCTAAGGAGAAAATCCAAATTGTTAATGAACTACATAGAAGTGTTAGAAAAAAATTCCCTCGCCGAAGAGTTATTCAGAAAGGCTTAAATGACACTTGGCAAATTGATCTAGTAGAAATGCAGCCTTATTATAAAGAAAATAATGGTCATAAGTACATGTTAACCGTAATTGATATATTCTCCAAATACGCATATGCTAAACCATTAAAACAAAAAACAGGTGACGCTGTTGTAAAAGCAATGGCACTCATTTTTAAAGAAGCTGGAGCTTCTAATCTACCTCGAAACATACATTCAGATCAAGGTTTAGAGTTCTTTAATTCAAAATTTCAAAAGCTTATGTCTCAAAACGCTATTAATCATTATCATACGTATTCGGATTTAAAAGCTTCGATTTGTGAACGATTTAATAGAACTCTAAAAAATCTTATGTGGAAGCAATTTAGTCTACGTGGTAAATATAAATGGATTGACATATTGCAAGATCTAATAAAAACCTATAATGGAAAATATCATCGAACTATTAAAATGGCTCCACGAAATATTACGAAGAAAAATGAGAAGCAAATACTTCGAACAATATACAATCGACTCAAAGTTTTTAAAAGAGGAAAATTTAAGAGGGGTGATTTTGTTCGAATAAATAAATACAAGGGAATATTTCAGAAAGGATATGAACCAAACTGGTCTGCAGAGATTTTTAAAATTAAGAAGGTTAATATAACAAATCCAGTAACATATATTCTTGAAGATTACAAAAAAAATATAATTTCGGGAGGTTTTTATGAACAGGAAATGACTTCAGTTAAAAATCCTAACGCATATTTAGTTGAAAAAGTTTTGAAAGCAAGAGGTAACCAAATTTTTGTGAAATGGTTGGGATTTGATAATACGCATAACTCATGGATTGATAAATCTTAATTAGCTTAATTTATTCTTGATCAATAAAAAACAAAAAATTATAGTTTTTGTTTAACACTTTTAAAATTAATTTCATAATAATAAATTCAAAATTTTTTCAAAATTGCAATTTCAGAATATTATTCGAGAAAAAATTGCTATCAACAATTCTAAAATATTAAAATTCATCGAAAATAACAATAACTAGTATTTTCTTAAAAAAATTTCACATTACCATTTTTTGAAACATAGAACATCATTATCTTTTTCATGCTTTCATACAAAAACGTAATTTATTTTTAAAAAAGAAAAAACTATTTTTGTTAATATTTTCTTTTTAATTTTTTTATTTTTAATAATATTTTGTGACAATTTTATTTTTTAGACAAAATATAAAAATTTATCATATAATACTTATTCCATTTTTTTATTTTTATTATTATTAAATTTTATATCTTCCTCATTTTTACGTTTTTTTGCATTAGAATTATTGCTATATTCATTCTCGCCATCATCATCATTAAAATCCTTATAATAATCACCGTCATCTTCATCGTCATCGCTATCAGAGCTCATGTAGGGTTCATCTCCTTCAACCCGTTCAACAAAACTAATTATTGCCATTTTTCTTAGACTCTCGTTCCTCCCTTTGAAAATCATAGATTTGATGCTGTTGTTTAGTTGTTTTAAGTCATTCTCGTTGGAAATGAGTTTCTTGAGACGTTTAGGTAAGTATACCCAAAACTTTTCTCCATTGTCCAAGAGCTTAACTAATAACTGCTTCCCATATATTGTTCGTTCAAATCGGAATTTCAAAATTGCATATTCCTTATCAATCGTTAAGCTATCCAATTTTTTAAAATTAGAAATTGAGGTAGTACCTCCAGTACAAAATTTTTCAATTAAATTTGCCATGTCTTTAACGGAGAGAATTCCTTGTAATAACTAACTGTAAAAACTAACTGTGAGCTTTTATATATGCCTAGACTAAAAATGTATACCGAAAAGAAAACATTTTTTTGATATGTGTTCAGGCTAAAAAAATGCACATGGAATACATAAGATCTTTGGTTTTTCAGACTATAAAATGTATGTGTATTCAAGCTAAAAAATTTATATAGAATACACAAAAGAACTTTGCTTTGACACATACAAAGCTACAAAACGTATATTGAAGACAGGGAAAGATAAATTCTTACTCTCAAATAATAAATAAAAATGTTCAATAAAAAACTTAAAAATATATTTTTTAAATGTTTTTTATTTTCTAATATAATGCTTAAAAAAGTTTTTTATACAAATGTATTCAATTATTTTTTAATTATTATTATTATTTTATAATATAAATTTTAAAAAAGTTTTTATACAATTAATTTTATAAATTTACATTTCTAAACTCTTATAAAATATTAAAAGAAAGTTGTTTTATTATTTTCTAAAAACTTTTCCATGTCTTCCCAGAAACTATCGCTCATTTTAGCTATGTCGTCCCAGAAACTCTCGTTAATTTTATCTGCTTCTACTTCTCCCTTTTCATCTATTTCTTCTTGAAAATGACTGTTAGCAGATAGGAGATCTTGCGTTGTGATAACTTGCGCGCAATTCCAGGAATCTGAATTGATTTCGTTGTGGTTTGAAAAATCAAAAAGATGATCATTATCATCATTTAAAAGATGTTCATCCGAAACCTGGTGGTTTGAAAGATCAAAAAGACGATCATTATCATCATTTAAAAGATGTTCATCCGATACCTGAACAAAGTAATCATCATTATCATCATTAAGCAGCTCGGTCCAGTACTCTGAATCAGCTGGTCTAATTAATAAGTTTTCTTGAAATAAAAAAATATTTATTATTTATTATTTATTTTGTTGTAGTAAAAGAAATTGACAAAAAAAATCACATTAAAGATAATATAATAAAAAATTAAAACTTACCAACAATCTGGATCCGGTTTTCTATCGAACACACATTTTTTAGGTGCATTCGTAGAGTTTTGCTGCTTGCAAAAAATTTACCACATTTATGGCATAATTGTCGCGATTTTCCAATTGAAGACATTTTTAAGATATTTAAAAAAAAATAAGTTACTTCTTTCGAATATTAAATTCAAATACAAATTTTTATAAACTAATGATAGCAAGAAGACTCTGATTGTAGTTTAAAAAAATGCATTTTTGCATTTTTGAATTAAAATCGTTAACTATTTCAAATTTATGGAAAACGAAAAATTGAAATATGATCCTAACTTGCTATTCTTGATCAATAAAAACAAAAAATTATACCTACTTTTTATTAAACACTTTTTTCAAATTAATTTCATAATAATAAACTCAAACTTCCCCGAAAATTGCAATTTTGCAATAAATACTTTTAAATATTTTGTATACTAAAAGTTCATTCACAATTGAAATTCGATCCGAAGTGTGCCAGAATTTTTTTTTCATATTTTATATAATAAAAGTTCATTCACCCTTAATAATATATATAGTAAAACTTATTCTGGAGTGAATTTTCACTCCGGAGTGAGCCAGAACATACATATCTATACTACTCGAATTGTTCCAGTTCGGTCCATAGAGCAACATTTTAGAGCAAAAACACGCGCTCGAAAATTGTATAAACAATTTTTAACAAAATTTCCCTGTTGTGTTATGGATGATGAAGCCGATTTCCAACAAATACGTGGCCAAAATTTTTATGTTGCTTCTGGTGGGGGAGAAGTTGCAGATAAATTTAAAAATAGAAAGCAAGCGAAATTTCCGAAAAAAAATCCTAATTTGGCATGCTATTTGTTCTTGCGGCTTCAAGTCTAAGCCTTTCGGGACAACTGGAACCATTAATTCTGAAATTTACTTGAAAGAGTGTCTCAAGAAAAGACTTTTTCCATTTATAAAGTCTCATAGCACTCCTACTTTATTTTGGCCAGACTTAGCCACGTGTCATTACAGCAAAACATGTTTAAAGTTTTATGAAGAAAACTTAATTAATTTCGTTCCAAAATATGCAAATCTCCCAAATTGTACACAGCTACGCCCAATAGAGAGATTTTGGTCCCATGTTAAAAGAAAATTGGAAAAAACAAGAAAAACAACTATCGATATGACTGGATTTAAAAAACAATACAAAAAAGCATCAGATTCAATAACTTTAAATCGTGTACAAAGTCTGATGAAAGGCCTAAGAAGAAATGTACGAAGAAATGTATGTTATTAATTACGAGTTATGTATACACAAAAACACATTGACCCGAGTCAATACTTATATCACGAGCCCGAAGGTCGAGTGATATAAATTGGCAAGTGTTTATGTGTTTTTGTGTAAATACAGAACGAGTTGTGTAACAAATTTTGTTAACATATCCAATACACTGTTTTAATGTGCATGTGTAAGGTAGTTGCAGTCTATACATTTACAATGAAAAAAAAAAAACAAAAGTTGATATACACATTTTTTTTTTTAATTTTTTGTTGGTATTTGTCTGTATTGAAATATGGTGAGAACATTTATTTAAAAGTCCCATCATTAGAATTCAACATAATCACAATTTCTATTTCAATCACGTCATTAATTTGCGTGAGCTTACAGTAATTTTACCGAAAAGAAATATTTTTGTGCTGTTCTTGTACTACCCACTTGCGCTTAAACTTTTTCCTCTCTTTACCCTTTACAACAAACATTATTGTTGGAATTTTCATTTTCATTTTCATTTTCATTTATGCTAAATGTTGCCTTTAGCTTTATTATTAATTTTCATATTTTTTAGGTTTATTTGCTTTTTATTTTCAAGTTTGAATTTTGTAAATATGTTTAATTGATTTTTTGATTTTGTTAACTTGATGAATTGTTTCTAAATTTTTATCCGCTTATTTAACATTAACTCTTAATATTACTTTGTAGCTTATAATTAGTTAATTTGTAACTGTTAGCTACTTTAATGAATGAATTAAATAAATAAATAAATAAATAAATAAATAAATAAATAAATAAATAAATAAATAAATAAATAAACATCTAAATGATTTCATTATTTACGCTGATGCATCTAAATGATTTCATTATTAACGCAGATGCATCTAAATGATTTCATTATTCACGCTGATGCATCTAAATGATTGCATCTGTATTGACGCATATAATATTCCATTTAGCGATCTACACTACTAAATACAACATACCGACCACATACCCATTAAAAAATTTTAATGCGTATGGGATCGTTATGTTGTATTTAGTGCTATAGAATTTAGATCACTAAATGGAGTATTATATGCGTCAATACACATGCAATCATTTAGATGCATCTGCGTGAATAATGAAATCATTTAGATGCATCAGCGTGAATAATGAAATCATTTAGATGCATCACCGTAAATAATTAAATCATTTAGATGTTTCCTATGATTTACCCTCATTTCTTCGTAATCTTTTCTTCGTAAAACATTTGTTCGTAAACATTTGTTCGTAAAACATTTGTTCGTAAAACATTTCTTCGTAAAAACATTTGTTCGTAAAACATTTGTTCGTAAAACATTTGTTCGTAAAAACATTTGTTCGTAAAACATTTGTTCGTAAAACATTTGTTCGTAAAACTTTTTTTCGTAAAACTTTTGTTCGTAAAACATTTGTTCGTAAAACTTTTGTTCGTAAAACATGCTGGCTAATGCAGTCATGGGTCTCAACAGCTTACGAAGAAAAGTTTTACGAACAAAAGTTTTACGAACAAATGTTTTACGAAGAAATGTTTTATAAAACATAACACACTTTTCACTTCACGTGGACGTATTTTTTTTAATTTTTTTTTTGATATTTTTTCATATATTTTTTTATTCATTTTTTTATTTTTTTTTTATATTTTTTTTTATATTTGTTTTTCATATTTTTTTTTTAATATTTTTTATATTTTTTTTTTTATATATTTTTTTTTAATATTTTTTATATTTTTTTTTTATATTTTTTTTTTTAATATTTTATATATTTTTTTTTTTAATATTTTTTATATTTTTGTTTTTAATTCTTCTTTACTTTTTGGTTTTTTAGAAACCTATTTCTTTTTACACGTTATTTTTTTTACAGTAGTACAATTTTTTAAATTGTAATATTATCAGCAATAGATGTAAGATATTGTTTCCTTCAAAGCTGATCATACTTTTCGACAATATTTTTGTTTTTAAGCCTTTCCTTCCCATTACGCAGTTTTTTATTTTTTTTTTATAAAGAAATATTTACGAAGAAATGTTTTACGAAGAAATGGTCTACGAAGAAATGTTTTACGAAGAAATGTTTTACGAACAAATGTTTTACGAACAAATGTTTTACGAACAAATGTTTTACGAACAATTGTTTTACGAACAAAAGTTTTACGAACAAATGTTTTACGAACAAATGTTTTTACGAACAAATGTTTTACGAACAAATGTTTTTACGAAGAAATGTTTTACGAAGAAATGTTTACGAACAAATGTTTTACGAAAAAAAAATTACGAACAAATGAAGGTCTACCGTTTCCTATTAAATATTACGTAATACCTAAACAAATACACACTCGAAAAAAAACTCTCATATGAGATGCTATAGCACCTCATAGGGATCCACTTTTTCTTGATTCTTAATTCGTTGCTATTTACGTTTAAAAATATTTTACGATGTAATTTGAAATTAATTTAGATTTAAGATAACATCATTTTCTTATAATATGTAATAAAATCATTTTTTGGCTCAAACGCGCCTTTTTTGTATTGAGTGCTAGAAGCTCTTCATTAAAACCCAATAACATTGAAATGAAATACGATTTACGTTACATCTTAAAAGCGAGCATTGCTCTTAATAAGAAACAAGTGCAACAACATTTAAATAAAGTGCTATTGATTTTTAATCAAATAAGACATTCATTGCATTGAATTCAAAAGCTACTGAATCGAAATAAATTTTCAAATTATTTATTTAACATCCTGATTAACATTTCTTTTTATAATATAAAATCACTATAATCTAAGAGATAAGAATAATTTTGATTCTCAACAGCTAATTAATTACTATTATTTACAACTTGATCAGTGTTTTATTATCATAATCTATGTATCTAGGGGAAAAGGATAAAAACCCCTTTATGAACACCTGAATCGAAATAAAATAAGGTGCAAATGTATTTAAATCAAAAAAAGTTGCTTATGTCCTAAATGAGATTTTTATAGCTTTCAATTCGAAAGCTAGTGCATTCAAGTGATATTACATGCAATTGATTGTTTAAAAAGTGCAGTTGCTTTATCATTTTATAAGATGCTTGAATAATTTTTTTTTAATGCAAAAGATTTGAAAAATTATTAGAATCGCTTGCATCTATTGGAATTTAGTTGCAAGACTTTTAGATTATTTAAATTTTCTTAAGTGATGCAACTAAATTCTAATGAACACTGGGGTTTCTAATAATTATTGTCTTAATTATCAGTTGTACACTCAAAGAATTCTGTCTGTTTTTTGAACAAAAATATTTGTTACTTTTACAGATAAATCTTTTCGAAAGGGGCCAATAGGGCTGTCTGTTGATTGCATCTGTAACTTTTGTCTGTAGAAATAAATTTTCAAAATAATACAAAAAAAAATTTTTATTTATTTTTTTTTTATTTTTATTAATATTTTTATTTCTATTTATTTTTTATTTTTATTTATTTATTTTTTTTTTTTATTTTTTAATTTTTAATTTTTTTTTTTTAATTTTTTTTTATTTTTTTTATTTTATTTTTTTTTTAATTTTCTTTTTTTAATAATTTCGATTTTAAATTTTTATGCCTTGTTCGGGATTCGAACCTCGACCTACAGCATTGCAATCAAACACTCTACCACTCAGCTATAGTCTTAAAATTATGGATGTGTGCAAAATAGAAAATATAAATTATGTATACTGGTGGCTTTATAAACAAATAAAAACCTTGCATCGTAAATAAAAATACAAAAATAGTTTCAAAACCTTACATCGTTGTAACCGAAAATCTATTTTTCGATTTTCAACAAAATTATTTGTAAAACGTACTAACTAATTTTTTGATTTTGTTAATTATCAGTCAAACAGTGTAAAGGTTAATTCAACAGATGTTTACAACAAACCATGTAATTCTACAGAGCCTTCTTTGTATTTATTTTAACTAAACATTATGTTGGAGTAGGCATTTTTACATTTTAATTTGTTAGTTGCAACAGATACAGACAAAAGAACCATCAACAGACAAAAATCTTTTGAGAATTACGGACATAATTTTTTGGGTGTATTGCCAAGCTGTAGCAGCCTTAAGCTTAATCGTCGTAAAGGAACGCAATATATTTTTGTACATTTATGTTATGTATATATATAATGAGAATATATCATGAATGCTAATCACTATTTCTTCATGTGTCATTTTAAAAATGAGTTCATAAAATTATTTGTGTAATTTGTATAATTCGATTTCTTGATCACTTAATTCCATTTCTCTCATACTTTTTTATATTCTCATATCTGAAATAATTTAAAAACATTAAGGTGTAAATTTTTTTAAACTTATATTATATCATTTATTGAATCAAAAATGTTGAATATTTTTCACATGAATATGGTATTCCATTATACATTATACATTAAACATTTTATATTAGTATTCTAAATACCTATATTTCAAAAAGAATTAATTAAATAATCTTATCTAAGCATATCTTTAAACAAGTATATTAAAAAAGTAAGTTTATATTTTCAGTAAAATAATTTTGATTTTTAAAGGATTTAGTTGATTAATAATTTTTAATATTTATGATATTATTTTTGTAAAAAATATTGAGTAAGTATGACGATTATTATTTTCTTAATTAAAAAGTATATAATGATATAACAAGCTTACTTTTCTTCAATCTTTTTCTTAATAATATTAGTAATTTCTTTTATTCGTATTGTGGGCCTTAAATTTTGAATCTCGAAAAAGAAGCTAGCTATGAATGTCCAAAATGTTGAAAGACAATCCAAAAATTTTTGACCAAAAACGTAATGACTTTGGAATAAAATGTTGATACCATCTAGCAGGGTATAATTAGCTGGTAGACGAATTAGTTCTTGCTCAACACATAAATATAATTCCGAGCAGTTTGATTTGCTAATTCCCGTAACTATCAAATAGGGATGGTTCCACTTCTCATTAATCAACTCGTGGTTAGATAAATTCAACTAAAAAAAATTGTAACTTAATACTTATAAGTTCAATTTTATATAAGTAAAAGCAAAATACCTGTTTGAATATGATAATCCTTTTAATTACTTTCGAAAAAGACTCTCTTTGATTTTTTGATGTAGATTTACTACCAATGTTGTATGGAAAAATATTGAGTAGACATAAAATATTTTTGATCTCCGATAGCCAATCTACAATGTTAAAAATAAAAGTTATTGAAAAAACTTAAATAAAAAAAAAATTTGAAGTTATTTTAGACATAGGTATTATTTTAGACATAGGTAGAAAGAAACAATTTCAATACCAGAAAAGTATGCAAAAATCTCCAAAAATATTTAAAAATTTCGGTTAAAAATTTTCCTTTTATTTCTACAATCGATCTCTTCATATATATAATTTCATTGAAATCCACTCTCAGCCCTAAATTCGAATACTGGGTATAGGTTCTCCTATACGGATACTAATTTCCACCAGAATCCATTAAAACAAACAAATAATTTTAAATATATCTATATAAATTTTTTATGGAAAATGGTTGAGAGCTTATTACTCCAAAACGTAAAATTATATTACGTATAGTATTTTCTTAAATTCAAGAAAATAAACTTTGAAATAAAAATAAAGTATAATAAATTTTAATTTAAGTATTATTGTATAAGTACAATAAACATACCTTGGATTTCTGGAAGACCTGGAAATGTTGGTCCTTTCACACTGGTGAAAATATCATGAAAAACCTTGTCTACAATTTGCCACTTATTTAAAAAAATATTGAAACTATTTGGAAAACGCAACTGGAAGTCATATAAAATCTGAAATGAAATAATATATACATACTGTAAATATGTATAAAAAGGTAGAAAACCGCAACTTACAAATACACTTGCAGCCAAACTATTACTTGATTACAAATTATTTTTCGCAAATAGATTTCTAAACTTTTAATTTTTTTCAGTTAAAGAAAGAAAAATTTTTGGGATTTTCTTTCAGTTTACAAAGCTACTTAATTATATTAAACTTACGAATCATTAAAAAGTGAAAAATGTAGACTTTAAGAAAAATTTTTTTTCCCAAATTAAAACAAAAAAAACATTTTTTTATGACAAATATTGTATGTAACTTCTCTCTAAATTAAAATTTTAAAAAATTTGAGGTGAAAAAAATGGTCAGTCGAGTAATAATTAGGCCCCTGCTGTATCTTACAGTAATATACAAGATGTGATGTACATTATTGTTAGTGTTAACATTTCAAAGATAAAAAATTATTGAAAAATTGTATATAGTATGAACAAATTACTAACTTAATCAGGTTTGATAAAAAAAAAATTAAAAAGTTGTCGAAAATTTTTCGATAAATTTTTTTCTAAAGCTTCCGTTCGAATTTTTAATGTGGACCCAAGTTTTTTCTTAATTATATCCATTTGAGTAGTTGCATTTAAATTTTTTAAAACAATAATGTCTTCAATTGATTCAAAATTTTCCGTAAAAGATGTTTTTGTAGCTTTCTCTGGCTTTGTGCAATCAAGTTTTCTTTTTCGACTTGTTGAACCATTAGTTATTTGCTCGATGGAATAAATTTTTCGTCTAACTCTCAATAACCTTGGTAACAAATAACCTCGATTTTCTGCTCTGTTATACAACAAATCCTAAAAAAGTAAAACCCCGTTTTAGAATAAAATGCTCTTGTACATAATGTCCCTTTAGATTTTTCATCACCTGTTTTCATTTACAGAGTAATAATAGCGTTAGCCAAGTCTTCAATTATATTCGGTGTTGGATGATGACTAAAATTTTCAGTTAAGTAGCCAATACCTTCCCTAACGATTGCACGTCTTTCAACGTCAGTCAAAATTTTGCACGACTCTTCAGCTTTATACTTTTTAAAATAAGCACAGTTTCGAAAGTTTTCGTATACACTGAGAAAGTGTTCTTCAGGAATTTGGACATCATTCCCATCACAAAAATGAGCTATTTCTTTAGCAGAAATATTAAAATAAATATCCGCTGAAATCAAGTGAAAATATTTTTAAATTAAACAGCAAATAATTTTCTTTACATAAAATATTATAACATTATTATTGAGGGTTTAGATCTACTGCAAAAATTAATTTATAACTATAGCTTTTCAAAGAATAAAAGTCTTTTAAACTACGCAAACATTTTTTTAAAAATTGATTTATTAAAATGTTTATTTTTCACTCAAAAATGTAAATATGAATAAAATTTAAATTTAATTTTTAATTAATTAGTAAGTAAGGAAATAATAACATATTATAAAGAAATTTATTTAACATGTTTACGGCACGTAAAAGTGGTTGAATTGCATCGACACTAACCGCACTATAAGGGTTTATAATTCGAATCGATGATATTTATTTTTTATATGAGATAATTCTTGCATCCAAAACGCATTCATTTTTTTGACAAATTCTGAGATGCAAGAAGAATCAATCACATAACAAAAAAAATAACTATTAGACGCAATTTGCATCTAAAGTACCGTTGTTTAATTTTTTTTGTTTTTCTCAGACCACGCGTATTTTAGATGCAAAAGAATCTTATATGAAAAAAAGACGTCAATTGCATTTGAAAAAATAACGGTTCGTTACTTTGGATGCAAGCAATATCTCATAGTAAAAAATTTTTTCATATAGGATGCTTATTGCATCACATGATAAATTTTTAAATAATTAATTTTCTCACATTGTGTTATTTAATTCAAGAAAAACGAAATTACTTACCTGAAATCAAAAAGTCTTCGTAATTTACAATATTTCCAGAATGTGGAATAACTTCAATATAATGTCCAACATTATTTAAAAAAATTGGAATTAAATTTTTTTTTTTCACTTTTATTTTCAAGTTATTTTTTTTGTTAATTGAAAATTCTTTTAAAAATTTACAAATAAATTTAATTTTTATTTTATTTTTTTTATAATGGTTGATAATTTTTTGTGTCTGAATCTGAACTTAGAGTAATTTTTTTTCAATTTTTTTTTTTTTTTCAATTCAACTATTTTCCACTATGTCTTATCTTTAATTTATTTTTTTATTTTTTTTCACTATTTTTTATTCAGTTTTCACTATTTTTTTTTCAGATTTATTAATAATTAGTGATGAAAATTGTTTTTGAAAACTTTTATAAAAAAACTTAAACCGAACCGAATCGCCATTATTTTACAAATGGAGTTGCCAGACCATTGAATAGAATTTTAATAATAAGTATTGCCGAAACTACTGATTTTTTAAAAATAGAAATATCATAATTTAAAAATAAAAAAAAAAAAAAATTTTTTTTTTCAATTAATTATGCACTTGTATCGAACTCAACGAGATATGACGAAAATATGAAATAAAATTTTTCGATATCTCGCTCGATTTGTGATATATTAAAAGTTGAAGATAAAATTATTTTTTTTTTATTTGACTGCTTTTTCGCAACTGAGCCTATGGCTAGGCCAGCAAAGGCGTTTTCGCTATTGGTATCGATATATTATTAGATGCAAGTTCGCAATATTCTTTTGAAAACAAATTTATTAAATCAAGAAAATTTAGTTTTTTTATTTTTAAATTGTTATATGTAGAAAACTAAACGAAATAACGAATAATTTTATAAAAAATCTTTTCGCGACTATTAGAATCGCCGACAAGATTTCAAAAAAACTAAAATATAAATAATTCGAATGCATAGCTACATTTTAGACCTTTGATTAGTTGGATACTAACTGCAAAATCCATAGTCGTACAATCTTATCCTTAAGCGTATTTTTGCGGCTTAGGCAGGATTATCATTTAATTAGAATTTGGAAAGATACATTTTTTTTAGAGGAACATCTATTATTTTTGTTCACTTTTTTTTTATAGTGATTACTGGCCTTATAATAAATAAAACTTATTTCACTGATATAGTAAAACTAGCCTTATTGATTTTGTTGAAAATAAACATAAAGTACATAGCAGCTAGCAACTAAAAAAGCATTAAAAAAGAGACAATGAGAATTTTTCTTTTCTAATAACTAATTATTAGTTTCCCAATAATTTTTATGATGACAAATAAAGTTATATAGTATATTTAGAAATTTATTTTTAATTTTTATTATTTTTAAAAATATACTGGTATAAAACAGTCAATACTTATAATATATTTAATATATTAAAAAAAAAACTTTTAAGTAAGTAAACTGTTTTTTTTTTTTAATTTTTAATTTATATATACCTAATCAAATTATTACAAGGCAAAGATATAAGTAAACATTTTCAGATTTCATCGTACTATCCAAGAAAATAACATGTATGTACAAATATGTCTATATCTTATATTAAAACATATTTTTTTTTTTATTGAAAGGAACTACATTTCTTCTCGGTTAATGACCGTGTTTGCATTATTTTGCTACGAATTCTTAGGGCATTTACTATTTTTAAGATATTTCAGCTTTTTTTGACCAAACAATAATAAACCTTCAAAATTAAATTTGTTTGTAAATGTAAATTTAAAACCATAATTTCTTCTCAGTTTTCTTATTTATATGGAATTTAAACTCTTTAATAAACCCGACATCTTTTTCATTTCACAGCAGTTAAATTTATTTTTTAGACAGAAATTTTTGTTATTCTAGTTAATAAATTGACAAATCTGCCTTTTAAAAATTCTTCGACATTGCTACACACTACTAAACTTTTATCCACTCATAAAAGTATCAAAATGGTTAAATCCAGAATACTACTCAAATTGAATAATCATTCAACTTGGATGCATTAAAGTATTAAAGTTCTGCTAATTTTATGACAAGCTTGAAAGTGTCTAATTTGACAAGCTTGAAAGTGTAAAATGCAAGTCGCTCATTAAAAAAATAACGTGCAAAGTTCGATCATATTTCGATGTAATAGCTGCAGATTTATTTTAAGATGCAAATTGATAGTGTAAAAACGTAGCAAAATACATCGTATAGGATAATGAAGTAGAGTTACATCAAAATAGCCTTCAATTTTTGAACTTTTGGTAAGAAAAGTCATCAGACGAAAAAAACAGACAGCAGCACCTATATTTTCTGTATATTTTTTGCTATATATACATACTCGAAAAAATTGAGACGTAGGAATTGCATCTCTCATATGAGACGCATTTCGATCTTTTTTTTAAGCAAAATTAGATCCTTTTTTTATTGAAACTACTTGCGTCTTAAAAACATTTCAGCTTACACTTATTTGGCATGAGAGGCTAATTAAATCCTTTTTTGATGTAATAGCTGCAGATTTATTTCAAGACGCAAGTTGATAGTGTAAAAACGTAGCAAAATACATCGCATAGGATATTGAAGTAGAGTTACATCAAAATATGACTAAATTAGCCTCTCATGGTAAAGAAGAGCAAGATGAAATGTTTTTAAGACGCAAGTACTTTCAATAAAAAACGGATCTAATTTTGCATAAAAGAAAAGAGCAAATTGCGTCTCATACGAGAGATGCAATTCCTGCGTCTAAAAAAACTTCAATTTTTTCGAGTGTGTACCTAATCGATCTATACTACTAAATACAACATACCGACCACATGCCCATTAAAAAATTTTAATGCGTATGGAATCGTTATGTTGTATTTAGTGCTATAGAATTTAGATCACTAAATGGAGTATTATATGCGTCAATACACATGCAATCATTTAGATGCATCTGCGTGAATAATGAAATCATTTAGATGCATCAGCGTGAATAATGAAATCATTTAGATGCATCACCGTAAATAATGAAATCATTTAGATGTTTCGTATTGAATATTACGTAATACCTAAACAAACATAATCTCTCTCACAATATTTCAATACAGACAAATACAAAAAAAATATCGTAGAGAAGTTAGCGACTTCTTGTTGTTTTTCCCAGCAGTACCGTAAAACAATATCGTAAACAATTACCCAGGAAAAAATAAGTACTTAAATAAAAGTACACAATACAGGAAATTTTATTCGGTTACAGGGAATTTTATTCAAATACTAAATATCAATTTAATAAATATTTTTTGTTTATTATTTTCTCCGATTAATAAAGAGAAATCTGTTGTAGAATTATAAACAATTTGACGGGATTAAAAAAAAAAGAGAACTGAGTAATTCATACCCAAAAATAATATCACTCTCCCTCACAATATTTCAATACAGAATAATAACAAAAAAAGAAAATGAAAAAAAAAATCTATTCACATATAACAAACACATGTATTACTAAATAAAAATGAGCACTCAATACCGGGAACCGGACTTTTTATCGTATGCAGTTTATCGTAAGGCAATTTATCGTGAGCAGTTTATCGTATGGGCACTTTATCGTATGGACACTTTATTGTATGAACACTTAATCGTATGGGCTTTTTATCGTATGGACACTTTATCGTACGGACATTTTATCGTATATATGTTACTGTAAATGTACAAATTCCGTTAAATGTGAGTTTAAAAACCCGTAATTATAATATTACATAACATTTACCGGCCTGATTGGCCCCATTTTTGTACAGGGCGTAGAGGGGTTACCCCTTATCCAAATAGGGGAGTGCGGGGTGGCGAACTGGTGATGGGTCAGTGGGATTTGCGGCGCGCGCAAATTGGTCGATCGGGCCGGTAAATGTAATGTAATATTAACATTTACCAAAAGTAAACTCACATTTACCGGAATTCGCCGTAACATTTAAACCCAAGATTAACGAAGAGGACGTGGTGAACAACTAATCCTTTTTTTTTTTTTTTTATTTTATTTTTTTTTATTATTTTTTATTATTATTATTATTATTTTTTTTTGTAAGATTATCAAATGTGCTATGTATTGCATTAAGAAATTATACTTATTTCAAATTTATAGGATATATGATATATATAATGTAATCAAATTTTATTAAAAAATTATTTTTCTTATGTTTTTATATATTTTGTGTTAAAATGTGAACAAAAAACTTTATCGTAAGTAAATTTATCGTAAGATTTATTAATTTGGGCCGCCGCGACCCAAATTAATAAATCTCACGATAAATTTACTTACGATAAAATGTCCGTACGATAAAGTGTCCGTACGATAAAATGTCCATACGATAAAGTGTCCATACGATAAACTGCTCACGATAAACTGCCTTACGATAAACTGCATACGATAAAAAGTCCGTAAACCCTCAATACCAGAGTTCATTAAATTATCTTCAAAAGAAAAAGCAAGCAGAAGATAACGATAATATTTCCCCTTTTTTTCTTTTATCTCTAAAAGAAAGAGAAATTAAAATAAAATTTAAATAAAGAATGTATGTAAAGTTTTACATTTTTTTTCACGAACCCCATACATTAAGTTGCATGCGACAAAATTTAAAATCGCATGCGATAGGATAAAAATTTTTTTTTTATTTTATTTTTCATCAAAAAAAAATAATACTTTACTAGAAAAAGGCTTTTTTTTTAAAGAAAACCTTCACATAGAAACCTTCTATGTAAACTTAGTTCCCGTAGAAAACCATTGCTGACACTTTGTTCAAAGTTGACCTTACGTCCACTTAACATTTTCCAATTCTTGCTATTTCCCAAACTTGAGGCTTTCGAATTTTTTTAATCAAGCAAAACTTCAATTTCATACATTTTCATACAAATCGAACAGAAACCTTCTATGTAAACCCAGTTCCCGTGGAAAACCATTGCTGCCACTTTGTTCAAAGTTGACCTTACGTCCACTTAACATTTTCCAATTCTGGCTATTTCCCAAACTTGGGGCTTTCGATTTTTTTTAATCAAGCAAAACTTCAATTTCATACATTTTCATACAAATCCAACAGAAACCTTCTATGCAAACCCAGTTCCCGTGGAAAACCATTGCTGCCACTTTGTTCAAAGTTGACCTTACGTCCATTTAACATTTTCCAATTCTTGTTATTTCCCAAACTTGGGGCTTTCGTATTTTTTTAATTAAGCAAAACTTCAATTTAGTACATTTTCATACAAATTGAATAGAAATCTTCTATGTAACCTCATGTCCCGAGGAAAACCATTGCTGCCACTTTGTTCAAAGTTGACCTTACGTCCATTTAACATTTTCCAATCCTTGCTATTTCCCAAACTTGGGGCTTTCGGGTTCTTTTAATCAAGCAAAACTTCAAATTTCATAGAAAATCAACAAAATGTCGGTATCGACCGAGACAATCTACTGACATTAGAATAATTTTCTTACTAAGCTATTACTAAATTTTGTTGGTATATGTGAGGAAAATTTTTTTAATGATTGTGCAAATTTCAAAATAAGTAATGTAATAAATACTAAAAAAAACTTAATAAACAAATAAATAAAATTGATTTTTAATATCCGTCAGAATAATTTGTTTTTAAAACAAAACCCTTAATTTCATGCAAATCCCCTCAAGATCCAGACAAAGTGCTGAGTTTAAAATATAAAATGAAATTTAAAGTATATTCCAAATAAAAATACAATTTTAATTAAGAAATAAATTATAAATAAATTTTAAATTAATTTCATGTATTTAAAATTAACCATCGGAAATAACAAACGTGATTATTTTTCAAATTTATCAAGTCTTTGTTATGAGTTTCAACTAGTTTTTATCTGACCTATTGTAGCTGACCTACAATTTACAGTTTCAATCACTGGGTATGTTGAATGCCTCAAAAACGATTTTTTGCTGCCTGGCTTTATAGATTTGGCTATATATGTATTAGTTTTTGTTTCATTCATACCAAATGTCAATTTTATTAATATTTTTTGTTTATTTTTATATTTTTTTTTATTTTTATTTTTTTTTATTTTTATTTTGGAAATAATATTTGAAATTTATATTTTTTTTTTGGATTTTTAGAAAATGAAAAAGGGGGTCGACTTATAGCTATGGTTAACCTAGCGTCTTCAAGTTTTTGTATAATCAGTCTGGCAAAGCATCATCTAGCTGGCGCTGAACAAGTTTTATAGAATTTTTGAAGAAAAAAATATTTGGAATTGGTCGAACTATGTTGGAAATAATATTTGAAATTTATATTTTTTTTTTGGATTTTTAGAAAATGAAAAAGGGTAGTAGATAGTTTAGGAGAGTTCTGGCGCAATGTGCGGAGCCATTTATGCGGAGCCATTTATGCGGAGCCATGCGGAGCCGCGTGTTATATGAGAGTTCTGAATAAATTTAAGCGGAGCCGTATATTATATGAGAGTTCTGGATAAATTTAAGCGGAGCCGCGTATTATATGAGAGTTCTAGACCAATTTAAGTGGAGCCGCGTGTTATATGAGAGTTCTAGGTGGATTTCAAGCGGATTATTAAAGTGATTTTTTTAAGTGGATTAATTAAGCGGATTATTAAGGTGAATTTTTAAGCGGATTATTTAAGTGAATTTTTTAAGTGGATTATTTAAGCGGATTATTAAGGTGAATTTTTAAGCGGATTATTAAGGTGAATTTTTAAGTGGATTATTTAGTTGAATTTTTTTGTGAATTATTTAGGTGAATTTTTTAGTGGATTACTTAAGCGGATTATTGAAGCGGATTTTAAGTGGATTATTTAAGCGGATTTAAGTGGGTTAAAAAAAAAAATTGCACAGAGTTTTAAATGGAGCCATATTTAATATGTGTGAATATATATAATTATGTATTTTCAAATAATTGTGGAATTATAATTGAGGTGAAAAACTGCTGATAAATGTAATTTGATATTCAAATTGTTTTTTTATATTAAATTATTTATAAAGGTAATTATTTATTTTTTAAAAACTTGTAGAAAAATTTAAAATCGATTTCTATTAAAAAATCTAAATCGAAAAATGCTGAGTATAATATATTTTCTGCACCTGAAAATTGTAATTTGAGATTCGAACAGATTATGCACCTGGTGATTGTAATTTGGATTCAATTGATTTTATTCAATTAATTAGAAAGATTAAAATTATTTTTTCAAAAACATGTTCTGACTTGATTTAGATTTGGTTTTTAGATTTTAATAATTGTAATTTGAGTTTCGAAATTTTTATATTAAAAATTAATTATTCAAAACCGAGTTAAGAAAAATAAATTCAATTATGGGTGTGTGTGTGATAATTTGGGTATAAAAGAATTTAGATTTCAATTTTAATTATAATTTCAACTCTATTACAAAGAATATTATTCAAAATGGTAAGTTTTTTAAATTTTACTTATTATTTTAACTAATTTTTTCCTTTTTAACAGAGTTTTTTCGAACATATCAAGGCAGTTGCAAGTGGAAAAACATCTTATAAAAATATTGATGATTCGATTGTGGATCATCCATACACTGTAAATGATTTCATAGATCGAGTGATGAGATATGGTACTCAATTGGTCGCTAATCTCCAAGATGGTGAAGCAGGATTTACAGTATTTTTACCTGAAAGATTGGGGAAATGTGTGACTACTAAGAAACAACTGGAAAAACTCAACAGTGAAAAAGTTAAACTAGTTTTTAAAGGTCGAGATAACACTCGAAAAGATATGGCAATTATCGAATTTGTTAATCAATAAAAAACATAAATAAAATCTAAATATTATATTAAAATTATATTCTGTTATTTAAACAAAACGTTACTGGTTTGATTACATTTAATTTTCTTAATCCTACTCTTTAGACAAAATATTTTTTTAAATAAATTTACAATTTTTAAATCATTTTTATGATCATGATTAAATAAATTACAAAAATATTTCAGAGATTTCCCCTTTGACTTATAATATAAAAAGATAGTGCAATATTGACCACAAAAGTTTGATGAAAAATTTTGAAGAGTTTTATTATTGCTTACAAATCTGATACAATTATCACTCAATAATTTTAAAAAATATGGATTTGAAGGGTACATCCCAAATGAATCAAAATATTCCGCTTCATTATTTTTAGAAAAATAAAATGCTACCCAATGTTGGCCTTTTTTGTTGGATGGATCTGTGTTTACAATTAACATTGCTGGCTTTTTCTTAATTTTTTTAGGAAGTTTATCACAAGGAAAAACCCCAATAAAATGTTTTTTTGTTGATTTATTACATTTTAAAAGTGATCGTAGTTGTGATGAATCCATTTAAATTTGTTGTAAAACGTTTCTGTTTTTATCAATTTGAATGACTGAATCGAATTCGCAATAAACAAGTCAAGTTATAAAGCTACTGGCGATGCTGAACCAAACTTTCATTCAATTGTTATTTATTTTATTTTAAGGTTTTTATTATTATTCCAATGTAAATGCATTACAGTTATTAAAAATTACATTATTACCAAATTTAGTGTTTCTTTTTTTTAAATATTGGTATTTCATGAAAAAGTCTTCTTGTTTGAATTTAAGTTGTTTTCTTAAAATACACTTATTAATATAACACATAATGTATTCCAAAACGATGTTGTTGTAGCACATAAAAAATTTGTCTGATTCTTGAATATGTAACCAAAAAGTCTTTTTTCTCAACCAAATAACATCTTTTTTTTTATTAATATTCGTCGTTTTATTGTGGGTATTATTATAAAATTGTCTCTTGCAATATCAACTGAGATACCAATGAGATGGTGGGGTATTGAACCAGGGAAAAAAGCACCTCTCTAGCTTAATTATTTCGAAGACTTTACCAAATATTTTTTGTATATAACAACAGAAATTTTTTAAAGTTTTTTCATTGCCTAGTAAAATGTATTAAAAACCAAATACTTCAATTCAAAAAAAGAGTCGATTTTAGTACTTAAAGAACAAAAAAAAAATTTTCACACTTATAAATATTTTAAAATAAAAATAAAATAAAATAAAAATTCGAATATACATTTTTCTTTATTCCAAAATTTAAATCATTGAAATTGAATTTAAGTGAAACACAGGACAATGTTTACTTAAAACTTTTGATTATTATATATTTTGTAACATCAATCATATAATTTCTCTAATAAAGTTTGACAAAATATTTAAAAACGATTTTTACAAAACAATTCTAGCAAAATCATAAAATTTAAATTAGTGAATAAAATTTTTAAATATAAATACTGAAAACAAAAAGTTAATTTCAATCATAAATTTTCCATTTATGTTTAATATCAATAATATAATTCACCAATTAAAGTTTGAGCCAAATAAAAAAAAAAATTTTTTAAATTCGATTTCGAAAAAACAATTCTACAAAATTATAAAATTTAAATTATTGAAATTGAATTTGAATTTTACTTAAAACTTCCGTTCATTATTTTGTAACATCAGTAATATCTATTGAATATTTATTGAATCGCTAGGAATGTCACAAAATGTCAACAACGAAAAATTATTAGATGCATGGGAATACCTATTAATTAAAAAAAATAAAGAAAGTGGTGAAATAATATCTCCATTGTTTTTATTCATTTAAATTTAAAAAAAATTAATTAAAACAAAAATTAAAAACACATAATTAGCAAAGTGAAAAATAAGTACACAAAATAATAAATTTACATCTTTCCGTTTACAAAACAACAAACAATAAAAATTATTTTTGTATTACATTAAAACTGAAAACCTTAAACAATGAAAAAATTAATTTATTCTGTAACATCTATCAAAAAAGAAGAAAAAAATTGATACACCAATTTTAGTTTTGATCGGTATTTATCGTTGATAAGGGAGTGCAGTGCACTTTGAAACAATTGTCCGGTGTAAATCTCAACAGGTAAAGTCAATAATTGTTTTAAAAAACTTAGATTAAAAGTATTAACCTATGAATCAATAATATAATCTCCGAATTAAAGTTTGAGAAAAAGAAAAAAATAAACTCATGGTGAATTCTGCAAAATAAAAAAAAAAGGAACACCAATTTGGATGTAAATCTTTATTATTTAATGTAGTTAAAATTTCTTAAATTTGAATGTAAGTCTATGTATTATTTAATGAAGTTAAAATATATTTACAAAAGTACTATTATTATTATTATTATTATTATTATTATTATTATTATTTTTTACATACTTATATTTACTTATAGTTAATTTCCTGCACCATTTACTTATAGTTAATTTCCTTCACCATACTCACTATCAGATGATACGTACTCCCCCCACTCATCATTTTCATCGTCATCTTCTTCTACTTCATCCATAATTTCCTCATCACTTTCACTTATTTCATCGTCACTTTCGTCTGAAACTGGATTATATGTGCCATTATGCACCACCATTTAATTGACACCGACATTGTGTCTGATATCATCATCATCGCTTTCCTCTCGCATGACTTGATCATCAACCACCACAGGAACAGACTCTTCTTCTTCATCATCGCTTATCTCAATTACCTCAGGGTACCGTAGATAAACATATTTGTGCCCATTAGTTGTGTCAGACACCACATCTATCTAATAAATAATAATAAAAAAAAATAAAAATTTAATTAAATTAATGTAGAATATTAAGACTTAATTAATCTTTAATAAACAATAAATAAATAATTGAAAATTAAATATATGAAACTCACCGGAACATCATCCTGATGGATCATACTCGTAAACATAATAAACGTCTCCGATCCGAACTCCTGTACATAAATCCGGAACCGGCCGTAATCTTTGACGAATTCTAAAAGATCGTCGGTCAGAGTGCGGCCCCCAACAAATCGAAACTGCGTTAAAATATTTCTAAATGTTCTAAAACAATTCACGTCAAACATTTTTTACTTTTTAATTGTTCTTCAATTTTCTTAATTAGAATATAATTTCAAAAACAAGAGCGACCGAATTTATACCTAATTTCCAAAAAAAAAAAAAAAAGCGATTCAATAAATATTCAATAGATATTACTGATGTTACAAAATAATAAACGGAAGTTTTAAGTAAAAATTATTTCTGCGTTTCACTCAAATTCAATTTCAATAATTTAAATTTTATAATTTTGTTTTTTTGGAAATCGAATTTAAAATTTTTTTTTTTTTTATTTGGTTCAAACTTTAATTGGTAAATTATATTATTGATATTAAACATAAATGCAAAATTTATGATTGAAATTAACTTTTTGTTTTCAGTATTTATATTTAAAAATTTTATTCACTAATTTAAATTTTATGATTTTGCTAGAATTGTTTTGTAAAAATAGTTTTTAAATATTTTGTCAAACTTTATTAGAGAAATTATATGATTGATGTTACAAAATATATAATAATCAAAAGTTTTAAGTAAACATTGTCCTGTGTTTCACTTAAATTCAATTTCAATGATTTAAATTTTGGAATAAAGAAAAATGTATATTCGAATTTTTATTTTATTTTTATTTTAAAATATTTATAAGTGTGAAATTTTTTTTTTTGTTCTTTAAGTACTAAAATCGACTCTTTTTTGAATTGAAGTATTTGTTTTTTAATACATTTTACTAGGCAATGAAAAAACTTTAAAAAATTTCTGTTGTTATATACAAAAAATATTAACACTTTCCTAAGCATCGCTCTAGCTTAATTGGTAAAGTCTCGTAATAATTAAGCTAGAGAGGTGCTTTTTTCCCTGGTTCAATACCCTATCATCTCATTGGTATTGCAAGAGACAATTTTATAATAATACCCACAATAAAACGACGAATATTAATAAAAAAAAAGATGTTATTTGGTTGAGTATTCACTTTTTCACTTTTTGGTTACATATTCAAGAATCAGACAAATTTTTTTGTTCAATCTTTTATGTGCTACAACAACATCGTTTTGGAATACATTATGTGTTATATTAATAAGTGTATTTTAAGAAAACAACTTAAATTCAAACAAGAAGACTTTTTCATGAAATACCATTATTTAAAAAAAAGAAACCACTAAATTTGGTAATAATGTAATTTTTAATAACTGTAATGCATTTACATTGGAATAATAATAAAAACCTTAAAATAAAATAAATAACAATTGAATGAAAGTTTGGTTGAGCATCGCCAGTAGCTTTATAACTTGACTTGTTTATTGCGAATTCGATTCAGTCATTCAAATTGATAAAAACAGAAACGTTTTACAACAAATTTAAATGGATTCATCACAACTACGATCACTTTTAAAATGTAATAAATCAACAAAAAAACATTTTATTGGGGTTTTTCCATGTGATAAACTTCTTAAAAAAATTAAGAAAAAGCCAGCAATGTTAATTGCAAACACAGATCCATCCAACAAAAAAGGCCAACATTGGGTAGCATTTTATTTTTCTAAAAATAATATTTTGATTCATTTGGGATGTACCCTTCAAATCCATATTTTTTAAAATTATTGAGTGATAATTGTATCAGATTTGTAAGCAATAATAAAACTCTTCAAAATTTTTCATCAAACTTTTGTGGTCAATATTGCTCTATCTTTTTATATTATTAGTCAAACGGGAAATCTCTGAAATATTTTTGTAATTTATTTAATCATGATCATAAAAATGATTTAAAAATTGTAAATTTTTTTAAAAAAATATTTTGTCTAAAGAGTAGGATTAACAAAATTAAATGTAATCAAATCTGTAAAGTTTTGTTTAAATAAAAGAATATAATTTTAATATAATATTTAGTTTTTATTTATTTTTTTTTATTGATTAACAAATTCGATAATTGCCATATCTTTTCGAGTATTATCTCGACCTTTAAAAACTAGTTTAACTTTTTCACTGTTGAGTTTTTCCAGTTGTTTCTTAGTAGTCACACATTTCCCCAATCTTTCAGGTAAAAATACTGTAAATCCTGCTTCACCATCTTGGAGATTAGCGACCAATTGAGTACCATATCTCGTCCCTTGATGTATGAAATCATTTACAGTGTATGGATGATCCACAATCATGGGCGCCGGCAGTATGGTGCAAGGTGGTGCAACTGCACCACCTTTCTTTGATAAAAATGTTATTAAAATTTTGATAAAATTGTTAATTTTGACAAAAGGATTCAAAATTAAATTAAAACAAGATTGGGGAATTTTTTCCCCAAACTGAGGAAATTTTTAATTCCGGGAGAAAAAGAAAGAAAAAGAAAGTATAGAAAACGTGGAGAAAAATTTTAGGAAAATATTTTTTTCTGAGGAAAATTTGAAGAAATTAAGAAATATTGTACTAACGTTGGCAGTCAACAATATTTAAAATTTCAGACTCGTAAATTTTTTTTACCCTAATGATTTTAAGAAATTGATATCATTACGATATTCTTCTACGTACGTTGAACTCAAAATCCATTGTTGAAAGTAAACTTTTTGATTTACAACATATAAGTACCGTATAAAATCTAAACACATTAAAACTTTGAGGAAATCTTGCAAAAATAAGTTGTTTTTGGGGTAAAACTGCAGTGAGTAAAACCGTTAAAAAAAATTTTTTTTTCTAATGTAGGGCAAAAAAAATTTTAGTACACAAAAATATAAAAAAAATAATTTTGTGGATTTTTTTTAAAAAAGTGTCTGTTTTGGGGAAATTTCTTAAAAAATTGAGGAAATTTCATTTATTCCATCTGGCAGCTCTGGTGAGAAATAATCTTAAAAAGTTCTGAGCATCGCATCAGCATACTGAGATGAATTTTGTCATGAATTCAAAAAATTGTTTTGCAACTGATTTTTCCTAAAATCAAAATGTAATTTAAGTTAAGGTTGTTGGAAATTGTAACTTAGTGATGAACCCGCAATATGTCAAAGACTTGGTAAAATCAAAATAATAATTTTCACATGCACCCCCTTATAAAAAATCCTGGCGGCGCCCATGTCCACAATCGAATCATCAATATTTTTATAAGATGTTTTTCCACTTGCAACTGCCTTGATATGTTCGAAAAAACTCTGTTAAAAAGGAAAAAATTAGTTAAAATAATAAGTAAAATTTAAAAAACTTACAATTTTGAATAATATTGTTTGTAATAGAGTTGAAATTATAATTATAATTAAAATTGAAATCTAAATTCTTTTATACCCAAATTATCACACACATACACACACACACACCCATAATTGAATTTATTTTTCTTAACTCGGTTTTGAATAATTAATTTTTAATATAAAAATTTCGAAACTCAAATTACAATTATTAAAATCCAAAAACCAAATCTAAATCAAGTCAGAACATGTTTTTGAAAAAATAATTTTAATCTTTCTAATTAATTGAATAAAATCAATTGAATCCAAATTACAAGCACCAGGTGCATAATCTGTTCGAATCTCAAATTACAATTTTCATGTGCAGAAAATATATTATACTCAGCATTTTTCGAATTTTTTAATAGAAATCGATTTTAAATTTTTCTACAAGTTTTTAAAAAATAAATAATTACCTTTATAAATAATTTAATATAAAAAAACAATTTGAATATCAAATTACATTTATCAGCAGTTTTTCACCTCAATTATAATTCCACAATTATTGGAAAATACATAATTATATATATTCACACATATTAAATATGGCTCCATTTAAAACTCTGTGCAATTTTTTTTTTTAACCCACTTAAATCCGCTTAAATAATCCACTTAAAATCCGCTTCAATAATCCGCTTAAGTAATCCACTAAAAAATTCACCTAAATAATTCACAAAAAAATTCAACTAAATAATCCACTTAAAAATATACCGTAATAATCCGCTTAAAAATTCACCTAATAATCCGCTTAAATAATCCACTTAAAAAAATTCACTTAAATAATCCGCTTAAAATTTCACATTAATAATCCGCTTAATTAATCCACTTAAAAAAATCACTTTAATAATCCGCTTAAAATCCACCTAGAACTCTCATATAATACGCGGCTACGCTTGAATTGGTCTAGAACTCTCATATAATACGCGGCTCCGCTTAAATTTATCCAGAACTCTCATATAATATACGGCTCCAGAACTCTCCTAAACTATCTACTAAGGGGGTCGACTTATAGTTATGGTTAACCTAGCGTCTTCGATTTTTTGTATAATCAGTCTGGCAAAGCATCATCTAGCTGGCACTGAACAAGTTTTATAGAATTTTTGAAGAAAAAAATATTTGGCATTGGTCGAACTATATTGGAAATAATATTTGAAATTTGTAATTTTTTTTTGGGTTTTTAGAAAATGAAAAAGGGGGACGACTTATAACTATGGTTAACCTAGCGTCTTCGAGTTTTTGTATAATCAGTCCGGCAAAGCATCATCTAGCTGGCACTGAACAAGTTTTATAGAATTTTTGAAGAACAAAATATTTTTAGAAAGTGAAAACGGGTTGAATTATAGCTACGGTTGACCTAGCATCTTCGATTTTTTGTATAATCAGTCTGGCAAAGCATCATCTAGCTATATCGAACTACTTATATTGGAAATAATATTTGAAATTTATATTTTCATTACAGATGGTTAACGATTTTTTATTTTAAAATCTTACATATGAAAATTTTGCAGCAAAAATTGATGATACTGCCGTTTACGTGAACCACTCCGAATTTACGTCTTGGTTTTGCTTTGATTCTAGAGTTAATATAATCTCGACTGAAGTAATTTGTTGATATGTTAGGTAGTATATAACTGGCTCCAGGGCGGGTGAGGCGGATTTTTTAAATTTTGAGTTTTTTGGCCCAAATGAGCCTTTGAAAAACTTGAACATATTTGCTAAGATTCTGAAGTAAAGGAAAAAGATAATAAAAAATCTTAAACGCAGAAATAAAGCTAAAATATCACTCTCCAGGTGTTGTGACCTGGAATTTTGAATTTCTTTAATTTCCTAAATAATTTTTAATTAATTTCATTTATTTCTAAGAATTTTTTATTTTTTTGATAAATTGCAGTTTCTGCAGAGAAATAAAATTCAAATATAGTTTTGTGATTCACTGGTAGAGGTGTTTTTCGTACAATTTTTATCGTATTTTTCACGGCCGTTTATTTTCTGTAAAATAAAACAAAAAAACTGCAAAAATAGAAAACAGAAATAGAAAACAGAGTATCATGTCGAGGGCTCTTAACCATCTGTAATGAAAATACGATCTCAACTTAAATTCCTAAGTAAACTTTTATTCAAATAAACAATGGTTGCACAGGCATGACGGTAATTAGAATATATTATGTTCAAATTAATCTTGAGACAAAACAAATAGAACATAAAAATATTTGAAGCAACCACCATTTTGCCATTTTTAATTTATCAAATACAATGTAATTGAGTAAAGTACTTAAAAATATTAAATTTAAAAATATATAAATTTTTAAAAAATTGTATAATTTTCTCAATATAAATAATACTTTGAAATTTTTCAAATTGACTGTATTATTGGTAATAGTTGATTAATAATTGTGTAATTATAACGAAAATTAATTAAAAATATTAATGTTATTATTAGGCTTGTGAATTTTAGTTCCTTAAAAACCTTGTTTAGACACCGAAAAAGTTCCTAAAAAAACAAAAAAAGTCGCTAAAAAAGACACTAAAAAAAACGCCAAAAAAATAGTTAAAAAAAATTTTCCAAAAATTTAGATTTTGATACAAAAATTTCAAATCTACGAATGATAAAAAAAAATAATTTTGGTTTTTCATATTATTTATTGTGCGAGTATATTAATATAGCAATTTCATTTAAAAGTTAAAAAAATAAAAATTAAAATTTCATTGCACAAAAAACTTAAAAAACGAACATGGATTTTGAAATAAAAAAGTAAAAACGAGTTTATTAATTATTGATTGATTTATTGCAATAAATTACAAAATGCTTCCGTAAATTTTCGAATTCAAATTTTTGTCGGTTAGATCTGAAAGGGTTGATGACGAAATTCCTTATGCCAAAATTCTTTATCTAAAATTCCAAAATTCTCTATGGACAAAATCCACTGTGCACAAAATTCACTATGGACAAAACTTATTAGGGGCAAAATTCATTAGGGACAAAATTCATTAGTGACAAAATTCTTTAAAAAATATTTTTAATTAAAAAAATAAAAAAATAAAAATCACGATTTGTTTTTTTTAAAAAAAAAATCGCGATATTTTTTTAAAGAATTTTGTCCCTATTTTTGTTTTAATATAACATTTATATAAATGAATCTGCAATGCGATACCTACCTATGTTTTACGCTGTTTCTTTATTTTTTCAATTTAGAGTAGTTTAGGTGGGGACCGCGACCGACTAACTCACCATATCCTTGTCGTGATCCCCGTGTAACGCAAAGAGTGAATTGATTTTTAATAAAAATGTAGAATTTTACAAAAAGAATTTTTTCGTAGTGAATTTTTATCCATATCGAATTTTGTCCATAGTGAATTTTGTCGATGGTAAATTTTTTCCCTAGTGAATTTTGTCCATAGTGAATTTTAAAAAAAGAATTATTTTCGAAAAAAAAATGTTCTCCATTTGAATTATGGGATGAGGAATATCGCCACGATCCCGATCTGAAAAGATTTTTATATATAGAAAATGATCTTTCAACTTCTGTCGAAGTAATAGGGGCATACTTAAAGGAGATTATCTCCTGAACTTTATATTGCTCGCAAATATCATTCTTCTCGCCAGATATCATGTTTGATTTTTTTTTAAATTGCAAAATCCTTGGTTTTTATTATGACGGCCTCCATTTTAAGTTTGATAGCATCTGCTGTATCCGATTTTATCAGACGCTCTTGTGGAAAAATTTAAAATTTGAACACTAAGTGTCGCTAACATATGATAAACAAAAAAAAAAGTTTAAAAATTTTTTTTTTTTTTGAAATTTTGAATTTTTTAAAAAGTATTTAAATTCACTATTGAATTTGAATGTTAAATTTAATTTAGTTTTAAATATTTGTTTTTTTTTTAATATAAAACAAAACAAAATAAATTTTCTTATTATTATACGATATTTTTTTATTTTTTAAATAAAAAAAAATAAACTCCCGTCGCTTAAAGCGAAAAATAACTTCAGTCGAGATTATATTAACTCTAGAATCAAAGCAAAACCAAGACCCATTTCCGCAGTGAGGTCTCTTAACCATTTTTTATTTTAAAATCTTACAAATAAAAATTTTGCAGCAAAAATTGACGATACTGCAGTTTGCGTGAACCGCTAAGAATCGGCTAAAACTTAGAGAGGGATAGAGGCGGTGCCCAAACCCCCCAACGAAAATCAGTTCTTGGGGCAATGGTCCCGTTTCGGAGATATGGCCCCCAAAGTTTTCTTACATTTTGTATTCAAATTATTTTTTTCCTCGATTGTCCCATTTTTTATAAAGTGGATAAAAGGGTGAATCAAAGAACGTGATAGGGGAGGGGGGCGTCGGTCGGGCGGACTGGTGGTGAATAATCACCAGTACGCCTGCCCGCCGCTGCTCGACGCTCCGACCACCCCACGCCACCGGTCACCCACGTCTCTCGTCACCCACGACCTCAGCCTCCCACGCCACACCCACGCACGGCACGCCCCGCCCTGTAACCACACGCCACCACACGCCCGTCACGCCCCTAACGACCCAAAACGCCCCCACCAAACGACCCCACGCCGCCCAAAAGAACTGTATTTGGTTTTGGGGGTTCGGACACCACCTCTACCTCCCCCCAAGTTTCAACCAATTCTGAGTGGTTCACGTAAACGGCAGCATCATCAATTTTTGCTGCAAAATTTTTATATGTAAGATTTTAAAATAAAAAATCGGTAACCATCTGTAATGAAAATATAAATTTCAAATATTATTTCCAATATAGGTAGTTCGATATAGCTAGATGATACTTTGCCAGACTGATGATACAAAAACTCGAATATGCTAGGTCAACCGTAGCCATAATTCAACCCGTTTTCACTTTCTAAAAATTCAAAAAAAAATTATAAATTTCAAATATTATTTCCAATATAGTTCGACCAATGCCAAATATTTTGTTCTTCAAAAATTCTATGAAACTTGTTCAGTGCCAGCGAGATGATGCTTTGCCAGACTGATTATACAAAAACTCGAAGACGCTAGGTTAACCATAACTATAAGTCGTCCCCTTTTTTCATTTTCTAAAAATCCAAAAAAAATTATAAATTTCAAATATTATTTCCAATATAGTTCGACCAAAGCCAAATATTTTTTTCTTCAAAAATTCTATAAAACTTGTTCAGTGCCAGCTAGATGATGCTTTGCCAGACTGATTATACAAAAACTTGAAGACGCTAGGTGAATTTTCTTTCACGATTAAATTGATTTATTTAACCGAGGTGTAGCTAAACTAAATGAAAACGACTTCTTCTCGTTATAAAAATTAACTAACAAAAAATTTATTTCGAATTTCATACTTATAACTAAAATTATAACTAAAATATTCTTGATAAATTTAAGCTTAATCAACAATTTATAAGCATAATAAATTTATTGACACCATTTATTATGCTGACAAATTGCTGATTTAGAATATAAAAACAAGACAAAATTTCTTAACTAAAATTTCCACATATGTAAATAATATTATTATAGAATTATTATTTTAGTTCGCATCATTTTCCCCCACAAAGAGGCATTACTCTTTTCATTAAACAGTCTGGATTGGCAATGAATTGTTTGAACCTGGTTTGAGCCGTATCATTCTAATCATTATGATAAAAGTTATAAAACAAATAATTCCCATTACTGCTCCAAGATGTGAAATTGAATAATGATAAATTTGATGAATACCTAAAGGCTTGTCTTGTTGATCTGTTAATACTTCTATATGCCTTTGTAACTGTTTGATTTCATGTCTCATATTTGGCACTGTTGACGAAAATTTCTCTATAGTTTTAATATTTTTAATACTGATGTTATAATTACTTATATTTGTAGATGGTAGATATGACGTTTGAATTTTCCCGTAAAATAAATTATGAGATCTTATTAACATCCCGTCTTGACTGATTTCACAGTTTTCATCCAGTTTTAAAATTCCAGCATCCTTTATTTTCAATTCAATTGATTCATTACGACATACAATGTTGATGCTGTCTTCTTGATGGTATGAAAATATCCAACTATTCATGTGGTGTAGTTGCGCCCAAAACTTGAAAGGACGAGAAATTTTATAATTACACACAGAAAAAAATTTGCTCGTACTAATAACTAAATAATTCGTTGAAATCAACGAAAAATTCGTTATTTTGGCTACAACGAACATTTCGTTGAAAAAAGCTCGTAGTTCGTTAAAAAAGTTCGTTATACCCCAAAACCAAAAACCTTTCAAATTCTTTAGCAAAAACACCGCAAATATTTATTTAATTTTTTATTTATTTCTTTTTTATTTTTTTAATTTATTTTTTTTTTTTATTTTTTTTTTAATTTTTTTTAATTTTTTTTATTTTTTTTATTTATTTATTTTTTTTTTTTTTATTTTATTTTTTTTTTTTATTTATTAATTTTTTTTATTTATGTTTTCTATTTTTTTTATTTATTTTTTAAATTTTTTTATTTAATTTTTTTTTAATAATTTTTTTTATGCCCGCTTGTGGCTTCGAACCACTGTCCCAAACATTGCAATCCATCAACTCTGCCACTGAGCTATGAACTAAATTTACGGCAATGTGTAAAATGGAAAATATAAGTTCTGTATGGATTGAAATTTTTGTTTCCCGTATTTAACGATAACGAACTTTTTTAACGAGTACTAAAAATGAAAAAAATGTTTGTAATAAGAAAATAAACGATATTTACGTTACAAAAACGTAATTATTCATTATTTTTCGTTATCTTAACGAGAATGTCATTAACGAACTTTTTTGACGTAATGAGTACGAGCAAATTTTTTTCTGTGCTTTTTTTGATGTAAAATTACCACGATTATCGATGGTAATAAATTGCCATCGATAATCGTGGTAAATTTACTCTGCATGTGTAACACAAAATATTTACACATTTTGGTGTAACGTAAAATTACTCTAGAAAAGAATAATTTTACATCAAAGTTTACGCGAAATTAACGCAAAATTACTTCCAATAGAGAAAATTTTAACATAAAGTCGTAATATTAAACAAAAAATTACGCCAAAAGGTTGTAATTTAAATTTACACCAAAAAGACGTAAAAAATTTTTAAATTTTAATACCGTGGCTGAGTGGTAGCGTTGGCGGATTACAATGCTAAGGACGCAGGTTCGAATCCCGAAGACTGCATAAGAAAAATTAAATAAAAAATTTTTTGGATTTCTTTTTTTTTTTTTTTCTTTTTTTGAATTTTTTTATTATAATTTTTTTTTGCATTATTTTTTTTTTTTGAATTTTTATTTTTTTTGAATTTTTATTTTTTTTGAATTTTTATTTTTTTTGAATTTTTTTTTTTTGAATTTTTTATATTATTATTTTCTTTTCTAATTACTTCTTCTAATTTCTTCTTATTGAATTTTTCTTATGCCGTCTTCGGAATTCGAACCTGCGTCCTTAGCATTGCAATCAGCCAACACTACCACTCAGCCGCGGTATTCAAATTTAAAAACCATATAAAATAGAAAATATAAATTTGGTATACACATTTTCTGTGTGGTGTGTTGGCTATTTCTAATATGCTTACAACTTACAACTCTGATGTACTTTTTTAAATCCCAGAGTTTAAATTTACACCTGCAGTGTACACATTAATCTACAGAGTTTAAGTTTACACTGGAGGGTCTACACATTAAACCATAGAATGTAAGTTTACAGCATAGAGTACAACAGTATAAAACCACACAGTTTAAGTTTACACTAGAGAGTTTTCATTATTGAACCACAGGTGTAAATTTAAACTAAGAGTGTACAATGTTAAGCAACAAAGCGTATGCTTACAAAACGGCGTGTATATTTTTAAACCTTATAATGTAAATTTATATCAGAGCACATATTATTAAGCCACAGGATGTAAGTTAACAAAAGGGAGTTCAGATAATTAAACCAAGGAGTGTAATCTTACACCAAGGAGCTTATATTTTTAAGTCAAAAATTTTAAGTTTAAACCAAGCAGTGCATATTTTTAAGCCAACAAGGGTAAATTTATACAAAAAGAGTAAATTTTTAAACAACGACGAATAAATTTACCCTTATTTTTAATGTAAAAAATACACAACTTGTACAATTTTACTATTTTTTGTGATATTTATTTTTTTTACGCCGTTATCAGTTGAATCTTAAATAACGAGGGTAATATTACATCAAAAATTACCATTATAATCGACGTAAAATTACGACCAAAACTACACTCTGATGAGTTATGTTGTGGTTGTCCCTTTAATAATCCTATTTCGCATGCTAACATTTTAGATTTGTCGTTAAAGATTATTCCATGTAATTTACAAATTAAATTTCCCTTGTTGAATGTTCTACATTTTGTTAAGTCAATGTGATTGACTTCATGAAATTTGATTTAATGTAGATCGCTAATGAGTAAATCCATAGCAGGTATTATCGAAACAAAATTTTCATTTATTAAAACTGGAACTGATATTGGATTATAAATTATAAAATCTTCAATCATAATTACCGGAATTTCTAATGTAAATACTACATATTTGCTTAATAAATGCCCTTCTATTTCCATCAGAGTATATAATTAAAAGCTGATTATCTTCTCCTTTCCCTGGCAATTTCATTGATCCTGGCAAATGTTTTTCAATAATTTATAGTTGCTTTGCTAACTGATCAGTTGGTATGATAGTTGGATTGATTTTATTATGTTGAGCATCTGTGAGCATGTCTATTAATATTGTTTGTGTTTGTTGAAATGAACTTATGGTTAATATTGTATGCATAGCAATCTCTAAAAATAATTTTTCTACATGTTGTGTCTTCATTCCATCTGTCATATTATTAATGTGATCTTGCACCTCATTTAAATATATTTCCATTCGTATAAATTGCTGTTGAACTTCAATTTGACTCTTTTTTATGATGTTTGTCGTTGTTCCCAACAGAATGGTTTGGTTTTTTAATAATTTGCGTAAATGTTTTCCAGAAATAGACTCTATCGTATTTTGCATTTCTTCTGCGTAATTTTTGGTCTAACACGCCAAATAATTTGTTTTGTAGATATCCAACTCCATCAATTAAACCTCGTTTATAACGACGATTTGTTTCTGGAATCAAAATGTGATTGTTGTTCTCAATACTATCCAATTGCCTTTCAAATTCCTTTACAATTTCATGACAATAATTTATTTCACCATGATCATTACAAATCTTTTTTAATTGACGCAAATTTGTTCTAAAACCAGATAATTCATTCCAATAGCTTTGTAAATTAATATATATAATCAAATTCCATTCGTCTGATATTAAGTTGACATTACCGATGTTTTCAAAAAATATGCGTGGTTGTGAAGGAAAAGGATTGACTTCAATTTTTGATTTGGACGTTGAAATACCTAAAATGAACAATAATATAAGTAGAGCTGTATTATTAATGACATTATTTTGTTTATACTGTTTTACAGTTTTTATATTTTTATTTGTTAACATTTCATTTGAGAACAAGTTTACTGAATTACAAACTTTTTCTGTTTCAGTGAAATTGTTATTATTAATTGAACATTTAATCTTTTTATCAAATTCAACATTTTCTTTGTTTTTTAACCCATTTTTTTCTTTTTCTTCGTCCTCTTCAATTGGAAGTGGGCATACACGAGTTACTACTCGTCTAAATTCCCCTGTGGAAGTTTTAACAACAACTACTCTAACAAAATTATCATCACCCTTTATAGTACTAACTACTCTACCAAGTCTCCATTGAAGAGGAGGAAGAAAATCTTCTTTTAGTACTACCATAGTTCCTTCCTTTATGTCTGTCTGAGGAATTTTCCACCTTTTTCTTTCTTGCAATTCTTGCAAGTATTCTTTTACCCATCTATCCCAAAACTGTTTTTGAAGGTGTTTAACTAGTTTCCACCGTGACAATGACTTAATATTTTTTTCGGAGTGTAATTCGGGGATGGTAGTTAGTGGTTTTCCGATAAGGAAGTGCCCGGGCGTTAAAGCCTCAAGATCATTGGGATCACTTGATAACGGTATAAGTGGTCTTGAATTTAAAACTGCCTCGATTTGAGTTACTACAGTATGAAATTCTTCATAAGTCAAGTGAGCTCCTGTTAAAACTCTTTTCATATGATATTTGGCTGACTTGACTGCCGCCTCCCAAAGACCTCCAAAATGAGGTGATCGTGCCGGAATTGGTTTCCACTCAATACCATTTTGAACACATTCTCTAGCTATTTCCTTTTCGTTATTAAAAATCATTTCCCTAACTGCTTGCATTTCTGTTCTTGCTCCAAGAAAGTTTGTGGCATTGTCACAAGAAATAGTTGAGGGTCGACCTCGACGAGCAATAAATCTCTTTAAGCACCCTATAAAAGCAGCTGATGTTAAATCAGAAACAACTTCGCAATGAACTGCTTTAACCGCAAAACAAACGAAAATGCACACTGAGATAAAAAAAGTGCTAAAATCGTGTAAAAATGCATAAAATCATGTATTTTCCGCAACAAAAACCGTCCAATGACGGTTTTACTAAAATCAATGCCTTTTGGGATTAAAATTTTTTTAAAAGAGAAAAAAAAAATTTTTTTTATTTTTTTTTATTATTCATTTTTATTTATTTCTATTTTTTATATTTCTAATTTCTTATTTTATTTCTCTTATGCCCTCTTCGGGATTTGAACCTCGGTCTTTAGCATTTCAACCGACCACTCTACCATTAGGCCATAGTAATAAAATTATTCATGAGCACAAAATAGAAAATATAAATATAGTATACATTTTTCTTATGCTTTCGTAGGGATTCGAACCTCGGTCTTTAGCATTTCATTCAACCACTCTACTATTCGGCCATAGTATTAAAATTATTGAAATATTTTAATTCAAGGATTTTTGGATTAACATTAATTCTCTTTGTACTAAAAATTATGCCTCTGGGCATAAAAATTATGCCTCTGGGCATTAATTTTACGATTTTAGAGCAGTTTGTACTTGATATGATACCGAAAGAACTTAAATATTGTTGTTTTTTATAAAAAAAAAGTATTTGTTGTTGTTTTGTGTATAAAAATACTAGAACTTGATTTAATACCAAAAGTCCTAAAATTTAGCACGCCTTTTTTGGCTCAGTGCACACATATATTTTGGTGGGTCTTTTACCTCTTAATAAATAACGAATATTAAATGGTCCACAAAAATCCATGCCAACAGTTGAAAATGGGTTAGAAGGTACAATTCGTTCTACGGGCAAATTTCCCATTATTTGGGCAATACTTTTAGGATTTGCACGGAAACATTGAATGCATTCGAGTACGATGTGTTTTGTTATCTTTTTTCCGTGAATGGGCCAAAATCTTTGTCTAGCAATAGCTAATAGGGCTTGTGGACCTGCATGCAGTGAATCAAGATGAAGTTGTTTAAGAATTAATTTTGTATAGAAATTTTTTGAAGGTAAAACTAATTGATGCTTTGATTCATCCGCTAAACCTGAAGCCTTTAGTCTACCACCACCTCGGATTAGACCATTATCGTCTAAAAAAGGTGTTAAAGCACTAAGCTGACTTTTTTGTTTGACTTGACCACTTTTTTGTAAATCTAAAATTTCTTTACCAAAATTTTCTACTTGGATTTGTTTGATAATGAAGTTTAAAGAAACATCAAGTTCTTTTACTTGTAAGCTTCCGTTTAATCTTATAGAATGGTTACTTTTTTTTACATTATGGACAAATCTGAAAACGTATGCAAGAATGTTTTGAAGCCTTTTGAGAGAATTGTTGTGGTGAATGTTTTCTAGTAATTCTTCAGACACTATTGGGACGCATTGTACCGTTAAAATAGTTCTTTGTTTTGCCACTTCTCATATTTCAGGAGATTCGAAATTTTGAGATGGCCAATTATTTTCCGGCAGTGTTAAAAAGTTTGGACCGTTAAACCACATTTTTGTTTGCATAAACTTTTTTGGAGACATCCCTCGAGAAACAATATCTGCTGGGTTGTTTTTTGAATCAACATATCGCCATTGAGAAATATCGCTTAATTCCTGGATTCTAACGACTTTATTTGCTACAAACGTCTTTAATGATGCTGATTCTGCTCCAATCCATGATAATACTATAGTTGAATCGGTCCACATGAATATTTTCTCAAAATCTAAAAATAAAGAATTTTTAATACGATTTACTAATTTGCAAAAATTTTTGCTGCACAAAGCTCTAATCTTGCTAACGTTTGTTTTTTCAAAGGAGCAACTCTGGATTTTGCACACAATAATTTTGAGCTTGATACTCCAAAATTATCTGTTGATCTAATGTAAATACAGATGCCATACGCTAGCTCGCTTGCATCTGAAAATCCGTGCAATTGTAACCTAGCATTGGGTTTAATTACTAATCTTAGAATTTGAATTTTATTTAAAAAACTTAATTCTTCTTTGAATTGAATCCATTTGGTATGCATATCCTGGGGGAGTGATTCATCCCAATCAAATTTCAGAGCCCAGAGTAGCTGTAAAAAAATTTTATGAATTACGATGATTGGATTTACGAAGCCTAAAGGGTCAAAAACTTGAGCTACTTCTGCTAAGAACAATTTTAGGGTCAAAAACTTGAGCTACTTCTGCTAAAATTGTTCTTTTTGTCACCTTTTTTTGTTCTGGCCAATTAGTTTTTAAAGAAAAGATATCCTTTTTAGGATTCCATAATAGTCCTAAAGTTTTAATATTAGGTTCAACATTTTCGTCGTCATTATCGATTAAATATTCTATCTCCCTATCTTCAATGTTTATAGATTCTAACAGTTTGTTATGGTTAGCACACCATTTTCTTAATGTGAACTGTCCACATTTTAGAATACCAACTAATTGCCTTTGTAATTCTAAAGCTTCCTTTAAGGAGTTAGCCCCTGACATTACATCATCTACGTAGAAATCCCTTTTTGCAACCGCTGCAGCAAGTGGATATTCAGTTTGATAATCAGTGGCTATTTGTTGAAGGACCTTTGTCGCTACATATGGCGCCGAGGTAGTTCCATATGTTGCAGTGGTTAATTTAAAATATTTAATTTTTTCTTTTAAATTTTCTCTCCACATGATCAGTTGCATGTTTTGATCTTCATTGGCTATCACTATTTGTCTATACATTTTGGCTACATCTGCAGTAAAAACATACTTGTGGGTGCGGAATCTTAATAAAATAAGAAATAGATCATCCTGAATTACAGGACCTTTCATTAATATTTTGTTTAAGGACACGTTATTTGAGGTTTTTGCTGAACCATCGAAAATTACTCTTAATTTCGTCGTCGAGCTTTCTGGTCTTAACACACAGTGATGGGGAATCAGAAATTTCATTTTCTTTTATTTCTTTCATATGCAGTAAGGCTAAATATTCTTTTAGAAACTTTGAGTATTCAACTTTTAAATCCGGATTTTTATCCAATCTTTTTTCTAAATTAAAAAATCTTTCAATTTCTGGTTCTTCTATTTTCCAAAATTTTTGAAGCTGTTCTTCTAGTCCTACCATGAGAGCGGAGCTTGAATTTGTTTCATGGAATTTCTCTAAAACAACCCTTCCTGATTTCGTATTTATAAGACTAAGGATAATTTGCTCCTAATTTTATTTCTCCAATTTTAGTTAGCCCTGGACAAATTTCTGCCCCTAACAATATGTCAACTTTTTGTGGTTTATTGAAAGCTGGATCAGCTAATTTAATGTTCTTTGAAATCGGCCACGAATTATTATCTACCCAACAACTTGGTTGATAATTTGTAATCTGTGGTAGTACTATAGCTTCGAATTCAATTTCAAAGCGACCACATTGAGACTGAATACGAATTAATACCTGTTGCTGAGCACTTGATTTAACATTCCCTATCCCTATGAATATCTCATTTTTGTCCTTTGAGACATAAAAATTTTAATAAATATTTGGAAATAAAATTTAATTGTGAACCTGAATCCAAGATAGCTCGAGCCTTTTTTAATTCTCCACTTGAATTTAATACATTGACTGTAGCAGTGCTAAGAAAAACGTAGAAAGATTTTTTTATTTTTTCTGTATGTGAATCTGTGTTAGCATTATTTTCTGCTTTATTTTCTTTTTGGGGAATTGCTTTATTAAAATGTAACAGTGAATGATGTTCTTTTTTACACTCAGAACAAGTTTTTTTACTTGACACTCTTTCCAACGATGCCCAGATTTTAAACATTTTACACATAATTGATTTGAACAAAATTAAAACGTTTATTTTGGTCGCTTTTTTGGAATTCTTTACAATTTTGAAGGAAATGAAACCCTTTTTTACAAAATGCACATATATTTTCTTCATTTGTAGTAGACAGAGAATTTCCCTTTTTCCCATAATTGGAAGGACCTTGATATTTTCTAACACCTACTGCTTCAAGTGCTTGAAAACGAAGTTCAATAAAATTTAATAAATCAGATAAAGTTGGGCATTCTCTGGGATTTTTAAGATTTTGCTCAAATAAATCATGGATTACTTTATCTAATTTCTTTACTAATAAATGAGTTAAGATAGGGTCCCAAGTTAATGTTGGAATTTCTAAACCTTGAAGACTTAACAAGCATTCTTTTGTACAATCATATAATTTTTTGAATGTCTGAGCATTTTCTTGGTGAATACTTGGTTGAGAAATTAATCTTTCAATGCTTGCTGATACTAATAAACGTTTGTTATTGTATCTATTTTGAATAGCTCTCCAGGCTTCATCATAATTGTTGTCAGAAACCGTTATATGAGAAATTAAATTACCCGCATTCCCTTTTAATGCTTCTTTCAAGTACCAGAGTTTTTGTGCCTTTCCAAGTGAATGTGCACTATCTATCATTTGACAAAAAAAATCACGGAATTCTGGCCATTTGGAATACGTTCCATCAAAAGTTGGAAGAGAAAATTTTGAAAGTTGGAATGACATTAAATTTTGTGGCTGAACGGAAACGGAAGAAATTTTATCTGTTTTTTCTCTTAACTGAATTACAATATCTTGTGCTTTTTGGTAAATATTTAAAAATGTTTGAACGTCATAAGATTTTGTATAATATATTATAGATAAAGCCCAAATTGCTTTATCTGTTTCAGATAAATCGTTCATACGTTCTAGAAGCATTTCGGTATTAGCAGTGTAAAAAGCTGGAGACTGATGAGTTTGTAGCCGATCAGACAAACTTTCAATAATAATTTCAATTTGTTGAATTTGTAATTCTTGAACATTTTCAAGCTGTTGCAAATTTAACAAGAAAAAACTATCTGATTTGCCTTTATTTTCTAAGGTTTGTTTTTCTACAAGTAATTTATTCATACCTTCTGATAAGACCTTGAGCTGCTCATCAATTACCTTCTTTACCTTTTGATGCGTTTCTTCACTAACTAAGGATGATTTTGGTCAATTATATCCATTATTTTAGTATGACGTTCATCAAACGATTCCCATGCAGATTCCATAGATTCTTTTCTCACAGCAAAATATTCTGTTCTCAGCTTTCGTGAAGGTTTAATACTGCACGTTTAACTTCTTCTTCCACTATCTTTTGCTCTGCTAACAATTTTCTTTTGAAAATTGTCTACTATTTTCTTTTGATCTACTATTTTCTTTTGATTTGACATTTTGCAGAATATTAAAAGTTTTAATTTTACTTTTACTTAATGTTTTTTCTTATTTTTTTTTTATAATAAAATAGCACAAATTTTATTTTTAAAATTATTGTAAAATTATTATTATTTTTTTTTTTTAAATCAAAAAAAAGAATTATAATTACGATTTTGTTTTTTCGGAAACACAAAACTTTAAAAATTTTACTATTATTTAAATAAATAAAAACAGCGATCACGTCGGGGTCACCATGAATTTTCTTACACGATTAAATTGATTTATTTAACCGAGGTGTAGCTAAACTAAATGAAAACGACTTCTTCTCGTTATAAAAATTAACTAACAAAAAATTTATTTCGTATTTCATACTTATAACTAAAATTAAAAAATATTCTTGATAAATTTAAGCTTAATCAACAATTTATAAGCATAATAAATTTATTAACACCATTTATTATGCTGACAAATTGCTGATTTAGAATATAAAAACTATTAACTTTGAATACTTTAAGAAAAAATTAAAACAACTATTATTTTAATTGATATTAATTTAATTATTTATTCACCGAAATATAAAAATACATTGATTCTTAATCAACAGATCTTTTTAAACAAGTTTTTATCGTAAAATGCTCACGCATTTTACAAAGAGCGAATATTTGTGTTTACGATAATTGCATTGCAATATTGAAAATTAAGAGAGAATATGCAATTAATTATATGTGCATAAAGCTTTAATACAAAATATGTGAGTTCAACATATTTTGTATAGAGGAAATTGAAATGAAATTATTTTAAGTAATTTCTAAACGTGTAAAATAATTATGTTAAATTGACATATTTTGTGAGGCAAATAAACTCAAGAATATATTGCATTTTAGGTGCATAAAATGTATTAAAAAAGATATGGAATACTTGGTGGGTTTTGGGTAAGTATTATGAGTTAGGTAGGTGTGTTATGGTTCACGTATGTGGTCCAAACATACAACAGCTTCCCCCTAAAAGAAAAATGATCCAAAGGGTCATTTTTATAGAACTAAAAATTTGTGAACACAAATATTTTCTCTTTAACATTTTTCTATTTAACAAATTTATCCTTGAATTTCTTTAACAAAAAAAAAAATTTATTTATTGTTTTGCTACTTTGTTTTTTTTTTTTATATAAATTTCAATCTTAAATCTAAGTAATAATTTTCTATTTTATTTGTTTTATTTAAAAAAATATTTTACACCTAAATAAAAAAATATATATTTTTTTATATTAATATATTGCAAAAGTTTTTTTTTGTCTTAAGTTTATTTTATTAACAATTTTATTTACTATATTTATATATTTTTTTTTTTTTGGATTTTTATAATGAAATAGTTTAAGTTTTGTATAAAGTTATTTATATAATTATTTGTTTTATTTGAATGAACAAATTATTTCCTAACTATATAATAGAGAATTATCTCTAATATTGATTATTATTATATGTTACCGTGAAGTTTAAAATTGTAATGTAATTGCAATTTGTAACAGTGTAAACAAAAAAAAAACATACTAACGTAAAACATAATTAAAATCAATAATTCTAAAAAGAAAATTTTTGATTAGTTAACAATAAATAAAATATCATGAAATTGTTGTTGGAAACGCAATAAAATTAATCATATAAAAGAGGTGCATTTTCAAAAACAATTTCATATCAATTTTTATCATAAATAAAAAAGGCCATACAAAAATTATGAAGTTCATATAAAAAAAACAATGAATAATTTCATACTGTGTGATGCATACCCTTTTTTTTTAATGCAACAAAAAAAAAAAAAACTCAGCTTACAAGAGCACCTCCACTTTAAGCTACAATCATATTAAAACAACAAACAATAACCTGCACATTTTTTTATTGAAAGAAAGCTGCACATATATTTAAATATGCAATATATACTACATGTACGAAATAATTATGTTTATTATACATAGATTATAAAAAAATATTATACTGATATAAGTCATAAATAATAAATTGTTTTAAATTATAAAATGAAATATTGCTTAAATATTATTGTAAAACAAAAACAATACAACAAAGCAAAAATAAATTAAAATTTGGAGATGTACAAACATTATTAAAGAGTTAGGTATCAAAATTTTATACAAAAAAAAATTTTTGTCAATTATTGTATCATGCGGCATAAGAACTCAAATCAATGTACTTTAGTTTAGATTAAAATTGTCGTAGGTGTTTTTAAGTTTTTTTATGTTAATAAAGCTTACATTTGAATATGAAATAATCATGTCTTTGACTTAATTTATTATTTTCATAGGTCCTAGGTAAAAGAAATGCAAGCGTAAGATCCAGCTATAGGTGGCTATAGCTGCGAGCTGAAGAATGACTCCTTAGTCATTTAGATTTAAGTTTTTTTTTTATTTTGAATTGGTTGGGGTTTTTGAAATATATCTTTTTTTATACCTCCTTTTACCTTCTATCTTAAAAAGACATCCTATAAATATTGTTATCAACCCTCTGGTGTTCACTGTCGCGTACCCACCCAACGACGAGCTTAGACCCGGCCTGAGAACAGGATGTCCTAGACAGTGGACTCGGCACCAGCTTAAAATTTTGAAAGTAGAGCACCTTCTTTTGCCTCTACTTTCACCACTTTCCTTTCTTTATCATAAATTTTATGATAAAATTCTCAGAGTTCATCTTGAACTCAGAATTTTTGTGCTTATATACACCCCCCGTTTTCAACATTAATTTAATTAATAACAAATGGCGCCCAACGTGGTAAGACTATGAGTCCTACCCTTCTCAAAGAGGTGGAAAACTTACGAGTCTCTGCCCTTTGAAAAGAAAAAGGCAAATCGCCTAACAAAAAAAAAAAAAATGTACATAAATATATATGGTTTTTTTTTAAAGAAAAAACAGTAAAGTAAAAATTTTTTTTATATATTCTAGAAACCCCAAAAGAATTAGCTCTATTAAAAAAAAAAAATTTTCAATATAATATTGGAAGAGGCTTTTCACCTTACAGTGTGAGTGCAGTTTAAAAAGTAGGCACAGTCTACACTGTACATGCTGGGGTGAAATGTTTCTGAAAATATTTATTATCTGTTTACTAACCTATCAAACCTTTTTATTACTTCTAACACAGTTCTCCTTTGACTTTTCTTACAGTGTGAGTGCAGTTTAAAATGTAGGCACTGTCTACCCTGTACATGCTGGGAATAAGTCTTAGGATAACTGTAACTATCTTTTTCTTCAAACAAAAAAAAAACAAAAAGAAAATCAACATCGTTCAGTGTGAGTGCAGTCTAAAATGTAGACACAGTCTACACTGTACATACTGCGATTTTGATTTTCAGTACCTGCAAAACAGGTACAGTTTCATTTCGACTTTTCACCTTACAGTGTGAGTGCAGTTTAAAATGTAGGCACTGTCTACACTGTACATGCTGGGGTGATAAGTCTAAATGAAACAAAGTTTCCATTTCCTACTATCCAACTTTTCCTAAACTAATAGAGCTTACATAGAAAATTTTTCTTCTCAACTACAAAATTTTTTTTTTCTATCAAACAATTATACTTACATCAAGCATTTCTGATACCTAAAGGACCTTAACTTAAAAAAAAAAAAAGAAAAAAAAAAACAAATATATATATATATTAAAAAAAAAAAAATTTTTTAAGAAAAAAAAAAGAAAAGAAATTATATAAGAAAATTTTAATTAAAGAAAAGAAAAACAAAAATAGCAGAAAAATTTAAAAATTAAATAAATAGTTTTCCTGTTGGTTTTTTTTTGAAAAAAAAAGGGAAAGTAATAAAGACTTCAAACATATATATATTAAGAAAATTCGTAAAACGGTTTAAAGTTACTTGAAAGAAAAAACAAGAAAACAATCTAATAAAAATAAATATATATATATATATATATATATATATATATATTTATAAACAAATTTTTTTTAAGGATATATAAAAATCTTAGAAAAATGGAAGAAATTAATTTATATATAGTTCCAGAACATTTAGAATTAGAGGAACTAAATTATGAATATGAAAGAAATCAGATTCCCTATTCTTACTTAAAATCCTTAGATAAATTAAAAGAATGTTTAGCTCGCGAGTCTGAGAATCCAGATACAAGAGTACAAACGGGTGCAAAGCATAACTACCCCTCTTCCTCAGAAGAAGTAAATAAGGCAATAATTGACGCAAAAAAAGTGATCAAGCAAGTCAAAACTTCACTACTAGGGACTCCTATATTAGAAAATCTAGCACCATTAGTAAGCAGGTTAACGCATCATAAATATAAACTGAAAGAATTAATAACTGAAGGTAATAAAGAAGAACCAACAATATCCGACTTACTAAATGAAATTGAAAATTACACAGAAATAATAGTAGTCGAAATAAATAAAATACTTTATAAGCACCAAGAAAAAAACGGAGAAAAACCAGCAAAAAAACAACTTATTCAGGAAGATGAAATCGACCTGATAAGCCTGATAAGAAACAAAAAAATCAAAAACAGGATCAGTAAGAAAAATAATAAGCGTTCCAGGATCCTTGTTAGACACAGAATCTGCAACCAATGAGGAAAGAATATATTCCAATAAAACAGGAGACAAGAAACAACAGAAAACAGAAATCAAGAAATAGATATAACTGGTGGGAGAAAACCATCAAGCTCAGTAATTAAAAATTTCCAAGCACCAGGTCAAAAGGACTTTCCAGGATTTTCAAGTATAATTATGCATGGGAATAAGGAATACCAAAAAAAAGTAACAGACCCCAACAAAAAAGGAGCACCACCTTTATTAATAAGAAATAAAAATTTTGAGTTCCCTAAACCAGGGGAGACACAAAAAAATCTGTCCGAAAAACAGGCAGAAAAAAGTGAAGAAGGAACCATGGCACGTATTATGGCCATGATAGAAAATCTTGAAAGAAGAATTCATCCGGTTGTGACAGATTATTTGTCAAAACAACCAACTCCCCAAAATAGGCAAAAAAGATCAATAAGCCCTGATATTTCGAGCTCAGGTTCGTCTACACCAAGCCTCCCAGATAAAAGAGAAAGAAGACAAACGAGACCCCTTTCTGCTAGACCCCCAGCGTCCCAAAACGGAAATTCAAGGTCAGCCGGGTCACAACAATTAAGGTCTAGTACCCGAGCAAGAGACTCCAGGTCCCCTCCCCCAAGACAGCCCCAAAGACAAGCCGATCAAAACGAAAACAGAGAAAGACGCGCGGTTTATCAACCAGAACCCAGATATACTAGGTAACTGGATTTAAAGAAGCGTTTCGGTCTATTCTTTAATGGTGACGAAGTGGAAAACTTCGTGAAAGACGTAGATAATCAAAGAATAGACCATAACATTTCCGACAGAGTACTAATAAATAATTTTCATCGACTTTTAGACCCAGCAGTTAAAAAGTGGTATTTCGTATACTTTAGAACTCACGACAAGCAAGAGACAACTTGGAGGACCTTCAGTTCAGCCCTCATAAATGAGTACGCTGAAGCCCTTGATGAAGACTTAAAAATAACAGAGCTAGTAAATAGAAAACAAAAATTAGGTGAAACTTGGCGAGAATTTATTCAAGCCATGATAGCCCTTAACCAAAAACTAGAAGAACCCTTAAACGAACGACGTTTAACGAACCGAATTAAACTTAATGTAAGAAGGGAGTATAAAGAACCACTCCAAGCGGTTGAAATTCGCGACCTTACCACACTTCGAACTAAATTTAGAATGATCGACGCTAGCAAAGAAATGAAACAAACATATAGAGAAGAAAATACTTATCAGAGACCAGGAAGCGAGCGTAATAGGTATAGGGTACAAGAGATTCAATATGAGGACGATTACCCATATGATGACTATTACGAAAATGAATTTTATGAGGTAGAGGCAGTTCAAAATACAACCAAGCAGCCTCAATTTAATGCAGGAAATTTAAAAAAAAAATATGAAGAACCGCTAAAAATTAAACAACAAATATCCAGACCAAGTGCCCCAGAAACCAACCTGCGTTGTTGGAATTGCGAAAAACCAGGCCATGCATTCATGGACTGTACTGAGAACTATAGGAGAATTTTCTGCTACAAATGCGGAATGCCTAACGAAGTTTCTCCAACTTGCAAAAATTGCCACAAGACAGTTCGGTTCCAATCTGTGGAAAGGCCGTCTGCAGATTTAAAAATAGGCCAAATTTTGATAAGATTAATGACAAAATTTATGATAAAAATAAGGATAACTTAGAAATATTGCATAATCAAAATGAAAAAAATAATGAAGAAATGAAAATTACCAAAATTCTAAAAAGAACAGAAAAGGACGAAATCTCATCAAAAGAAAAAAAACAATGGCCTCCATATCATATCAGAAAACAAAGATATGAGAGAGAAAGAGCCGAAATAGTTACCTTTAAGAATGTTAGCAAAATAAGATTAAATATTAACAAAATAAATAAATCAAAGAAAAGAAAAGAAAAATCAAGACGTGAAAATCAATATTATAGACTGATTAAAGAAGATATAAAGAAAATTCTTTCATCAATCATAAAAATACCACAAGATAATAGACAATATGTAAAAATCCAGATAGGAAAACAAGCATTAATGGGACTATTAGATTCTGGAGCATCAATTTCCTGTTTAGGAAAAGACAGAAAATGGATTGCAGAAGAAACAAATTTTAAATTGCATAAAATTAGGGAGTCTGTAATAACCGCAGCAGGAAATAAAACCGAAATAATAGGATATATCCTTGTACCTATTATTTTTAAAATATCAAAAATTTTGAAAATTCACGTTGTCCCTAAATTGTCACAAGAACTAGATCTTGGTGTAAATTTCTGGACAGAATTTAACCTAGCTCTTCAAATTTTTAATCTAGTAAGCGAAATTTGAGAAACTGACCAAAATATGCATCAGTTAAATCTAAAAGAACAGATAGAGCTAGAAGCTATAAAAAAAAATGTTTCCTTCATATGCAGTAAAAGGACTAGGGTGTACTTCATTAGAAGAACATGTAATAGACACAGGGGAAAATGATCCAATAAAACAAAAACATTACCCTATTTCATCTGCCATTCAAACCTTAATGTACGCCGAAGCAGACAGAATGTTAGAAATGGGCGTGATCGAAGAGAGCAATAGCGCGTGGACATCTCCGGTAGTTTTAGTTAGAAAACCAGGGAAAAACCGACTTTGTTTAGACTGAAAAAAAGTAAATGAGTTAACAAAAAAAGACGCGTATCCTTTACCAAACATCCAAGGACTACTAGCTAGAATAGATAAAACAAAATATATTAGCAGTATAGATCTTAAAGATGCATTTTGGCAAATTCCTCTAGAAAAAGTTTCAAGAGAAAAGACTACCTTTGCAATTCCTGGTAGACCCCTTTATGAGTACACCAGAATGCTTTTCGGACTTTGCAACGCAGCTCAAAGAATGTGTCGGCTAATGGACAAAGTTATACCACAACATTTAAAAGAAGTCAAAGTTTATCTGGACGATTTAATGATCGCAACAGAAACTAAAGAACGACACTTTGAACTTCTAAAACAAGTATCCACTGCCCAAAGCAAACCTAACAGTAAACGTAGAAAAATCTAAATTTTTTATGAAAGAAATAAAATATTTAGGTTACGTAATAGGCGCAAACGGTACTAAACCTGATCCAGGCAAAATAATAGCAATAACTGAATATCCAGAGCCTAAATCTTTGAAACAAACTAGACGATTTTTAGGAATGACCGGGTGGTTTCAGCGACTAATTAAAAACTACTCTACAATAGTAGCACCCATTACTGATTGCCTGAAAAGTAAAAATAACAATACAAATGAGGCGCGAGAAGCTTTCAAAAAAATTAAAGAAATTTTAATAACAGAACCGGTTATAGCCCCTCCCGATTATAATAAACCCTTTTATATATAAACTGATGCCAGTCAATCTGGTATTGGTGCAGTAATTTTTCAACTGGATTCAGAAAACCAAGAACACCCTGTGGCATACATGTCAAAAAAATTTAATGAAACTCAAGCTCGCTGGGCAGCTACAGAACAGGAATGTTTTGCAGTTGTCGAAGCGATAAAAAAATTTAGAATGTATGTCGAAGGAGTTAAATTTACTGTGTTGACAGACTGTGCAGCACTAAAGTGGTTAATGACGTGCAAAGACCATCACGGTAAACTTTTTAGATGGTCTTTAAAACTTCAAGCATTTGAATTTGATATACAACATAGATCTGGAAAAAAAAATGTTGTAGCAGATACATTATCACGTTCTTTTGGAATAGAAGAAATAACTTTGCGTTAGAGTCAGAAGCATTCGAATCGAATAATTACAAATAAATTCGAAATGCAATAAAAGATAACCAAGATAGGTTACCTGACCTAAAAATAATAGAAAATAAAGTATTCAAAAGAGTTGAATTCAGAAAAGACCAGGAAGTTTCAGAATTCAATCTATGGAGACTTTGGGTCTCAGAAGAATTGGTAACGGACATCTTTAAGAACAATCATGACCCACCACATTCTGCACACGGAGGTTTAGCAAAAACATTGTATAAAATAAGGACGAAATATTACTGGCCCCGTATGTTTGCACAAGTAAAAAAATATGTACAAGATTGTATAATATGTAAAGAAACAAAACCCACTAATCAAATTTTAAGACCCCCAATGGGAAATAAACCAATACCTTCAAGACCATTTCAAAATTTATACATAGACTTTTTAGGCCCATGTCCTAGATCTAGATCTGGAAATACCTGTATATTTATTATCCTAGATTCCTTTTCAAAATATGTAATAATAAGACCTCTAAAAAAAGCAACAACTGCTAATGCAATTAAGGTTTTAGATGAAACATTTAGTTTGTTTGGTTGTCCGGAATGCATACTAAGTGACAACGGAACACCCCTAGTATCGAAAGATTTCGAATCCTATCTAAATAATTACGGTATAGAACATAAATTAACTGCTTTTTATGCACCTCAAGCAAACGCAAGCGAAAGGGTTAACGGGTCCATTCTAAATGCCATAAGAGCCTATATAAACGACCAACAATATAACTGGGACGGTGACTTAGATAGTATAAGCACAGCTCTTCGTGCCACTGTTCATAAAGCGACAGGAATGTCGCCCTATTATATCCTTTTTGGGCAACAAATGATAACTCATGGAAGCTCTTTTAAGTTGCTTAGAAAAATGCAAATGATCGAAGGAGAGGATGTAGAAATCTTACCCCCTCCTGGATCATTTCAAATTATAAAAGATATCGTAAAACGCAACTTAGAAAAATCTAAAGAAAAAGGCAGAAAATTATATAATAGAAAATGTAAAAATGTTAAATTTAAGATAGGACAGACAATATATAGACGAAATTTTGCACAAAGTGACTTTAGTAAGCACTTTAATGCAAAGCTAGGGAAGAAATTCATACCATGTATGGTACTGAAAATAATTGGAAGTAGTATATATGAAGTTAAGGACTTAGTAGGAAAAAACACGATAGGCAGATATCATGCAAAGGATTTAAAAAGTTAAGAAAAGAAAATCTGATGGACTAAATTAACTTAAGTTACTAAGTAAAAGATTTTTGTTTCGTCCTTAAGAAAAAAAAAAACCTAATGAATAATAATACATTTCTTTTATTTTGAATTTTTTTTTAGAAAACCAGAAAGAAAAAAAAAAAACCTTCACAAATAAAACAATATTGCCAAGTCTTGAATATATATATGTGAAAGTAAAAGAAAGCAATTCTGCAATATCGAATCAAAAAAATAAAAAAAAACAAAACTTTTTGTTTTAGTAAGTTAAAAACTACTTAAGGAAATTGTCAAAACAAAAAATTGTAATTTAAAAAAAATATTTGAAAAAATATACAAAAAAATATAAAAAAAATAATATAAAAAAAAAAATATATAAAAAGAAAAAAAATTAAAAAAAATATTAAATAAAATAACAAAAAAACAAATAAAAAAAAATAAAAATATATTTTTATAAATAAAAAAAAGAAAGAAAAATATATTTATTCTTAAAAGAAAAAAAACAAAAAAAAAAAAGAGATACACGGTAAAAATATTTTTTTTAATACTAAGTTTTTTTAGAAAGTAAGAAATAAATATTAAATAAGAAAATATATAAATATAAAATAAGATAAAATACAAAAAAAAATTTATATATATATAAACAAAACAAAAAAATAATATTAATAATAATATAAAAGTAAAATTCATATTATGTGTAAGGACCTTTTAAGCTGCATCGGGATATCAATGTCCTGGTTGACGCAGCCCATAACAGTTTTTTTATATTTAACAGGAACTAACTTGGCAATATTTCTCACTCTATTCTTACTAATGATAATCTGTCAAGTACGTAGTTACTGACTACTTAAACAAGTATTAGTAATAATGACCTTAATACAAAAAATTCACCCAAGTGTGGTAGTAATTCAAGACCTATACAGACCAGTTTATGACAGAACTGAACTTAATATTTACCCGTTATACGAAGAAAAAGTCGAAATTTATACAATATATCCAATTTTTGGAAAATCATTGAAAAATATTGAACTAATTCACGATTGTGAAGACGGAATTCTTGTCCCTCGAATCTTAACCCCAAATGTCTCTGGTATAGCGATAAACAATAATAAAATAAGCCCTCTTAGCTTAGTAGCACCAGTTTCTGAAACAAACTTCTTGTTTAAAGAAATTGAGAGAACACTCACCCCTAACGAAAAAATTAATAGAAAAATGTTAGGCTCAATATACCCTGAATTAAGAGGGTGGGCTCTTCAACCAAGACATGTAGAAAACTTGCAACTAGAATGGTTTTGTGAAGAACCTAGAATAGAGATACAAACCGCAAAAATTAAAGTAATAGAAAATTTTGAAAACTTACCTTTAATAGGCCTTATAAATTCAATAGAATTTAAAGAAAAATTCAAAGATTGCGAAACTACTCTATGCGAAGTCGGGTTATCGGGCCTTCTAGAATTGTATAAAAAACTTAAAAAACTTCCTCAAAGAGAAAAAAGGGAAACAGGGGAAACAGAAGGATGTACATCCTTTTCATTATTAGGTAAATGGGGATTAATTACAATAGCTGTAATATAGACCTAAATTTATTTAAAAATGAATTAGAAAATTCAAAACAAGAAATTCAGTATATTAGCTCGTTAGTAGAAGACCAGATTAAACAAGAAAACGAGATTTTTCAGAAAACAGAAAAAATTTTAAGTGAACTCAATTTCCAACAAGAAAAATTACAAAAATGCTTAAATGAAAAAATTTTAACCACACAACATACCATACAAACAATAAACTTAATAACAAACATAAAAACTTGGAAATTAGAACAAAAAAATCATGTTAGAAACCCAATATCTCACACCCAAGCAAGATCTTTAGAACTATTTAATTCATTAAGACAATCCCTATACCTTAATCAATGGGTAGGAAAATGTATCGCCACACAGGAATGCGATGAAATTTATAAATTTCTCAATAAAAAAATAGTGTACTGGACAGACTTAATAGCCCATAATTTTAACCCTCACCCAACTCTGGTATATCATATCATGAGTTAACTCCCTTTTTATCTTTACAACTCCCACTGAGGTACACTGGAGGAAACTTCCCACCCTAATCTTACCATCCTTACAAATAAATTCAGGATGCCAGTCACTAGAACATTCACTCTTTTTGTGTAATCAGTGCTACAAACAAGATTTTAAATTCTTAACAGTTAACTTCAATAACACAAACAAACATTTTAAGACACAGAGTAATAAAATAGCATATGTAAATAAAATAGGAACAATACAGAAATGTATTTCAACCCAGGGAAATACCAATGTAACATTAGAAACCTTAAACCAATGCTTAATTCTAACCACAGAAGGAATAAAAAAAATTCCAATTCACCTCTGCAGAAAAGAAAAAGTAATTAAGATAGAGCAAATTTTGACCCAATATCATGTCCAGGATATACCTAATGTATACAGTTTTCAAAATTACTCACTGGACATGCTACTATATAATAGCAGTAAAGTTAATTTCAGTTTACTTCAAGATAATTTCACATACCAAAACCTAGTCCAATCCCTCACTAAAAAAACCTCCGAATTTGCAGATTTATCATTACATTTTAAACCCCACCTAATAGCCGTTCACAATACCAATATAGGATTTAATATAGCAAACTTGCTATTAATAATTACCTATCTATTTTATAAATTAATTATCCTGAACTGGGATACAATTAAAAATAAATTATCATCTCTTTCTAATAACAAGGAAAAAAACCAACAAACTTCTGACTCTACTCACGAAAACCACAATATTGTACTACAATTCATAGGAAAAAAAGACGAAACTAATACAATAAAAAAATATAAAATACCAACAAAAAATGGCAGTAATGTAGTGGCAACACTACAAGTTACTTTCGGCCGTGTCAAGTAAACCTCAGCCAAGCTAACAACGCACAGTCAATAACTGCGCAGTTGTTAACGAAGCTGGCAGAGTGTTCACTTGACACGCCACACACACACAAAAAATGAGAAACGTCAAAAAAAAGAAAAAAAAAAATCTTCCTTCTTCTCCATCCGAATTACGTGCACGACGGAAGTCGCAAAAGATAAAAATTAAAAATTAAATTTCATTAATCTAAAAGGATTTTTTATTTTATAAAAAATAAGTGAAATGAACTTTCAATGGAATTATTAATTCCAATTAATCAATAAAATAAAAAAAAAACAATTATAAATGTTTTAAAAATAAAAAATAATAAAATTATTTTTTACATCAAAATTAAAATTAAATTAAATGTAATAAAATAACAAAAACTAGGTTATTAACCAATCTGTAAAAATAACGTTTAAGTGTAAAATTAAAGATAATAAATAGTGATTACTGTGAAAAAGGAAAAGCCGTGGGGATTTTCATTTCTCACTTCAGCAAACATTCCAACACAAGACATTCATACAACCACACAACATCAACACAACGACACCCCCCACAATTGGTGACCCCGACCACTTAGAAAATAAAATCTTAATTATACAAAATGAAATAGATAAGTCCTTAAGTAGATATACACAAGTAAAAAAATTAACAATACAAAAAAATTTACAAAAAAATTACTAACAAAAAAAAATTTTTTTTATTAATCCCTTCTATGTCTATACTATTTCTCTGCAAATCTTATATTTTTTTTTCTCTTCAAAACTATCCTTTCACTAAAAAAATATTTTTTTCTTTGGGAAAAAAAAAGGGGGTAAAGGGATTCATTAAATAAATATTCCAATATTTTCAGATGGAAAATAAAACAGTAACAATTCAAGACTGCCAAGAAATGTTAGAAGCATACCAGTACCATGATCCAGATTACAGCGAACCTGATCTCAAGTGGTACATAAATATAGAAAAATTCTATAAAAGAAAAAGAGAAAGGGAGCCGCAAATTCCTATCATGGAAGAGCCCCTAGAACTTCAGGAATTAATTCCTAGAAAAATTCCGAGAGTACCGGAAGAAGTTTGGTTTAGCCCTCCTCCGACTCTTCAAGTACTTTTTGAAGGAATAGAAATTATTAAAACTTCAGAAAAATCAGAAAGAAAATTCAAAGTGCAAGGACCCATATCAACAATTCACGTGAAAATCAGAAGAAATAAAGCAAGCCTCACGTGTAGAAAAACGGGGGTAGTAAAAATGATTAACTTGGAAACAAATGTCGTAAGAATATTCCCTGGTACCACTGAGAAAATAGAAATCAAGTAAAATAAGAAAAAAAAAACTGGTAAGAGCATGAGACTTCTAATCTCAAGGCGGCTTCGAGCCCCAACTATCTTCTCTATCAACTATCCTAAATTACTAACTTAATTTCACTGGTTTTTTTAGATTCAATTCACCACCTTCGATGCGTGTAATTGAACCTAATTTGTTACCGTGAAGTTTAAAATTGTAATGTAATTGCAATTTGTAACAGTGTAAACAAAAAAAAAACATATTAACGTAAAACATAATTAAAATCAATAATTCTAAAAAGAAAATTTTTGATTAGTTAACAATAAATAAAATTTCACAAAAAAAAAAACCTTTTTTTTTGGTCATATGAAATTGTTGTTGGAAACGCAATAAAATTAATCATATAAAAGAGGTGCATTTTCAAAAACAATTTCATATCAAATTTTATCATAAATAAAAAAGGTAAATAAACATGTATGCCCTTGTTTCTTTTTATTTAGGTGCTGGAGTTCTTATCCTAGCCAAGTGGGTTCTATCCCTTGCCTAGGATGACAACTCCAGCTATGGTTAATATTAGGATGGAGTGTTCCAACGCCAGTCCTAATATCCAACCCAAAACCCCCGATCTTGGTGGAGGATTCTTGGGTCTATCCAAGAATCCGAAGCCAAGACGATACCGGTCACCACATGGATACTCCTACGGGAGTACCCATACTACGTTGTGGTATTATGACTGGTTCCCCTGCCACTATCGATGAATTCAGGATCACTGAGCAATCATGATCTTGAGTCCATTGATGGTGACAGAGGAACACAGCATAAGTGGACGGACTCATTGGTCGTTCCTTATCCCAACCAAAAACGCGCGGTACCCGGTTGGGATAGGATCGAAGTACAACTGACCAATGAAGCTCCAGCCGATCGGTCAGAAGATGTCACTAGACATCTTCTGTACTTCAATTTCCCTAACTGTCAAATTCCAGTACTAACCAAACTTAGCCTACGTAAAATACAAGCCAATAGGTAGAATAAAAAAAAAATAAAAAAAATTTTTTTTCTCTCTTTATAAACAACCCAAAAAGACAACCCCCTCAAAAAGGAAAAATGGAAATCAATCTTCAACTTAAAATAAAATAAAAATACAAAAAAAATAAATAAAAGACAATACCAAATTTCTTTAATTTCAAAAAAAAAAACAACTTTTTTTTACCTAAAAGCATAAAAATAACTGACCATCCACAACAAAACAGCCATTGACCTAAGAAAAAAAATTTAAGCATTCAAATGAGTACGATATAATTAGCACGAATATATAAAAATGATCTAACGATATCTACTTTCATTTAAGACTTTTCAGATGTCCATATCTTGTTCATAATTGAGAAACTCTATCTGTAAGAACCTTTGAGCCTTGTAAACAGAAACAAAATTCACAATTTTCAAGACCTTTTAAAAAATTTTACCTTCTCTTCAGATGGAGAATTTGAGATACCAAAAACTTCACCAAGTAACTCATGATTGTAAATTTTTGTATAAATTAAACTTCTTTCAACTTTATTTTAATTTATTTTTTTTTCAATCTTATATCAATCTGGTTAAAATTAACTTATCTTTTCTTTTTGACAAATTTATTATTTCCATCAAATTTTGACCAAATAAATATAAACCAAATATATGAAATCAATCTTTAATGACATCCAATTCATTATTTCTTTTAATAAATAAAATAAAAAAATAATTATACATTACTTTCATAGCAAATCTTCTAGTAGGAATTTTATTTCAAAAAAATAAAAATTTTACTCTTTCAAAAAATATCTGGACAATTATTTGCTAAAAATTTTAAAATTTGTTCAATAATTTTTCTTTACTTCACCTTGAAGTCAAAACCTCAGTAAAATAAGACCAAAATAAACAAATTTAATAAATCATATCAAAATTTACGTTTGTACAAGATTGGTTAAAAGACTCTGCATATATGTTTACATATATATGTGGAGGAAAACAAATTCAAAAATTTCTTTAAAAAAAAAAAAAGTAATTCTCTTTTCAAAAATTAAAAATTTAACAACATAAAATTGTACTTATTCTTATTACCATGACAATTTTTCTATATCACTTTTCTTTTTTTTCTTCATATTTCATTTATCCATATGAAAAAAAAAAAAAAAACATATTTCATTTATGCATATGAAAAAAAAAAAGGTTAATGAATTTTATGCAACGACCACTCCCACCTAAGAGATACCAAAAAAAAAAAAAAAAACAAATATCACTTATGAGTCAACCTCAATGAAAAAAATTTTTTAATTAACAAAAAAAAAAAAAAATTTTTTTTATACAAATGCATAAATGCAAAAAAAAAAAAAAAAAAAAAAAAAAAAAAGAAAGAAAAAAGAAAAAAAAAACAAAACAAAAAAAAAAAAAAAAACAACATTTTTTTACCTTTTGTAAAATTTGTAAAAATATTTGATATAGAAACAACTTTTCAATTATACTAGTTTAATATAGAATTGTCGCGTATAATTTTTTTTTGTAATAAAATCGTTCAAGAAAAAAAAAAACTTATTTAAATCTACATATGAATTGCAAGAAATCTCATATATATCATATATTTTAGCACAAAAGATCTGTTTTAGCTGTTAGAATCTCTTCGATTCAATTAACAAATATTATTCTTGATATGTTAGAGAGTATATAACTGGCTCTAGGGTAGGTGAGGCGGATTTTTTAAATTTTGAGTTTTTTTGGACCAAACGAGCCTTTAAAAAAACTTGAACACATTTGCTTGGATTCTGAAGTAAATGAAAAAGATAATAAATAATCTCAAACGCAGAAATAAAGCTAAAATACCACTCTCCAGGGCGTGAAATTTTTAATTTCTTTAATTTCCTAAACAATGTTTAATTAATTTCATTTATTTCTCAGAATTTTTTTAATTTTTTTGATAAATTACAGTTTCTACACAAAAATCAAATTCAAATATAGTTTTGTGATTTTCTGGTAAAGGTGTTTTTCGTACAATTTTTGTCGCATTTTTTCACGGCCGTTTATTTTCTGTAAAATAAAACAAAAAAAAAACTGCAAAAATAGAAAACAGAATTTCAAGTGGAGGGCACTTAATGAAACCACTCAAAATTGATAGCTAATATTACTCAGAGAAAACGCAACGTGAAAATATAGGACTACTCCAATAAACCATATAATAAATTTTTCTAATTTAAAAGTGAATGAATATTTTGAACCTTTTTTAATATGCTTTACAAAGTAGCATTCTTGAATCTTTTCACCTTTTAAAATTTTTTTTTAAAAGTTAAGTTAAATATTTATTTAACTCTTGCAAATAGAATTTTAATTTGTATTCATATCAGCACTCACCTGTCAAAAAAAAAAAAAATATATAACTACGCCGTGATTTCATAAAATTTTCACCACGGCTCGCCAAAACAAAAAAAAAAGATCAAAAAAAAAAAAGGTAATGTTACGTTAACCTGAAAATGAATCCCTAACTAATAAAACAAATTTTTTTTTAAAACAATTTATTACTAAAGTAAAAACAAAAAAAAAAAATTAAATCTTAAAAATAAACTTAAACATATAAAAAAAAAAAAATAAAAGGAAACTATTGTTATTTATTCCAGCTAAATCATGAATAATCTAAAAAAGAAATTTTTATTAATTAGCAAAAAAATAAAAAAATAAATAAATAAACAAATAACTTACCCCACTCCTCATCCCCACTTAATCCAGAGTCCCGGCCATTGCATGAGCAATACCCCAACTCCCCACATGACAAGCAATAGTTACACCTGTGTACTAGACGCCCAAACCGCCCGCATCGACAACACTCTGGACCAGCATGAATAACTGCTTCATGTGCCATATTACACACAAAACAGTAGGTACACTGGTCCAGAACGTGTTCCCAGGACCCACACCTAAAACATACCCCTTCACCATTCTAAAAAAAAAAAAAGAAAAGAAAACAGATTAAAAGAAATTTATAAAAAAAAAAAAAAAAATTCAAATTTTACTTACATAACAATACGCACACTCCCCTGAGTGTGGTACACGATAGCAGCCGTAGCAACGACTCATCTTTGCTAAGTCGTCTACTACAGCTGCACGGCAGCTCCTCCTTCTGTTGCCTTCTCTACCACACCTCCAACAATATTGACCATTCTAAAAGAAAAAAAAAAATTTATTTTATAGAACTGGTCACCCTGATCATGAACCATGAGTTAGACCGGATGTTCCACAATAAAATTTTTTTGTTTCAAAACAAAAAAACTTTTGAAACAAACTCCTTTAAAAAAATAAAAAATATATATATATATATAAAATTAATTAATAAAAAATAAAAAAAAAAAAACTTACCTTTATTATAATTTTTTTTTATCACTTCTATCAAAATTTTTACCTTTTATCAAAACACACCTTTTACTAAAATTACTATTCAAAAAAAAACAGTACCCGTAATCAAAAAAAACAAAAACAACAAACTAACCACGAAATTAAACTTCAATTATTCTGACAGAAGAAAAAATCTAAAATGGGATCCGCTCTACTTCCACACACAATCTTTTACAACTTTGCATACTTTTAGGAGTAAATGATCATGCATAGATTTTCTTGGCGGAATTTTTTTTTAAATTACATTTTATAATAATATATTTAAAATAAAATAAAAAAGATATTTATAAACAAACATAAAACTATGGCTTGTATTTACGTAGATGTAGGCTAGGTTTAATATATAAGTAGAATTTTTATTTTATATTTTAATAATTTAATTAATATAACTTTTCTATTTTCATTACATATCAAATTTTATCATAAATAAAAAAGCATATCAACTTTTATCATAAATAAAAAAGCTACAAATTTTATTTGATGGTACTACCAATAAACTAAGACCAACTGCACCCAAATTACATAATTCGAGGTGAAGCCACCAATGACAAATATTGTCAACCACAAATAAGACCTCATAACGTAGGCATCTTTAACAAAAAAATATTTTTTTATTAGTACCAATTGTTTATATATATATCAATATTATGATATGATATCAATAATTTTAACAATATAAATCATAATTTTCGAATAATAATATATAATATTATTAAAACTATAAAGAAACTTTTTTTACACAATAAAGGTCATTAATATGAACCAAAATTTGTAATGCAAAACAAAACACTATTTGCAAAATTTGAAATTAAAAACTGTAATTGATTGTAAAGAAAAATTAAAAAGAAAACATTATGATCATGGAAGCAAAATTGTAGTTTAACGAATTATAATATTTTAAACCGTAGTAGGTTTAGTTTAAGAAAATTAAATCATTAATAAATTTTTGTATGTAATTTAATCAAAATGTTTTATTGCTAAAAATTTCCTACAGGTCCTTGATTCGGTGGAAGAAATGCAGATGTAAGGTCCAGCTATAGATGGCCGTGGCCATGAGCTGAAGAATGACTCCCTAGTCATTTAGGTTAAGCTCTTTCTATTAGGTTTGGTTAGAATATCCTTTTTATTAAAATCTTCCTTTTTTTTAAACTTAAAAGACATCCTATAAATGTTGTTATGAACCCTCTGGAGTTCACTGTCGCGTACCCACCCAACGACGAGCTTAGACCCGGCCTGAGAACAGGATGTCCTAGACAGTGGACTCGGCACCAGCTTAAAATTTTGAAAGTAGAGCACCTTCTTTTGCCTCTACTTTCACCACTTTCCTTTTTTTATTTTTATCATAATTTTTATGATAAATTTCTCAGAGTTCATCTTGAACTCAGAATTTTTGTGCTTATACACACCTCCGTTTTTCAACCCCAATTTAATTCATAACATATATTACCATAAGTAAAAAAATAATTGGAAATTAAAATAATATTACTATTAGTATATTAAAAGTTAAAATTAGGGTTAAAGAATGTTATTAATAAAGGATTAAATGTAGAAGATTCATTCACACAATCACACAAACCTAAAATAAATTGCTTATATGTATGGAATTTTTTTTTTTTTGAGCAGTTTTAATCTGCATCTTTATTGTTTGTTTTTTTTTTATTAGAAGTTATTTGTTGAATAGTTTTAATCTGTTTTTGTGCACCGTTTGATGTTTATTATTTTCGTCGAAAATAGTACAATTCGTGTCAACTATGTTTTTGATAGTAAAAGGGCCTTTGAAGGGTGGATCTAATTTGTGTTTAGCACTTTCGGATACATCTAATAAAACTTTGTCGTTTACATGAAAATTTACGGGTTTGCTTTTGGAGTCGTAACTAGATTTTGAGTGATCTTTCGCTTTGCTTACTAAATTTTGGGCTCTATTCAAAGAAACTTGTAGACGATATTTAACTTATTTTTCATATGCGTCTAAGTTGTATAGAGGGTCAATTTGGTTTGAATTTAGGAATTCAAATGTTGGTGGGGTTTTCTCGTTCAAAGGGGCAATAACTATGTGCCGTTGAAGGGGTGGTATTAAAACAGTATGTGAAATATTTAAGATATTCATCCCAATTTGTCTTGTTTATATTTATGAAAGATCTTAGATACTCATTTAGGGTACGGTGGCTTCTTTCGACCGTTCCTAGTGTCTGATGGTGATAAGCCGTTGAAGTTTTATGATTAAGGTTTAGTAACGTTGAAAGTTCTTCTAAAGTTTTATTTTTATATTCTGTACCGAGATCCGTTCTTAATTCCTTCATTGTACCGTATACTAGAATAAAATTATCGACAATTGCCTTAGCGATTGTTTTTCCACTTTTGTCTGGAACTAGTACTGTTACCAGATATTTAGTTAGGTCACAAATGATTGTGACAGCGTATTCATTGCCTTTGAAAGACTTGGGTAGAGGGCTTATCGTATCTATTATTACTATATCGAAAGCGCGCGCGGGTGTTGGGGTAGATATCATTTGTTCTTTAGTTTTGGGGCCTGACTTATTACATCTACAGTCTTTACAATTTTTGACATATTTTGAAATGTCTCGGGTCATATTTTTCCAGTAATGTTTCTGCTGGATTTTTTTTAAAAGTCTAGTGGCACCAGTGTGACCACCTTGTATAGGATCATCATGAAATTTTTTAATTATTTTTAATTTCTCTTCGTCAAGAGTTATTTTTTCTAACTTTGGAGTCAAAACAATAGTAATATTTTTCAATAAGTTTTCCGCTTTTAATTTAAATTCTTGGATCCTAATATTATTAAAAATTTCGTCATTTAATGACAATTGTAATTTATTAATTCTAAGGTTGCTGGCCTCTTTTACTAGCCTTGGAAGTAGCTGATCTAAATCAAGCTTTCCATTAGCAATATATTTACGTATGTATACTTCAAAAATAATTTTATTTTTATCATATAAAAGTAGTTTGGACTTATCTAAACTGAATACAATGCGGATATAATTTTTAACTTCTCGAGGGGAAATACACTCGTAAATTTTTATGTCACTTAGTGTTTTTTTGTCATTAAAAGGGCTTGTTGTAAGGGTAACTTGCTTTCGCGATTGTGATCGTGTTGTGATTTTGTGAATTGATTTGATTTCTTCAAAATCTATTCGCGATAGAGCATCAGCTCCATTATTATCTTTTCATTTGATGTATTCTACTGTAAAGTCAAATTCTTCAAGATCGAGTCGCATTCGTGTTAACTTTGAGGAGGGATTTTTCATTGAAAATAAGTAAGATAAGGGTCTATGGTCTGTCTTAACCAAGAATTTTTTTCCGTACACGTAAGGTTTAAAGAAGTTTATAGCCCAATGTATTGCAGCGAGTTCCTGTTCAATGACCGACTTGTTTTGTTCACCTTTAGTGAAAGTTCGGGAAGCAAACGCGATGGGTAATTGAAGATTATTAACTTCTTGACTTAATATCGCACCACAGGAAATTTTACTAGCATCAGTAGTGATGCAAAACGGTTTGTCAAAATCAGGGTATTGTAAAATTGGAGGTTTAAGTAATGTATCTTTTAGATACTGAAAAGATTTTTCACATAAGTCTGACCCATTGGATATGGAACTCTGGATAATCAGTTCGTTTTTATTTTCATATATTTTGTTGTTTCTGATAGAATCAACAAAAAACGAAAAATATGTCAAATTTTTATTGAGAAAGGAATTGGCAAGTAATGTTATCAATAAAAGCTTAGCCGAGGTGCAAGCTTCTGTTTCCGGCGCGACAACAAGTCAAGTAAAATTTTTTTTTTTTGTTATTGGTAATATTTGTCATAATTTTTTTAAATTTCAAATAAAAAAAATAATAACTTTAATTTGTGAGTGATTTAAACATCAAATTTAAATTAAAATAACGAAGTATTGTGTCATTTTAGGATGTAATTCAAAAAGTAATAAATTTTCAAGAAAGGTTTTCTTTTTTCAAGTAAGTTTAAGAGCCCTCACTGCGGAAAATGGGTCTTGGTTTTGCTTTGATTCTAGAGTTAATACAATCTTGACTGAAGTGATTTTTTGATATATTAAAGAGTATATAACTGGCTCCAGGGTAGGTGAGGCAGATTTTTTAAATTTTGAGTTTTTTGGCCCAAATTAGCCTTTAAAAAACTTTAACATATTTACTTGAATTCCGAAGTAAAGGAAAAAGATAATAAAAAATCTCAAACGCAGAAATAAAGCTAAAATACCACTCTCCTGGCGGTTATAAGAACAATGCCAGTATTTCCCATTGAAAAAATTTTCTGGGTCACATATTGTTGTAAATAAAAAGCTTACCAACTGAAGTTATACAAACTGATTAAATTTTCAATAATATCTAGTTTCCCAAAGTGTCGACAGTTATTCGACAAATGGTTATTCGTTGTTCGTTATACAAACTGAAATCTCCTATTAAATATGAAAGAAGAAACAGCTTACTTATTTGTTGTCAACATGAGAAGAAATGTTTTTACGAATTCTCGCAAAAAACTTTCAGAATACGGCCTGGTTCCATACCTACTATTTTTCCATCAGAATTTCAAGTAAGAAATTATAAATAACAATCGAAAATTGTCTATTTTTTTAAATTTTAAAAACTTTAAGGTTAATGAACATAATTATTCCAAACCTTTTTCTGCTTCTTCATTGACAATAACTCGCTCCAATAAATTCTTTTAAAAAAATAGTACTAACTGACTTTGCTTTGATTCTACATTGACTAAATTCTAGTTTGAAAATTTAAAAAAATAGTACATTACTATTCATAAATACTCATACAAAAAGAAAAATTTGTTTCAAAATCTGTTTTTTATGATTAACGCCAGGAGTGTGTGCTCCTTGTCTATAAGTCATATAATAGTTTAGCCGTTGAAAAATTTTACAAAAATTTTAAACGGCGCGGCGGCACTTCCAAGCTGATTACATTTTTCCTTTCTCAATCTTTTTTTTGTTTTTTTTTTTTTTTTTTAGATTTCATTATTTTTTTGTACTCGGTATCCAGAGTTCCATATCCAGTGGTCTGACCATACAAATGGAACATTTTTCCTCGCTAAGCGAGTTAAATGATATGAATATTCAGCGAATTTTGGAACGAAACGCCTATAATAATTAACGAATGCTACAAATCGTCTAGCTGAATCAGCGTCATGTGGTCGCGGGTAGTTGATAATTTTATCGAATTTGGCGTCGTCGGTTAAGATTCCCTTGTCAGTACACTTATGTCCAAGAAAGGTAACGTCGTGTTGAAAGAAACGACATTTGTCTGGTTGTAATTTTAGATTAACATTTCGACAAATTTGGAAAACTTCTTCTAAATTAGACAACATATGCTTCTCTGAGCATCCTATTATGATTAGATCATCCATGTAAAGGAAAGCTTGGGACGGCGTTAAGCCTGAAAAAGCCATGGACGAATTAAGGGCTATTTTAAGACCGAAAGGTAGTCGCTTGAATCGAAAAGAACCGTGTTCAGTTGAAAATGAAGTTATATCTCGTGAATTAGAGTCTAGTTCTACTTGTAGAAATCCCTGAGTGAGGTCTAAACTTGAAAAGTATTTTGCTCTGCCTAATTGATCCAAAATGTCATCAATTCTAGGCAATGGATATTTGTCGGCTATCAACTTTTTGTTGACTTGCCGGAAGTCTATCACAAGTCTCCGGCGCTTTTCTTTGCTGCCTGGTAGTGATTTTTTTGGGTACTAATAGCACAGGGCTATTATACTCCGAAGCTGAGGGTTCTATGAGGTCATTTTTAAGAAGTTTGTCTATTTTTTTACTAATGATTTCTTTATGAAAATGGGGAACTCGATAATTTTTTTTATAGACTGGGGTCTCATCTTTTAATCGATTTTTTTGTTGATAGAAGTTGTTAAACGAGATTTTGTCTGTTTCTGGGGCGAAAATGTCAATGTAATTGCTACACAGTTTATGCAGTTTTTCTTTCACGAATAATGGGAAATTTTTAGATATTTTTTCAAGAACTTCCGCTTTGTTAGTATTTTCTAATTATGTGGATTATAGATTTCAAAATCTGACAGTTTTTCTGTTTTGATCTCAGGATTGGTAAGATAAATGTTTTCGTCGTTGGTATTTAGAAAATTTACGTAGGGTGAAGATCTTGAAATTATTGTATTTTGTATAAATACACCTGGGGCTATTTCTTGATTACGTATTACTAAGTCTGATTCGTTATGGTTTAAATTGGTTAAAAATATTTTTCGAAGAATTTCAGATCTTGCGGGTAACGCAATGAGATTTGGGCTTGGATTATTGATTAAATCAAAGGCTAGATCCTCATGATAATCATCAGGACGTAATATGAGTCTATCTGTGTTTTTGTTGTAATCTAAGAGACAATTGTATTTTTTTAAGAAGTCTACGCCTATGATAACATCGGCAGGAATTGAGAAGTTTTTCTCTACTACCTCGAACTGGTGTGCAATTAGAATATGGTAATCTTTACCCTTGCAAATTATGTCAGATCCTATACCGTTAATTCTAGAAATTTCGTTAGTATTAATGTTTACTATTTGATTAAGTTTATCTTGCTTTATAATTGAAATGTCTGCTCCTGTGTCAACTAGAAAAGTTTTAAAACCGTTTGTAATGTTTGTTTTTAATTTAATGTATGTAACTAATTTTCTTTTAACTTTATTTTTAAATTTAATAAATAAAATTCCGGGTTAAATTCTTTGACATGATCCTTATTGTTTAAGTTAAGTTTTACGATTAAAATTCCTTAGCCTAATTTCTAAATATAAAATTACGAATTTGGGAATGTAAATTTAGTATCCACAATTTTGATTGGAGATATCAAAATCGTGGGTGTGATAATATAACTATTAAAGTGCGTAATTCGCATTTTAATAATTATATTGAATTGATCATTTATTTTAAAATATCCAAAAATGTCAATTTAACATTTTTGGTTATTTCAAAATATTAATAATCAAGTGGCACGTTAAGTGCAGGAAATGTATACAGTTGTAAGATGGTACAACTGTATAAATTAAAACTTTAGGAAGTGTGGAAAATAGAAGGTAAGTATAAAGGTAAGTAAAGGTCGAGAAAAAGGGCGCAACACCTCCCTTCCAAAGAAAATGACCTAAAGTCATTTGATAAAAAATTGTTGAGGGTGTTACGCACTCTCTCCTCCCTTTTCGGGGGGGGGGGGGGGGGGCGGGGGGGATTTTTATAGGATAGGATAAATTTTTTTTTTTTTTTTATTAAAGTTTTACATTTAATTAATAAAGTGTGCTTTAAAACTATACTACATATTAAGATTTTATATTAACATTAACTAATGTATTACTTAAAATAAAGTTTGGTTTATTTTTTTTTTTTTCATACATATTTAAATATAATTCGATATTACTTAATGTCATATGATATGATGGTATTATGATATTACATTTTGTATAATGCCATGTGTTGTAATGGTATCTGCCATAATTATGCTGATATTCAGCTTTTCCTAAAATAAAAAATAATTTTTCGGCAGTTAAAAAATTCATAAAATTATATGTATAAAATTAAAATCATATGTTTACTACTAATTTTAAGTATTAACACATTAATTATTACAAAATGAAATTAAATGGAAGTATGTATTACAAAAATATTATACTGTATATACTTTGATAATTTTATATCTATGCATTTGTTTATATAATTATATATAATAACATAATTATATGTAATTATATATAATTATATATAATAACATAATTATATATATTTTTTTTTATATTAAAAAATATGCAATTTGTAATATATTTTGTATTACATCTTATAAAAATTTTAATTAATTTATAATTTTCGTTGTAAAAAAATAAACTGCTTATAATTTATATGCATAAAAATTTTATGAAAAATTAATATTTATTTTTATTTAATATTTTTTGGAACGTAGTTCCTTATTCTACGCTCTTATGGAAAAATTTATTAAAAATTTGAACACTTTAGTGTCAGTACAAAGTGTCGGTACACACGCCGACGCGATCATAGATTTTGAGCGAGCAATAATTTTTTTTTAGCAGCAGTTCCAAAAAATTTTGAAAATATCGCTGCTAAGCCGCAGCGACCAAAAATATGATCGCGTCGGTCTCTGTCGGTACATGATCAACAAGAAAAAAAGTTAAGAAAAATTATTATATTTTTATTATATTTTTTTAGGTATTTTAATAAATATTGTGTTCTTTGGTTTGCATTAATAATTAATAGAAATAAAACAAAAAGAATAGTAAACATCCAATGAAATTTATAAAATTAAAATCCAAAATTCTATCAAAGTTATCTATCAATATTATATGTACAAAATAATTCCGATGTTTCACATCTATCAAACGTCCCGCCGGCTCTTGTATTTTTATTGAACTTTGTATGAAAATTGATAAACTTAAATTTTATTTCAATTTATAAAATATTTATAAAATAAAATATTTAGTAAATATTAATTTTTTATTGTTAACTAATTAATATTTTATAGTTCAAATAAAATTTAGATTTTCATACTAATTTCAATGTTAATAAAAATCTTGTATAATTTTGTCAGTATTATTTTGCCAATATAAAGGCGCTATTCGGTACCAACTACCAAGGCAAGTCAAGTCGTCTGCCGGCGTTAAATATTTCGATACTTTGCCATTTTGGCTTATGATATTTCTTTTTTTTTGTGTTGCAAAAACAACAAAAACAAAAAATTTAAATTTATAAGTATTCACTTGTTTAAATCTCCAAATAGCAACTCCTATGGCGAAAAAAGGCACATACTTATGGGTGAAAACAAATGTAAACAAAAGAGTCATACTTAGTTAAATATTCAAATAGTGCCCCAATGGCGAAAAATAGCACATACTTATGGGTGAAAAAAATTTAAATAAATGGGTTGTCAAAACAGTCAATATTAACGATACCTGTTAATTTTTTTAAAGTTTAAATAATGAGTCGACGCCGTCGCATTTTATATGATTTGATAAAATGTAAACAGTCCCTTTCGCGGCAAATAAACAGCCCCTCTCTCGGCAAATAGTAATAGTTTTTTATTGAACGTTGTATGAAAATTGATAAACTCAGAGTCACAATTTCTAAATTGAGGACGTAATTTTCTGCATTCTGTATAATCTGCTAAAATCAACTACTTATGAAATAATATTTGGCTGACTGAAATCAAAAACTTATAATAATACGTGACCGACCGAATTTTCTTACCCATTTTTGCCGCTTTTTTCTTTTCTATACAATTTTAGTTTTTGAATTCTCCTACAAATTTAGTTTGTTATGGGAAATTTAAAATTTCCCTTTGCAGAATTTTAAGAAGTAAAATTGAATTTGTGAACGGCTTTAGGACAAAATTATTTCATTTTTTTAAAATAACAGCAGTAAAATCGTGTCGTTTACAAATTAAAAAATCTGGAATATTAAATCCGATTTCAATTTTTTCAATAATCACTAATAAGTGAACAGACTCTTAGTTTTAGCTTTTTGAATTTTCGATGTCAAAAAAGATCTTCGAAATTCGAAAAACCAGTCTAAAATTGCTCCTTAAAAAAGGTTTCTTTAAATGAAAAAAATGCAAAATTAGAGAAAACTGGGAAAAGTAGAAAAAAGTTTCTTTTTAAATTAATAAAATTTTGAATTGATAAAAAATGAAAATTACTTATATGTACGCTAAGGAACTACGTTCCAAACTGGTGTCCCATGACAGCTCTTTTTTTTTTTTTTTTACTTTTTATTTCAACTTATAATTTGTCCTTTATTGCTATATTCATTTATATTATTTTTCAAACTATTATATAACGCCTGTCTTGATTTGACACGATTTGCAATTTTTCGCTATTTTGGCTATGTCCTTAGACATATTTTTCCAGAAATATGTTTTCTTTATTTTTCGAGTCATTCTAGAGATGCCGGCATGACCTCCCAAGATTGGGTCATTATGAAATTTTTTAATAATTTCCTCTTTATCAGAGTCACTTATGACTTTTATAAGTTTGGGCGTTAACGCAATAGAAAGATTTTTTAAGACTTGGTCCGCAGTTTCTTTAAATTTTTGGATCCTATTAAATTTTTGGATAATATTAAATATGTCGTCATTCAACGATATTATAGGCAGTAATCGATCTAAATCGAGTGCGCCACTAGGACCATAATACTTATCGAGACTTATGCTCATTATTTCATTATTTTTAATATAGTGCCAATTTAGATTTATATAAATTGAACGATAGGCGGGCTAAGTGTTTTAGTTCATTAAGTTTTTTACATTCGTAAATTTTTCCAACAAAAACGTCGGCTCCAGGTATATCGACGGGGTGTGTTTTAAAAACACTTGTCATATCTGATTTGAGTCGCATATTATCATTCTTACGTATTATGCATATTACGTATTATGCATATTATCATTATTATGCATTATTGGCAATCGTCTTGAAAAAATTGTAGTATCGAACTTAGTACGGGCTGGTGTTTTTGGACCTAACAGTTTCAACGATATGTATTCGTGATGGTTTTCCGGTCTAAGGATAAGTAGGTCTTCATTTTTTTATAATCTAAAATACAATTATATTTTTTGATAAAGTCCATGCCTATTATTCCATCGGCAGGGATATGTAGTAAATTAGAGTTCACTACTACGAAGTCGTGAGGAATCGAAATATACTGACCCGAAATTTTTGTAATCATTTTGGTTTTGACGGTTCCTTCCGTAATAATTTTATGCTCATTAATTCCTGTAATATTTGTGATTTTATTTTTACAGATTGAAATATTTCTTATTAATTTATCACTTTTTATGAGTGATATATCAGCTCCAGTGTCAACCAAGTATGTATTCGTAGTGTTGGTCATATCCGTTTTGAGTTTTACAAATGTCAGATTTTTTGAGTTATGCAATGAATTCGAATCAACAATAGAATTATCATAAGTGTTAAAGTCTGAATTAATGGTAATTAATTTTGTTAAGGCTTCATCTACCGAGATGAAATTGCCTGCCTGCATAACAAACTTTGTACGTTCGTTTGAGGCATTTTGTATAATTGATTGAAGTAAGGTCGTCTTTGAATATTGTTGGGCTAAATTTAAAGGGATTCCATCCGCTATGTAGGCGGTTTCTAGATTTTTGGCTAATGCAGCTAATTCGTCCGAGTATAGGTTAACAGATTTATCCTTTTGCTTTAAATTCAAAAGTTTAGCTGTTATAAGTTCTGTCGATTCACCTTTAATTTGGGCTCGTAACTGTTCTATTATACCTTTGATTGTGTTTTCAGTAGTTATTAGGTTACGGCAGTTACCTTCGAGTTTTGATTTTATAAATTTTACTAAAAGATCTGCGTGTGGGCCTACTAATGTATTTGTAAGGTATATCGCGTCTATAAAAGATTGTAAATTGGCGGGATTTCCGTTAAACGACGGTATCAGTTTTGAAGCTAGGGAAAGAAATTTATGAGCTTCAAGTGTCTTCAAAAATTTTCAGCGTTTTCGATCTTTTTAATTTTATTGTGATTTTCATGGTTTTCAACAGGAAATAAGTCATCGTTGAAAATATTTGTCTACAATTGTGAATTTTTAAACTGGGCTTCAACTTTTAACTTGTTATATTTTTCGAATTTCACTAATTTAAATGATATACGGACAATTCGTCGTAAACAATTCGTCGTAAAGCAATTCATCGTAAGCAGTTCATCGTAAAGCAATTCATCGTAAGATCAATTCATCGTAAATCAATTCATCGTAAGAGCAATTCATCGTAAATCAATTAATCGTAAAGCAATTCATCGTAAAGCAATTCATCGTAAAGCAATTCATCGTAAAGCAATTCATCGTAAATCAATTCATCGTAAAGCAATTCATCGTAAGCCAGCGACTTTTTGAGCCGTGGAGAGCTGATGCGTGGCGGTGCGCACTGCCACGCATCAGCTCTCCACGGCTCAAAAAGTCGCTGGCTTACGATGAATTGCTTTACAATGAATTGATTTACGATGAAGGACTTCAACACCCTCTGCCATGTATCAGCTCTCCTCGGATCAAAAATATCTGACAATGGTCTCAATGATTATTATTTTAGTGCATTGTTCCAGCGACGGAACATTATGTCAGCTTTAGATTGAAGTTCTTAATTTACTTTTGAAAATAATTTTATTTCCAATGAAATGCTGGAACGTTCATTTAAACTTTGATTTACCCAAAACCAATAATCACATGGAAGGGTGGCATCGCGGTTTCACAGAAATAGTGCACGAAACCATCCTTCTATTTGGAAGTTTTTTGAAAATCTAAAATAGAGCAAGGACGAAATGAGCTTATTTACGTACAGTTAATGGCCGAACTAGATAGTGGACTACCAACCAAAAAAAAATATTTAGATGCCCGGAAGAGAATCGAGAAAATTGTTGAGCAATACGAAACGATGGTCGAAATTGATTTTTTGGAAACGGTTGCTCTTAATATAAAGTTTTAACCTTTGTGTATTTGTTTTTTTTGAATTTTTAACCTAAGAGTGTACCAAAATAATGAATTAAAATTGTTTAAGATACATATATGCGAATTAATTTATTTACGATGAATTGATTTACGATGAATTGATTTACGATGAATTGTTCTTACGATGAATTGATTTACGACGAATTGTTCTTACGATGAATTGTTTTACGATGAATTGCTTACGACGAATTGATTTACGACGAATTGCTTACGACGAATTGACCGGATCCCATGATATGAACATAATTATAGAATAATGTATTATATAATAGAATCATAGATACAATGTATATTATCATAAAAAAAAATAAGAAAAAATTATACATATCTTTTTTTTTATAATCCTGCTGCATAATGTTGCTGCTGCGGATAAAATGGTGCTGCTGCTGTTGTTGTTGTTGCTAATGTTGTTCTTGCGTTGTAATTTGTATATTTGTTTTCTTTTATTTGTTGTTATTTAAAATTGTTGATTAATTTGTTATATAAAATTATTTGTTAGTTTATTTGTTTATTTATTTGTTGTTACATAAAATTAAAATTTTTTTTTTTGTAATTTTTCCCAAAAAAAAATCGGCGTGGACCTTCGGGCGAGGCCACGCCACTTGGTTATTTGCTGAAACCAAAAATTATGTTGGGAAAAATATGGGTAGGAGAGCCTAACCCTTTTAACTATCGACCACAAATAGTTAAAAATTATAGTTTTAAATTTTTCAATGTAAATATAATAAAAGGAAAAATTTTAAATTTATTTTTAAGCCGGATTCCATTATTTAATTTTCCAAAATTTCACTTTTCAAATTTGCTTATATATTTTTTTTTTATATTTTTTTATTTGATTGTTATTTATATTTATTATTTTGCCGTATATTTAAGGAATTTCATTTAAAATAATTACATTTAAAATAGTAGTCTTTATTTTTCACTCTATTTATTAATTAGGTTATTTATTTATTTATATACTTATTAATGAAATCTAATTATTTGCATATTTTATATTTTTTTTTTCGTTCGCAAAACAAAAATATTGTTTTTTTTTTTAATATTTCTAGTCATTTCCTCGTATTATTTATAGATTTTTAATTTATTTATAACTTTTATCATTAGTTTTATAATAAATTAATTTGTTTTTTTTCTTTTCATATTTCAAAACTAATTTTACTTCAATTTATTTAAAAAAATTAAGTTTCAAAAACCTTTTTACTTTACTTTACTTTAAATTTTTCACTTTCACTTTTCTTTTTCTATTTCTCACTTTTTTATTTTTAAAAAATTTTTTTTTTCTTAATATTTTCGAATTTAAATTTAATTTAAACACTTTTTCATAAAATTTTCGAATTTAATAAACACTTTTCAGTTTTTCTGTTTTCTGTTTTTCTATTTTGAAATTTTATTATTTCAATTTCTTTTTTTTTTTTTTTCAAATCATTTCACTATATTTTATTTTTATTATTACTTTTTTTTTTTTTTTTCCAAATTTCACTTTCTTTTTTTTTTAACTTTCTTTTTTTTTTATTTTTTTTTTATTTTGAGACTTAAGGAAAAAAAAATTAAAAAAAAAACTTATGGTGGCAGGATCGCCATGTAACTAATTTTGTTTTAACTTTATTTTTAAATTTAATAAATAAAATTCCGGGTTAAATTCTTTGACATGATCTTTATTGTTTAAGTTAAGTTTTACGATTAAAATTCCTAAATATAAAATTACGAAATTGGGAATGTAAATTTAGTATCCACAATTTTAATTGGAGATATCAAAATCGTGGGTGTGATAATATAATTATTAAAGTGCGTAATTCGCATTTTAATAATTATATTGAATTGAAACTTGATCATTTATTTTAAAATATCCAAAAATGTCAATTTAACATTTTTGGTTATTTCAAAATATTATCAAGTGGCACGTTAAGTGCAGGAAATGTATACAGTTGTAAGATGGTACAACTGTATAAATTAAAACTTTAGGAAGTGTGGAAAATAGAAGGTAAGTATAAAGGTAAGTAAAGGTCGAGAAAAAGGGCGCAACAGTAACTTGTCAAGTTTAAATGAAAAATGTAATTTTGTTTTAGTGAAATTCTTGGTCCCTCATTTGATGCTCGTCGTTTCCCTGATCGATCTTTGTATTTATATTTCGCACGTTTCTATTGTAAAAGTTTCTTTGGTCTTGCTGTTGGTTGTTTCTTTCATTATTGTTATTATTATTATTGTAGTTACGATTATTGTTGTAATTACGATTATTTATGTTGTTATTGTAACTACGGTTATTGTTGTTGTAATTATTATTGTTAGGGTTGTAGTTGTTTCTATTGTAATTATTATTATTATTATTCCTATTTCTATTGTTGTTAAAATTGTTGTTTGTATTATTGTTTCTAAAATTATTGTTAGCGTTTCTGTTAGAGTTTTGGTTGTAATTATTAAATTGTCGGTTTTGTCTAGGGTTATTATTATTCTTGGAACGAGAAACGAACATTATTGACTTTTCAGTCGAACTTTTCGTGCTTGAGCTTATAAATTTTTCTGTTGCCGCGTTCAGGGACGAGAATGATCCGCATTCCATAGTGTATTTAATTTTGTCGCTCGTCGAATTTTCTGTGTAGGATTGCACAGCTGTTCTGAGTGCCAGATCTGAGGCATTTTCCGACGGAATGCCTTCAGTTATGTACGCGTTTTCTAACTGTTTAGCTAAGTCTTCAATTTCACTAGCGAAAACGTTCGCTGATTTATAATTTTAGAGTTTTGCCATCAAAACTTTTGAAGAATCCGGTTTAACTTTCGCTCGGAGGGCTGCTATTAGAGTCTCAACGGTATTTTCATTTGTAATTAGATTACGCGCGGTTCCATCAAGCTTGGTTTTTATTATAGCTATGAGTCGGTTTATATGCGCGCCGGTTTCAAGATTCGCAAGTTCAATTCCATCAATGAAAGCTCGTAAATTTTCTTGCTTACCATCAAATTTTGGTATAATTTTGGCAGCTAGGGCCATGAATTCGTGGCTTTCGAGTGGCAAATTAACGGGGTCTGGGTTTGTTTTTTGTTCGGTTAGGCAGGCAGTGTTTTTGTGTGCAGGTGGGGTCAAAGCACGTTTTGGGGAAGAATATTCTTCGTTTTCACTGTTACTTTCGCGTTTTAGTGAAGCACTATTGATAAGGGATCAGAGTTTGAAGTTCCTTTACTATTCGTAGTAGTTTCGTCTTCACTATCTATCGTTATTGTTTCGTCCACTTCGTCCAAATCAGCTATTTCTATTGTTTGAAACGACTGTAAACTTCGGTAAAAAGGTAATTTGAGTAATCGAAATGCTCTTAGAATTTTCCGGTTAAACTTGGTGTACCAAGTTAAAGTTTCGATCTTATTATGAAATTCCTTGTCAAATTCTTTTAAGATTGTGACAATGCTGTTATACTCTTTTATTAATGTTTTTAAATGGTATTTTCTTGTTAGTCCAACTGGGGGTTTTTTTATATTGATGCATTTAAAACTTTTGTCAAATACGTCTTTATGGGGTTTTATCAACTTTTGGTATGTTACCGTAAATGACATTAAAAAATAAATAAAACTATACTTGAGTCAAATATGTATTTAGTTTAAAAAATATAAAAATAGGAAATAATTGCGCCCTTATAAAATATTTGTGCTATGTTTTTATACGATCACCTTATATTTTTATAAAATACTGAATTTTGTTTACGTTCAAATATAGAGAGAATAAAAAAAATATTATTATTGGTGTGTGTATTCTTAGGTTGTTTATTTATTTTTTTTTTATATAAAAAGTATCAAAACAAACAGAGAGAGAACTTCATGCATACAATATTTGTTCTTTTTTTTTTTTTTTTTCAGGTACGTTTTATTTTGTTTCTTAGGAGAAAGAAAAAAAAATATGTAGGTGTTACATTTATATGATTTATTTATTTTCTTTGATTTTTATTTATTTATTTGGCATAATATAATAATATATTTTTAATATTTATTAATTTCGTATTTAATAAATAAATTTATTTATTTATTTGACATAACATAGTAATAATATATATTTAATATATTTGGTACAATATTTGGTACAATATAGTTAAAATGTTCTTTTGGTATATAGTAAAAATGTTATTTTGGTACAAATGATATGTTTTTTTTTATTTTACAGAGGTACAAATGTTTTTTTGGTTTTTTTGTGTGTGTACCCGTTAATAAAATTTTCTTTTTATTAAATAACCTTGTAATATATTTTTTTTTTGTACATATTTTTGTGGGAATATGTCTCTTCTTAGGTATCGTAAATACATACTTTTTTTTTTCAATGCAAATTTTGTAAATATTTTCACTAGATCATATGGTTTCTTTTTTTTTTTGTATATCTCAATTTTTTTTTATAAATATTTTTGTTTGCACATAATTATAATTAAAAGTTTATAATTCTTAATTTTCTAATAAAAAATTCTGTATGAATATGAGACAACTTTAATTAATTTTTTTTTTTTTTTCTTTATTCATTTAATTTCTATAACAATAGATTTTCTTTTAAATTGTTTTCGATTTGCTTTGCAATATGTATCGCTTGTTTTAAAGTTTCAATTTCAAATTTCAGATTCCACATTTTATCAAAAAAATAATAATTTTTTTTTTTATGGTGGTTGCTGTTTACAATGTTGCTATTTATTTAGATGCCTCTTGTTGTTGATTTCCATAATCTTTTTTGTTATCACGATGTTGATTTTGATGCCTCTTGTTATTGTTGTCTGTACTCTTCTTTGGTTTTTCTGCAATTCCGCTTTCTTTTTCTCGTTCTAATTTGTTTTAAATGCAATTTGTTTTTACATATATTTATTTATTATTATTTTTCTTAATTGTTGTTTTTAATTTAATCTTTTATTATTTTTAATTTAAAAACAATTTTAAATAATTTACTGTTAATTTTTATTATAGTTTTCTTTTGAGTTTTTATTAGATTTGTATTTGCTAATGGTTTTTAGTTATAGTTGATAATAATTTCTAGTCATTTGTATATTAAATATTGTTTATATTGTTAAAAATGTTTATTTTATTTATTTTTTTTTTCTTTCATCTATATATATTTTCTTTCTATATATATATATATTTTTTTATTTATAGTTAATTTGCACTATTTTTCTTGTTTTTCTTTTCAAATATCTCGTCAATGTTTTCAGTTTTTTTTTTTTTTTTTCTACCAGTTTTCTAGTCAATAGTTTAATTTTTTTTTTTTATTTTTTTGTTCTAAATTACCTAGTCATTTTTCACTGTTATTTTTCAATACTTTTTGCAAATAGATATTTATAGTTATTTTTATTTATTTATTAAATTATTTATCAAAATTTGTTATTATTTAATAGGCAAAATTTAGTTTTAGTCATTAACAATGTTTCTTTTTTTTTTTTTAAATGTTTTGAGAATGTTTCTTTTTAAAATTTTAGTTTTTTTTTTTTTTTGTTTTTATTTTCTTTTTCTTTTTATCATAAGTTCGAATTTGAATTTTTTTTAAATGAGAGAGAAAAAATTAGATCGTATATTTTTTTTTGTTATTAGGCTAAATCGATATTGTTTTGGCCACGTTTAAAATACTTTTTTTTTGTTGCACCGTGCCAAATTTTATATAGTTTGTAGAATAGAGCTATCAATATGATGGTCGTAATAATGTATACCAAAACGACTATATCAGTATCCATTTTTGATTCTGGGGTAATGTCGACTGTGTTCACCACCGTTCCTGTGTTGGAAGGGGGTGCGACCTTGGATTGCGTTTTACCCATTTTTAAGTCTACAATTGTATTTTTCTCTTATAAATTATTATATATATTTTTTTTTTTTAATAGCTTATGTATGATAATTTTTCTCTCTGTTTTTTTTTTTCTAGAAAAAAATATTATTTGTTCAATGCACTTTTGTTTTTATGTAGGTAAAAAAGATATTTTCATTCGTTCAATCAATACCAATATAATTAAAAGGCCCCTATTTAAAAAAAAAACAATACATAGACAGCATCTCGTAGGCATAAAAATCATAACAAATGTATGAAACCCTATGAGATTTTCTATATAAAACCTAAAGATTAATCTGTAAAATGGGATTAAAAGCAAAAAAAATATAATTTAATTATTAAATGCAATTTATTATATGATTTATATTAATTTTTAAGAAAAAAACCGTATTTGTTTAAATGAAAATTTCCATTAATCGAGCAAATTTAATCCATAATTTTTTTTTCTTCCTGGTAAAGTAAATTAAACTTTTTTTTTGTCATAATTTCTTGGCTCTAGGAACCTATTATACCTAATTTATTAATTTTAAATGAATTTTTAAAACAAATTAAATTAATTTAATTAAAATTTGTACAAAGCTCTTATTGGATGTTTTGGATAAAGTTAAGTTAACGTGTGGGATCCCGAATTTTCTGAAACTTATTGGGGGAGTAGTGGCAGTACCCAAACCCTTAAATCCAAGACATTTTTCACCGAAAAGCTCCCATTCCAGAGATATGACCCTCCAAAGTTTTCATAAGTATGTTAGGTACATGTATTACATATTAGGTCAGATACATTAAAAATACCTCGAAGAATAGCTATTTTATAACGATATGCAACAAACATTTTTTTTGGGGGATTGAAGGAGGCGGCTGCCGTCTTCTATTCAGAATGACAACTTTTTATTTTAAAAACTACGTACCTACTTATTGCGAAAAAAAAGTTTTTGGTTACTACAAAACAAGTAAGTAGGTACCTACCTAACATATGAAAACTTTAGGGATGCATATCCCTGAAACTCGAGCTTACCGGTAGAAACCTTCTGGGATATAAGGGCTTGCTGACCACTTCTACTCTCTCACCAAGTTTCGGTTAAATCTGACGTCAACTGCATTTACGCGGCTGTTTATCTACCTGGGTACCTATGTACCTACCATCTACCTACACAAAAAAATATTTTTTCTTATTTGTTGATATTATATTTTAGGTATTGTTTCATTTATTAATATATAATTTTTTTTATTTCCATAATTAATTAATTATTTAAAAATTACTTTAATTTATTTTTATGAAAGTATTTTGAAAAAAAATTGAATATTATTAAAAAAAAAAACCCCATCAAAAACCTGTAACTTGTTCGATAAGAAAAAAGTTGCCCTAGGAAGGATTTTTTTTTAATTTACATATTAAAATTAATTTTTTTTATCGAAACTACTAAAAAAAATATTATTTATTAATTTATATTAACGATTGTTTTAAATTTAATTTTTAAATATTAATAAAAATTAGAAAAAAAGCAAAACAAAACTTGCTCATACCCGACATCGCTAACAAAAAATTTAAAACTAGTAGGAATTTTTTATTTATTATCCCTACGAAAAGTTTTGTTTACTTTTCAACTACACGGCTGATTATCTTAGTGTTGGTGATGGTTCAATGCACTTTATTTTTATGTAGGTATATAAAGTTTGTTTTTTTTTTTTTTTAGTCCAAATTAATACCCTTTTTTATATAGTCTGTTTAATATTTATTTTAATTATGATTTTTGTGTTTTTTTTTTAGCCTCAATTCTTCAATTTGGACACTTAATTGTTTTTTGTATTCCGTCGATATTCCGGGCATTTCCCGAAGACGAAAAAGATTTTTTATTTCTAGATTCAATTTTTTTTGTTTACCGGCTCCCTTCTTTTTTGTTTTTACTATTTGCTTTGGGGATGACGGTAATTGGGCTGCAGCGGTTGTTCTTTGCCGATATTGGTCCAGGGAAAGAATTTTTCTTTCCTGGCCAACAATGAAGAGTGGTTTAGGACCAGATTGTGGGCTTTCTTTTAATTTATTTAATAATCGTGGGTCCAATTTGGTTTCCAAATTTTCTACTCTCTGCATTTATATTTATTTTTATTTTTATTTTTATACAAAAAACACAAATTTTTTTATTTTTTATAAATTTTTATCTTATTTTCTGGTAGAAAGAGGCACTATTTTTTTTTATAAATTTTTTTTCTGTTTTTTTTTTTTCTGTTTATTTTTCTCCGTTAAGAGAAAACTGAATAGTTCTTCGTTAGAAGAACTCTTATAGTTCTTAATGAAAAGAACTCTTATGAAAATTCATCTACGTTAGTAGATGATTTATTTTATTTTATTTTTTTTTTAAATTAAAAAATTTTATTTTATTATTAAACGAAAAAATTTTTTTTATTTTTTTAAACGTAAGAAAATTTATTCATAATTATTTAAAAAATTTCACACTTTTTAAAAAAAAAAAAAAATACAATACTTTTAATTTACCAAGTTGGCAAGATCGCCATGTTAACTTTGAATACTTTAATAAAAAATTAAAACAACTATTATTTTAATTGATATTAATTTAATTATTTATTCACCGAAATATAAAAATACATTGATTCTTAATCAACAGATCTTTTTAAACAAGTTTTTATCGTAAAATGCTCACGCATTTTACAAAGAGCGAATATTTGTGTATACGATAATTGCATTGCAATATTGAAAATTAAGAGAGAATATGCAATTAATTATATGTGCATAAAGCTTTAATACAAAATATGTGAGTTCTACATATTTTGTATAGAGGAAATTGAAATGAAATTATTTTAAGTAATTTCTAAACGTGTAAAATAATTATGTTAAATTGACATATTTTCTGAGGCAAATAAACTCAAGAATATATTGCATTTTATGTGCATAAAATATATTAAAAAAGATATGGAATACTTGGTGGGTTTTGGGTAAGTATTATGAGTTAGGTAGGTGTGTTATGGTTCACGTACGTGGTCCAAACATACAACAAAACAATACAAAATTTCTTAACTAAAATTTCCACATATGTAAATAATATTATTATAGAATTATTATTTTAGATCGCATCATTAGGTCAACCATAGCTATAAGTCGACCCCCTTTTCAATTTTCTAAAAATCCAAAAAAAAATTATAAATTTCAAATATTATTTCCAATATAGTTCAACCAAAACCAAATATTTTTTTCTTCAAAAATTCTATAAAACTTGTTCAGTGCCAGCTAGATGATGCTTTGCCAGACTGATTGTACAAAAACTTGAAGACGCTAGGTTAACCATAGCTATAATTCGACCCCGTTTTCATTTTCTAAAAATCCAACAAAAAAATATAAATTTCAAATATTATTTCCAATGCCAAATATTTTTTTCTTCAAAAATTCTATAAAAGTTGTTCAGTGCCAGCTAGATGATGCTTTGCCAGACTGATTATACAAAATCTCGAAGACGCTAGGTTTATTTAGAATTTATTTCTTAATTAAAATTGTATTTTTATTTGGAACATACTTTAAATTTCATTTTATATTTTAAATTCAGCACTTTGTCTGGGTCTTGAGGGGATTTGCATGACATTAAGGGTTTTCTTTTAAATGAAAATTATTCTGACGGATATCAAAAATCAATTTTATTTATTTCTTTATTAAGTATATTTTAGTATTTATTACATTACTTATTTTGCAATTTGCTCAATCATTAAAAAAAATTTCCTCACATATACCAACAAAATTTAGTAATAGTTTAGTAAAAAATTATTTATCTTTCACATAGAAAATTATTCTAACGTCAGTAGATTGTCTCGGTCGATACCCACATTTTGTTGATTTTCTGTGAGATTTGAAGTTTTGCTTGATTAAAAGAACCCGAAAGCCCCAAGTTTGGGAAATAGCAAGGATTGGAAAATGTTAAGTGGACGTAAGGTCAACTTTGAACAAAGCGGGAGCAATGGTTTCCCTCGGGAACTGAGGTTACATAGAAAGTTTCTATTCGATTTGTATGAAAATGTACTAAATTGAAGTTTTGCTTGATTAAAAAAATTCGAAAGCCCCAAGTTTGGGAAATAGCAAGAATTGGAAAATGTTAAGTGGACGTAAGGTCAACTTTGAACAAAGTGGCAGCAATGGTTTCCCACGGGAACTGAGTTTACATAGAAGGTTTCTATTCGATTTTTATGAAAATGTACTAAATTGAAGTTTTGCTTGATTAAAAAAATTCGAAAGCCCTAAGTTTGGGAAATAGCAAGAATTGGAAAATGTTAAGTGGACGCAAGGTCAACTTTGAACAAAGTGGCAGCAATGGTTTCCCACGGGAACTGAGGTTACATAGAAGGTTTCTATTCGATTTGTATGAAAATGTACTAAAATGAAGTTTTGCTTGATTAAAAAAATTCGAAAGCCCCAAGTTTGAGAAATAGCAAGAATTGGAAAATGTTAAGTGGACGTAAGGTCAACTTTGAACAAAGTGGCAGCAATGGTTTCCCACGGGAACTGAGTTTACATAGAAGGTTTCTATTCGATTTGTATGAATATGAACTAAATTGAAGTTTTGCTTGATTAAAAAATTCGAAAGCCCCAAGTTTGGGAAATAGCAAGAATTGAAAAATGTTAAGTGGACGATAGGTCAACTTTGAACAAAGTGGCAGCAATGGTTTCCCACGGGAACTGAGTTTACATAGAAGGTTTCTGTTCGATTTGTATAAAAATGTACGAAATTGAAGTTTTGCTTGATTAAAAAAATCCGAAAGCCATAAGTTTGGGAAAAAGCAAGAATTGGAAAATGTTAAGTGGACGCAAGGTCAACTTTGAACAAAGTGGCAGCAATGGTTTCCCACGGGAACTGAGGTTACATAGAAGGTTTCTATTCGATTTGTATGAAAATGTACTAAAATGAAGTTTGCTTGATTAAAAAAATTCGAAAGCCCCAAGTTTGAAAAATAGCAAGAATTGGAAAATGTTAAGTGGACGTAAGGTCAACTTTGAACAAAGTGGCAGCAATGGTTTCCCACGGGAACTGAGTTTACATAGAAGGTTTCTATTCGATTTGTATGAAAATGTACTAAAATGAAGTTTTGCTTGATTAAAAAAATTCGAAAGCCCCAAGTTTGAGAAATAGCAAGAATTGGAAAATGTTAAGTGGACGTAAGGTCAACTTTGAACAAAGCGGCAGCAATGGTTTCCCTCGGGAACTGAGGTTACATAGAAAGTTTCTATTCGATTTGTATGAAAATGTACTAAATTGAAGTTTTGCTTGATTAAAAAAATTCGAAAGCCCTAAGTTTGAGAAATAGCAAGAATTGGAAAATGTTAAGTGGACGTAAGGTCAACTTTGAACAAAGTGGCAGCAATGGTTTCCCACGGGAACTGAGTTTACATAGAAGGTTTCTATTCGATTTGTATGAATATGAACTAAATTGAAGTTTTGCTTGATTAAAAAATTCGAAAGCCCCAAGTTTGAGAAATAGCAAGAATTGGAAAATGTTAAGTGGACGTAAGGTCAACTTTGAACAAAGTGGCAGCAATGGTTTCCCACGGGAACTGAGTTTACATAGAAGGTTTCTATTCGATTTGTATGAATATGAACTAAATTGAAGTTTTGCTTGATTAAAAAATTCGAAAGCCCCAAGTTTGGGAAATAGCAAGAATTGAAAAATGTTAAGTGGACGATAGGTCAACTTTGTTTACATAGAAGGTTTCTATGTGAAGATTTTCTTTAAAAAAAAGCCTTTTTGGTGCAGAACAATCAAAAACTCATTAATTTAACTAATTTAATTGATTTTAAGCCTTAAAAGACGTTTTTAATTAAAAAAATTTAATAAAAAAATTTTTTTTCATCCTTTCGCATGCGATTTTAAATTTTGTCGCATGCAATTTAATGTATAGGCTTCGTGAATAAATGTAAAACTTCACATACATAAATAAAGAAGAAGATTAAAGAAGAAAAATAAACAAAGTAATAGTGGAGATAGTCTCAAAAAATCTCACGGCGTAGGTATGCCGCGAGATGTCAAAATTCGTAACGAAATTTTTTACCTGATATACTCAACGCCGTTCAATTGCCAAAAAACGTCATTTCCCGACATTAAAATCAAAATAAACGGTAAACTCGTGAACAACATTTTATTTTTCCTGATTTATAATTTCAAAAATTTAAATAATTTTTTTTAATAACTTAATTAAATTTGAAAATAATCATAATGGATGATATATTAAATGAAGATGATGTTATCATTGTATCCACAATGATTATTTGTTATGCTTTTTGGTGGATGATAAATAGAAAAAATCCGGTTCGACGTAAAAGAAGATATTTTATTCGTCCTGACAATTTAGATCGGAATCTTTTCAGTTTTTATGAAGTAGGTTTTGCGGGCATAAAACGAAACCCGGAAGAGTTCTTCAAGTATACTAGGACCACATTACCAGTTTTTAATGTTTTATTAACTCTATTAACTGAAAAACTTAAAAAACGGAAGACTTTTTATACCATTAGCCCAGAAGCAAGGCTCGCAGTCACTTTATCGTAAGTTTGTTGTCAAATTAATTTTTACTTAAATTTAATATTTTGTTGTCTTTTAAGTTATTTATCACAAGGAGTGTCGCATCAATTTCTTGGATGGACTTTTAAAATAGGAAGGTCAACTGCTAGAGTTATTATTCTTGAAACTTGTGAAGCTATTTGGGATGTGCTTGCGCCGATTTATGTTGCTAAATGTAAACGCAATGATTATGAACTAATTGCTCAAGAATTTTTGACCAAATGGAATCTGACGAATTGCGTTGGAGCAATTTACGGTAAACATATTTCCATCAACAATCCAGCTCATGGCGGAACGAACTTCTACAATTATAAACATTTTTTTATCATCGTTTTATTAGAATCATCTGATGCTAATTATATATTTACTATGGTTGATATAGGTGGATATGGCGGTCAGAGCGATGGAGGACTTTTAAGAGAATCAAATTTTGGTAAAGAACTTCTTGGTGAAAAATTGGATTTGCCTCCAGATGCAGAATTACCTAATTCCAATTACAAGTTCCTACATTATTTCATTGGAGATCCAGCTTTTCCATTAAAAAATAATTTAATGCGGCCATATCCAGGAAAATGCTTATCGCTAGATAAGAAAATTTTTAATTATAGAATTTCGCGTGCAAGAGTGGTAATCGAGAACGCCTTTGGGATATTGGTTGCTCGATGACGAATTCTTCGAACAAATTTAAATTGTTCACCAACTAACGCAGAAAAAATAACCCTGGCGTGCATTGCACTGCATAATTTTATAAAATTAAACCTGGAAGCTAGTAAGCAATACTGTCCTCCAAATTACGTAGACAACGAGGATCTAAATGGGAAGATAATCCCCGGTAAATGGAGAGAGGAATTGGCTGATGGTCATAATTATCCAAAAGTTAAATTTGGATCAAATAATTCAGCGAAAAGTGCTTTTATTTTTAGAGATAATTTAAAAAAATACTTTTTGAACGAAGGAGCAATTGTTGCGGTGAATCTATATTAAATTAGAAATTAGAAAATAAAAAAAAACTAGCAAAGATGATGAAAAGAATGGAAAAATTGCATCAGAATTTTATACCTAGAATTTTTTTTTATGACGAAATTGGTGGTAGAAATTCATTTCTAAAACATATAAAAAGAAACGCATTTTTTACAACAATTTCATGTAAAAAAAAATTCTTCAAACACAAAAGGTAAATATGATTAACAAAATTTTTTTTTCTTCCCTTTTCTTTAGGAGTTGGAACTTGTCTTCCATAACTTGGTGGATTTATTCCACTAAGCTATGAAAGACAAGTCCAACAGAGTATTCACTAGAAAGTGAGCCACACAATTGCCACTTCTAGTGAATCTCAAAAGCCCGCTCTTAGTGGAGGATTCTTGGGTCTATCCAAGAATCCAAAGCTAAGACAATGCCATTCACCACATGGAGTTTCCCTTCGGAAACCCATACTACGTTGTGGTGCTGTATGTGGTTCTCCTGCCATACCCCTGGATCCAAGAGCTCTGAGCAATCAGCAGCCTTGATCCCGGTGTGTGTCAAGAGAACCGATACAGAGGAAGGACGTCACTGGTCGTTCCCTAGCCACCCAATGGGAGCGGTACCCGGTTCGCTAGGAACCGAGAAAAACAGACCAGTGACGAACCACCCTAATGGCCTCTTCACTAACACAAAAAAATATGTTTTCTCTCTACTAAAAAAATGATATAAGCGTCAACTGAACTGCTTTGAGTAGGAATTTTTTTTTCTTTCAATGCGGCAAAACAAAATACTTTTTTAATAATAATTTTTTTTTACCAAGTCTTATTGGTGAAAGTGGTGAAAGAAAATTTCTCCAATTTTCACCAGGGACTTGGTAAAACAACGACAAACAAAAAGAAAAACAAAAAAAAAACGTCACTTAGCCAAAACACTAAAAAATTAAAGAAAAAAAGAAAAGAAAAAAAGAAAAGAAAAAAAGAAAAGGAAAAGGAAAACCCAAGAAAACCCTTGAACAGACAACACAAAAAAAAAACACTTAACAAATAAAAAAAAAATTTTTTTTACAAATTTCCTTAAAAATAAAATTTCTTAAAAAAATAAAAATTTCTTAAGAATAAAAAAAAAAAAAAAAAAAATTTTCTTCAAAAATAAAAAAACCAACAAAAAAGAAAATCTTCATTCGATAAAAAAGATGAAGTCTCCACCACAGAGACTTCAAATTTTTGTACTGCCATGCTCCCGTTTCCGCACCACCTTATGAGGTAGGGAGCCCGGCGCGTTTTTTTTATAGTGGTTTCCCCAAGATCCACAAAATCCACTTTACAACGATTTATAAATTTTTCTTTAAATTTTTTCTTTCTTTTTTTTTTAGTTATTTTAGTTATTTTTTTTTTTAGTTATTTTTTTTTTTTTATGACAAGGAAAGGAACCAAATAAAAAATAAATACGTACCGCCGTCATTACTTCCAAGCCGCAAGGAAGGTTTTTGGTTTTTGGACTGGAAAGCCACACCTAAATTCTATTACATCTTGGAACTTGCATGAAACCTACAAAAAGAAATAATATAAATTTTATTTAAAAAAAAAAAAAAAAATACTTACCCAAAATTAATTTTTTTTTCTCTTTTCCGCACCACCAAGGAGGTAGAAAAACAGGCGCGTTTTTTTTTTAGTGGTGTCCCCAATAGGCCTAATCCACTTTTTTTATTCACCTTTTAATCATCATACACTGAAAAATAAAAAAACAAAAATAATAAAAAAAAAATAATAATAAAAAAAAAAAAATAAAAAAAATAAAAAGAAAAATAAAAAAATATAATAAAAAAATAAAACTTACCTGGGTGTTCACTCCCAGAATCCACAGACTCGTTCTCATCGACCCATGGACAGGTCCAAGTATAATGACCTTGCCGTAGGCAATGGCCACACTCCGGTCCACGATGAACTCCATCCAAGTGGTCTAACCCACACTGCCAGCAAAAATCGCATTCGGCAATCAGATGGAGATTGCTCCCACATCTTTGGCACCAAAGAGTCGAACGATACTGAAAAGAAAAATATATATATATATATATAATAAAATATAAAAAATCAAAAAAAAATAAAAAAATAATACTTACATGGGTATAAGAGCAGGTGCCCTTGTGCACCTGCCTCCCACAACCATAACACTCGTTCCTGGTATCCTTGAGGTCCTCAACAACTTTGACATCCGATATGGAAAATCCCAACGGTTCATATCTGAAAAATAAAAGAAAAAAAATTAATATAAAAATAAAATAAAAATATAATTTAGGTCGAAGACCCGACCCAATTTTCAAAAAAGAAAAAAAAAACAAGAAATCCACGTATGGCTTACGCCATACTGCAGATTCAAAAAAAAAAAGGAAATTTTAAAATAGACAGCTAAACTTACCTATTTCACCTTTTTAGAAAAAAACTTTTCAAAACCAAACGAAAAATTTTAATAATTAAACTTTTAAAATTTTTTAAATAAAACACACAAAAAAAATAAAACACACAAAAAAAATTTTTTTTTATATTTAACAAAAAAAAAAATGACACAAGAACACTTCCGAACAGAATAAAAAGAAAAAAACTTTTAACTTTAACAAAAAGTAATACGTATCAATATCTAACTTAATGTTACCACCCAACACAAAAATCATCAGCGACCCGCCGAACAAAAATTTTTACCGGCTAAAGAAAGAAAAAGAAATTTATATTTAAGGATAGATGGTTGACACTTGTATATACCTATTATAGCTTATACTAATTTTATCATTTATAAATAACAGATTTACCTTTCTAATCTATTTTCTTATATTCCAAATTGTCATGTAAAAAAAAATTCTTCAAACACAAAAGTAAAAAGCAAGAAAATTTTTTTACCCACCGACAAGGTTTTTATAGCCACCACTAGGAGAAAACAGACCTAAATAGCGCCACCACATACCATAACATTGCGGTGGAGACTCCTGTCGGCAACAAATAAAAACAGAATTAAGTCCTCAAAAGTAGGCAAATAGTAAAATAATAGTAAAAATACTATAGAAAAATTCAAAAGAAAATGTTTATATATATATATATATGATAAAGTAAATTAAAACTTTAAATCATTACAAACAAAAATTTTTAGATGAAACAAATATTTAATAAAAGAAATATAAAATAGGAAATTGTAAAATAAAAATCCTACAATTCAAGATTACAAACGGAAATATATATATAACGACGAAGCATTTCAAATACCTAAAAGGACCTAAAAATTGAAAAAAAAACACAACAAAAGTTTAAATTAAAAAATTCAAGGGGAAAACAAACTTTAATTTAAAAATATTCTTTTATAGAAAGTAACAAACTTAAATTTAAAAATTTCTTTTTATTAAAAGTAAAACAACAAACTTAAATTTAAAATAAACATTTCTTTTTATTAAAAGTAAAAACAACAAACTTAAATTTAAAATAAAAATTTCGTTTTTTTAAAACTAAAACCATGATAGCATGATAGCGAATTTGGAGAAGAAAATCTAACCGGTTGTGGCAGATTATTTGTGGAAACAACCAACTCCTTCAATGAGACCAAGGTCAACTAGCCCTGGGGAAAATAGTCTAGATTCGCTGGAAATTCCAAAAGCAAAAGGGCGAAGGAATTCAAGACAAGCTTCTGCAAGACAACAAGATTCAAGAAGCGGAAACTCAAGATCAGGAGGGTCACAACTAGCACTAGAGCTAGAGACATGTCCCCAGCTCCCAGACATACGCGTAGAAATCCGGTAAGAAATGAATACCGAGAAAGATATCCGGCATATGAACCCGAGCACCAGTATACTCCTGAGCTAGATTTAAAAAACGGTTTGGACTATTCTTTAACGGGGAAGAAGTTGAAAACTTCATAAAAGACGTAAACAATCAGAGAATAGACCATAATATTTCAGACCGGATTCTAATTAATAATGTTCACCAACTCCTAGATCCAATAGTTAAAAGATGGTACTTTAGCTATTTCAGAAAACATGACAAACAGGACACTACCTGGAGAGCATTCAGCACATCTCTAATAGAAGAGTATGCTGACGCGGTTGACGAAGACGTCAAGTTAACCGAAATGATAAATAGAAAACAAAAAACAGGGGAAACATGGAGGGAATTTATCCAAGCAATGGATGCCCTGAATCAAAAACTAGACGAGCCCTTAAATGAACATCGTCTGACCAACAGGATAAGACGAAACGTAAGAAGAGAGTATCAAGAACCTCTTCAAGCCTCCGAAATAGATAATTTGAATGCTTTAAGATCTAAATTCAGATTAATTGACTCGAATCTAGAAACAAAACTGTCATATAGACCATACCGTGAAGAGAGCGGGTATGCAAGACCAAGTAAGGAAAGAAATAAATACAGAGTACAAGAAATCCAGTACGAAGATGACAATATATGATGAATATCTAGACAGCGAATATTATGAACTAGAAGCAGTACAACCTGCTATAAAACAAACACAAAACATCGCAAAAAAGAAATATGAAGAGCCAGTAAAACAGCAGCCTTCACGACCAACAACTCCTGAAAACAACTTGCGTTGCTGGAACTGCGAGAAGCCAGGACATGGATATATGGACTGTCAAGAAAATTACAAGAGAGTATTCTGTTATAAGTGCGGAATTCCCAACGAATACTCTCCAACGTGCAGAAATTGCCACAAAGCAGTTCGTTTTCAGGGAAACTAAATTCCCAGTCTGTGGAAAGGCCACCCACAGATGTAGACAAAGGCCAAAATTCAAAATTAGATGTTAATAAAATTAAGGATTACTTAGATATAATAAAGAAATATAATAAAAAAATAGAATTATTAGAAAATAAAAAAATTGAACAAAATAAGGAAAAAGAACAAAATGAAGTAACTGAAGAAAAAGAGATCAAAGTTACAAAAATATTACAAAAAACTGAAATAGACGAAGCTCCCCCTAAAGAAAGAAAACAATGGCCTCCTTATCATATCAGAAAACAAAGATATGATAAAAGGAGAGCAGAAATTGTAACATTTAGCAATATAAGTGAAGTAAGACTAAATATTTATAAAAAGAAAACATCAAATAGACGAACAGTGGGAGCAAAAAGAGAAAACAGATATTATACAGAGGTTAAAGAAGACAAAAAAAAGATTCTTTCCTCGATAATACAGATCCCTGATGATAAAAGACCATATATAAGAATTAAAATAGGGGAACAACCCTTGATGGGAGTATTAGATTCAAGAGCATCTATCTCCTGTCTAGGAAAAGACAAGAAATGGATAGATGAAGAAACAAATCTCAAACTGCATAAAATTAATGAATCAGTAATAACTGCAGCAGGCGGGAAAAGTGAAATAATAGGATATATCTTAGTACCATTAAGTTTCAATAATAAAACCAAAGTTTTAAAAATACATGTAGTCCTGAAGTTATCACAAGAACTTTATCTTGGAGTTAACTTCTGGAAAGCCTTTGATTTAGCTCCACGAATTTTTAACCCAATTAGTGAAATATCCGAAACAGATCCAAATAGCCATGAACTAACCGTAAGAGAACAAATACAATTAGACACCATTAAAAAAATGTTTCCCTCATACGCCGAGGAAGGTCTAGGATGCACCTCTCTGGGTCCCAGAGGAATTAGTAAAGGACGTGATAAAGAACAATCATGACCCACCGCATTCGGCACACGGAGGGTTAGGGAAGACACTTTATAGAATAAGAACTAAATATTATAGACACAGGGGACAATGAACCAATCAAACAAAAACATTACCCAATCTCCCCTGCAATACAAGATCTTATGTATGCAGAAATAGATAGGATGCTAGAAATGGGGGTAATAGAAGAAAGTAATAGTGCGTGGTCACCGCCCGTAGTACTAGTCAGGAAACCAGGGAAGAATCGTTTATGCTTAGACTCGCGAAAAGTAAACGATTTAACAAAAAAGACGCATATCCGTTACCCAATATACAAGGACTACTCGCAAGAATCGATAAGATAAAATATATAAGCAGCAAAGACGACTTTCGCAGTCCCTGGTAGACCTCTCTACCAGAATACAAGAATGCCGTTCGGACTTTGTAACGCCGCACAAAGAATGTGGCGCCTAATGGACAAAGTAATACCTCAACAATTAAAAGAGGAAGTAAAAGTTTACCTTGACGACCTAATGATCGCAACGGAAACTAAAGAACGTCATTTTGAACTCTTGAGACAAGTTGCCTATGCATTAAGAAAAGCTAACCTTACCATAAATGTCGAAAAATCGAAATTCTTTATGAAGGAAATAAAGTATTTAGACTACATAATAGGGGCAGACGGTACAAAACCTGACCCAGAGAAAATCAAAGCAATTTCTGAATACCCTGAACCGAAATCATTAAAACAAACCAGGCGGTTTTTAGGAATGACCGGGTGGTTTCAGCGATTAATAAGGGACTACTCAACAATAGTGTCTCCCATAACAGACTGCTTAAAAATAAAAAGCAATAATAATAAGTTCACCAAAGAGGCCAGAGAAGCCTTCACAAAAATAAAAGAAATTTTAATAACGGAACCTGTAATAGCTCCTCCGGATTATAAAAAACAATTTTTCATCCAAACCGATGCCAGTCAATCAGGAATCGGAGCAGCGATTTTCCAGTACGACTCAGAAAACGAAGAACACCCTGTAGCGTACATGTCGAAAAAATTTAACGAAACACAAGCTATGTGGGCATCTACAGAGCAGGAATGCTTTGCAGTTGTCGAAAAAAATTCAGGATGTATGTAGAAGGGGTTAAATTCACGGTATAAAGCGACTGTGCAGCACTTAAATGGTTAATGACTTGCAAAGACCATCACGGTAAACTTTTTAGCTGGTCTTTAAAGTTACAAGCATTTGAATTCGATATACAACACAGATCGGGAAAAAAGAATGTTGTAGCGGACACCCTCTCACGTTCTTTTGGGTTAGGTTAATCTTACGCTTCCCAGACCTAGGTCTAGACTCAGAAGCTCGAATCAAATAAATACATAGAAATTCGAGAAGCCATTATGGACAATCAGGATAGGCTACCTGACCTAAAAGTAATAGAGAACAAAGTATTCAAAAGAGTTCAGTTCAGAAAAGACCAAGAAGTGTCAGAAGTCAACCTATGGAGACTCTGGGTCCAAGAGGAATTAGTAAAGGACGTGATAGAGAACAATCATGACCCACCGCATTCGGAGGGTTAGGGAAGACACTTTATAGAATAAGAACTAAATATTACTGGCCCCGTATGTTTACGGAAGTAAAAGAATATGTACAAAAGTGTACAATCTATAAAGAAACCAAGCCTTCCAACCAGATTTTAAGACCCCCTATGGGAAATAAACCGATACCCTCAAGACCGTTTCAAAATTTATACATCGACTTTTTAGGCCCATATCCTAGAGCTAGATCAGGAAATACCTGTATATTTATTATATTAGATTCTTTTTCTAAATATGTTATAATCCGACCACTTAGGAAAGCAACAACTGCTAACGCTATAAAAGTTTTGGATGAAGCATTCAGTTTCTTCAGTTGCCCGGAATACATACTAAGTGACAACGGAACACCATTAGTATCAAAAGATTTCGAATCCTGTCTTCAAAAGTACGGGATAGAGCATAAATTAACTGCTTTTTATGCACCTCAAGCCAACGCAAGCGAAAGGGTTAATGGTTCAATTTTAAATGCCATAAGAGCTTATATACATGACCAGCAATATAACTGGGATGCTGACTTAGATAGTATAAGCACAGCTCTTCGCGCTACGGTACATGAAGCGACGGGAATGTCCCCTTACTATATTCTGTTTGGCCAACAAACAAATGACAACACACGGTAGCTCATTCAAGTTGCTAATAAAAATGCATATGATCCAAGGAGAAAATGTAGAAATCTTACCTCCGCCTGGATCATTTCAAATTATAAAAGATAAAGTTAAACGAAATTTAGAAAAGTCTAAGGAAAAAGGTAGGAAATTATATAATAGGAAATGTAAAAACGTTAAATTTAAAATAGGGCAGACCATCTATAGGAGAAACTTTGCACAAAGTGACTTTAGCAAGCACTTCAACGCCAAACTAGGGAAGAAATTTATACCCTGTATAGTACTGAAAATCATAGGAGGTAGTATATACGAAGTTAAAGACTTGTTACGTTAGGGAAAGACACGATAGGTAGATACCACGCAAAGGATCTAAAAGGTTAAGATAGGAAATCTGACTAATAAAAATTAAAATCGAAGAGAAAACTTTCTTTATATTATCCTTAAAAACCAAAAACAAAAAAAAAAAAAAAACTTTCTTTTAAACAATTTTTTTTTGCTTTCAGCAAATATAATAAAAACCTGCTTGAACGTATTGTGGAAAAATATATACGTGTGAAAGAAAAAGCAAACAGAAGCAATTCTTAAGAAAACATAGCAAAAACCTTTGTAGAATAAGATTTGAAGATTGTAAAAAAAAAAATATACAGAAAAAAAATTAAATAAAACAAAAGAAAAAAAAATTAAAAAAAAAAAGAAAATTATTAAAACAAAAAAAAATAAATAAATAATAAAATAAAGAAAAAAAAAGAGAAAAAAATATATTTTTTTAGCAACCGTAAGTAATTTAAGCAAAAGAATTTTTTGTAGAATTATTAAGTAAAAGAAAAAAATATATATAATATATAGAATAAGTTCACAAACAAATAATATATACAATATATCGTCCGCTGAGAAATGAAACAACGTATGACATTTATACGTCATTATTTGACAATAGCACCATTCGATTCCTCGTACTCGATTTTATAAGTACAACTACTTTGCAATATTCTTAATGTTGATTAAAATGTGTTTTTTAGATGAAAATTGTACGATACTTAATATTTTCTCATACGTTTTTTTTAATTTTCAAATCTTTAAATTCAAATTACTCGAAACTATACTTTTCATTATACGTTGTTTCATTTCTGAGCAGGCGATATATATAAACAAAAAAAAAAAAAAAACATATATATAAAGGGTAAATAAAATTTTTTCTTAATGTGCAACGATTTTCTTGGCTGCATCGGGATATCGATGTCTTGGATGACACAGCCAATAAAATATTTTTTATATTTAACCGGATCTATATTAGCTCTTTTTCTAGCACTAATTTTACTAATGATTCTATGTCAACTACGTAGTTACTGCTTACTTAGGCAGGCTCTAGTATTACTAACAATAATACACAAAATACAGTCTAGTGTAGTAATAATAGAAGACTTATACCGACCAGTATACGACAATACCGAACTAAACATATACCCACTAAACGAAAAAGAGGTGGAAATTTATGCATCGAAAATCCTAAATTATAGTTTAATATATCCAATCTTTGGAAAATCTATAAAAAAAGTAGAATTAATACACGAATGCGAGGACGGAATTTTAGTCCCACCCATCCTAACTCCTAATATATCAGCAATCTCAATAAATAATAACAAAAAACATCCATTAAGCTTAATACTACCAGGTAACAAAAACTTTAATGAAATAGGAAGAGGACTAACACACAACGAAAAGGCTAACGTAAGAATGTTAAGTTCGTTATATCCTGAATTAAGAGGATGGATTCTTCAACCTATACTTACAAGAGACATAAAACTAGAATGGTTCTGCAAAGAACCAAAAATAGAAATTTTAACAGATGAATTCAAAATCACAGAAACTTTTGAAAACCTACCCATAATAGCCTTGGTAAGCTCAATTGAATTTAAAGAGGAATTCAAAGACTGTGAAACCTCTTTCTGTGAAGTCGGGTTATCAGGATTAGTAGAATTGTACAAAAAATTAAAAGGAATACCTCAGAGGGTAAAAAGGGAAACAGAAGAGGCCGAAGGATGTACAACTTTCACATTGTTAGGCAAATGGGGATTCAACTACAACAGTTGCAAAATAGACCTAAATACTTTCAAAAATGATCTTGAAAACAAAGTTTTTTGGTCTTCTCTTTAGCACGCCGCACGCTAATTAAATTTTTCAATAAATTAATAAAAAAAAAAAAATTTTAATAAATTAATTTAAAAAAAATTTTAATAAATTAATTAAAAAAAAAAAATTTACTTGGAAAAACAGAAATGGAAAAAAAACAAAAAAAAATTGAATATAAGTTTGTTGCCGGAAAAGGGATGGTGGATAGGACAAAAATAGATAATCCTGAAAATGCATCTGCTTGCACGGACTCGTTGTTCGTGGAAATAGATAATCCTAAAGATGCATCTGCTTCTACGGACTCGTTCTTCGTGGAAGAAGCAGAAGTTCCACTAAGGAGGAGTCCTCGGCTAGATATGCCGGAACAACCAGGTTGGAGTATGGAAACAATAAGGAGGAGTCCTCGGCTAGATACTCCGGAACAACCAGGGTGGAGATTGGAGCCACCAAGGAGGAGGAGTCCTCGGCTCCAAAATAAAATAAATAAAAAATTAACTTATCTATAACTGCATTTTTGTAACTTTATTTTTGTAACTTTATATATATATAGATCGTATGTAGAAAAAAAAAATAAAAATTTAAATTGCCAGCCACACCTTATCTATAACTGCAAAAAAACTAACTATTTTTCATCAATAAAGTTGTAAAAAATAAAATTAAATAAAAAAAAAATTAAATATAAATAAAATAAAAATAAAATCAACAAATCACACAGTAGTAGACCAACACACGGAGAGAAAAGATTGCTAATATCATATAAAATGTGAATAAATCATGGAAAAAAAGGACTTATTTTTGACCCGTTCGCCTTTTTTTCTCGAATCCTGTATTTTTTTGCATAATTTTTAGAACGTTTTCATGCACATAACAATCAACTTTACTTCATGAAAGAAATATTGTTTGCGTGAATGAAGACAGAATAAGACATTGTAATGTGCGAGTTTTTTGATAATTCGTGTAAAAGAAACACTAATCAAGAAACGCATGACCTTAAAAAATACATTTTTCATTTCAATAGCCTAGTCTATAGGTAGATATGTCGATTTGCAATGCTGAGGACCCAGGTTCTAATCTTGAAGAGGACAATTTTTTTATTTATTTTTTTTTCCTTTTTTTTTATTTCTTTTTTTTTTCTTTTTTTTTTTATTTTTGTTTTATTTTTTTAATTTTTTTTATTTTAATTTTTTTTTATTTATTAAATTTTTTTTTATGATTTTTTATTTATTAAATTTAATTTTATTAAATTTATATTGATTTATTTGATTTTTCTCATGCCCTCTTCGGGATTCGAACCTTGTTCTTTTGCATTGCAAACATTCAACTCTACCACTAGGCTAAGCAATTGATATTTAAAATGTGTGCAAAATAGAAAATATAAATTATATACTGACTACAATATCTTTCTTAAGATTAAAAAAATTTCATTAAATCAAGAAATTTAACTAATGGAAAACTGTAACCATAGAATATGAAAAAATTATCATCAAATAGGAAATGTATTCGCAAAGAATCATGTATTTAATTTTCATTTTTCATGTTAAAAAAAAATACACAAACCAAGAAAAAAAATTCTTAAACTGTGTTAGAATCACATCAAGTAAATATTTACTTAAATTAAGAAATATTTACATAAATGAAAAAATAATTACTTGATTAATGAAAATAAGCCCATTAAATCAAGCAAAATAAGTTTACTTGAATCATGGAAAAAGCCATAAATAACAGTCGAGAAATAATTGCAAACTTTAAGCAAGTATTTAACATATCAAGTGAATTCGCTTTGAATTATGAAAATTCGTTTTTTTTCTTAAATTTTAGTGATTATGAAAGTGTATTGCACGATTCTAGAAATTTTTTTCCCTCAGTGCAATTAAAAAAAGAAAATGAAATATTCCAAAGAACAGACAAAATTTTAAAAGAACTTAACTTCCAACAAGGAAAAATAGAAAAATATATACAGGAGAAAAATCTAACAACCCAAAATACAATCCAAATAATAAATTTAATAATTAATATTAAAACATGGAAATTAGAGCAAAAAAGCCATGTAGTAAATACCCTAGCCCATACTCAAGCAAGATCTATAGACATTTTTGATTCGTTAAGACGATCATTAAGTCTCCTACAATGGGTGGGAAAATGCATTGCCACCCAGGAATGTCATGAAATTAATGAATTTCTAAATAAAAAAATTGTATATTGGACAGACCTGATAGCACATAATTTTAACTCTCACCCAACTTTGGTATACAAGAATGCCACCCCTTTCTTTATCTTTACAACTCCTACTAAAGTACAATGGAAGAAACTTCCTAATTTAATCCTGCCTTCACTACAATTAAATTCAGGATGCCAATCTTTACAAAACTCACTATTCCTTTGTAAATCATGTTACAAACAAAAATTCCAATTTTTGACTGTAAATTTTAATAAAACAAACAATCATCTTAAATCAAACGGCAATAAAATAGCATACATCAATAAAATCGGAAAAATCGAAAAATGTGTCTCCAATAAAGGAGATACAAATGTAACCTTAGAGACAATAGATAAATGTTTAATCCTAACAACAGAAGGAATAGAAGTAGTACCCATTCACAGTTGTAGACAAGAAAAAGTAATAAAAATTGAAGAAATCTTAACCCAATATCATGTAAATGATATCCCTAACGTATATAGCTTTAAAAATTATTCACTAGATATGCTGATATACAATAGCAGTAGAGTAAACTTTAGTTCACTACAGAAAAATTTCACTTATCAAAATCTAGTAAAATCCCTTACGCAAAAGACATCCGAATTTGCAGATCTCTCGCTAAACTTCAAAACCCATATAATAGCTGTACACAATACAAATATAGGCTTTAACATAGTAAATTTTCTCTTAATAATAGCCTGCATAACTTATAACATAATCACGAAATACTGGTTTAAAATTCAACATAAATTAACACTTCTTACAAAGAACAAACAAACAAATGACAATAAAGACAAGAAAACTGACATAATACTTGAATTTACAGGATTAAAGGACGGAACGAATATTATACAACAGTATAGAATACCTACAAAGAATGGCAGTAACTACCAATTAGAAAATGAAATTCTAGTAATACAAGACGAAATAAGCAAATCACTTAGTAGATACTCTAGAGTAAAAGAAATTCACATAAAGAAAAATGAAGTTTAACAATATTTTAATTTTATTCTGTTTCTATCTCTAACTATTTCTATAAACTCTCTGTCTCTATTTTTCTTCACTAATAAAGAATTTCTTTGGGAACAAAGGTGATGGTTTATCAAAGATTTAACATAAACAATCTTTCAGATATCTGACTTCGATACAAAGCTAATTGGCAATATCAAAACAAGTACTGGAGAAATCCGATGGTACACAAAAGATGAAAACCCAAAGCCAATAAAAATCGAAAAATTCCGGAAGGAAACAGAAGAAAAAGAACCAAATATTCCAAAAATAGAAGAACCTCCAAAATTAGCCCCACTTAAAACAAAGGTGATACCACGAGTGTCAATAGAAGAAAGTTTAAATCCTGCACCGATGCTAGAAGCAATATTTGAAGGTGTAGAAATAAGACCAACCAAAGAGGGAGCAGCCTACGGATTCATGATTCAAGGCCCGATCTCAATGATTCGAGTGAGAATAACAAGAAACGGAAAGATCACGTTAAGATGCAATAAAACGGAGGATGTTAGAATAATAGACAAAAGAAAAAATACAATAAAAACATTTCCAGGAACAACGGAAAAACAGCCCATTTCCGCGATAAGAAAATATTATGAAGAGAATAGAGCATGAGACTATCTCAGGGCGGCTTCGAGCCCCACCAAATTTTAGAATAATTTTTTTAAAATAACTTTTCAAATATACAAATTAGCTTTTAAATTTATTACAAGAACACCCGTTTTAGATTTAATAATTGTTTGCGGTGAATCTATATTAAATTAGAAATTAGAAAATAAAAAAAAACTAGCAAAGATGATGAAAAGAATGGAAAAATTGCATCAGAATTATATACTTAGAAAGAATGAAAATAAATTTCACAAGTAACAAAAAAAAAAAAAATTTTTCTTTATGTGAAATATAGGGTAGGTCAAGAACAAAAACATTAAAGGAAAAACGCAAATTAAACAGTTTACTGAACTACATTAAGAATTTTTTTTTGACAAGAATTTTTTTTTATGACGAAATTGGGGGTAGAAATTCATTTCTAAAACATATAAAAAGAAACGCGTTTTTTACAACAATTTCATGTAAAAAAAAATTCTTCAAACACAAAAGGTAAATATGATTAACAAAATTTTTTTTTCTTCCCTTTTCTTTAGGAGTTGGAACTTGTCTTCCATAACTTGGTGGATTTATTCCAGTAAGCTATGAAAGACAAGTCCAACAGAGTATTCACTAGAAAGTGAGCCACACAATTGCCACTTCTAGTGAATCTCAAAAAAAAAAAAAAAAGAAAAAGAAAAGGAAAACCCAAGAAACCCCTTGAACAGACAACACAAAAAAAAAAAACACTTAACAAATAAAAAAAATTTTTTTTTACAAATTTCCTTAAAAATAAAATTTAAAATAAAAAAAAATTAAAAATAAAAAAAAAAAAAAAATTTCTTCAAAAAAAAAAAACCAACAAAAAAGAAAATCTTCATTCGATAAAAAAGATGAAGTCTCCACCACAGAGACTTCAAATTTTTGTACTGCCATGCTCCCGTTTCCGCACCACCTTATGAGGTAGGGAGCTCGACGCGTTTTTTTTATAGTGGTATCCCCAAGAGGCATAATCCACTTTAAAACGATTTATAAATTTTTCTTTAAATTTTTTCTTGCTTTTTTTTTTAGTTATTTCAATTTTTTTTATGACAGCTGAACGACATCATTACTTCCAAGCCGCAAGGAAGGTTTTTGGTGGTACGTCTAAAATGGACTGGAAAGACACAGCTAAATTCTATTACATCTTGGAACTTGCATGAAACCTACAAAAAGAAAAAGAAAAGAAATTTTATTTACAAAAAAAAAATAAAAAATACTTACCCAAAATGAATTTTTTTTTCTCTTTTCCGCACCACCAAGGAGGTAGAGAAACAGGCGCGTTTTTTTTTTAGTGGTGTCCCCAATAGGCCTAATTCACTTTTTTTATTCACTTTTTAATCATCATACACTGAAAAATAAAAAAAAAAAAATAATAAAAAAAAAATAATAATAAAAATATAAAAAAAAAAAAAAATAAAAAGAAAAATAAAAAATGTAATAAAAAAATAAAACTTACCTGGGTGTTCACTCCCAGAATCCACAGACTCGTTCTCATCGACCCATGGACAGGTCCAAGTATAATGACCTTGCCGTAGGCAATGGCCACACTCCGGTCCACGATGAACTCCATCCAGGTGGTCTAACCCACACTGCCAGCAAAAATCGCATTCGGCAATCAGATGGAGATTGCTCCCACATCTTTGGCACCAAAGAGTCGAACGATACTGAAAAGAAAAAAAAATATATATATATAATAAAATATAAAAAATCAAAACAAAATAAAAAAATAATACTTACATGGGTATAAGAGCAGGTGCCCTTGTGCACCTGCCACCCACAACCATAACACTCGTTCCTGGTATCCTTGAGGTCCTCAACAACTTTGGTATCGCACTGACGCCATAGATGGCCCTTCTGGCCACAGCGCCAACAAATCCGATATGGAAAATCCCAACGGTTCATATCTGAAAAATAAAACAAAAAAAATTAATATAAAAATAAAATAAAAATATAATTTTAGGTCGAAGACCCGACCCAATTTTCAAAAAAGAAAAAAAAAACAAGAAATCCACGTATGGCTTCTTACGCCATACTGCAGATTCAAAAAAAAAAAAGTGAAATTTTAAAATAGACAGAAAAACTTACCTATTTCACCTTTTTAGAAAAAAACTTTTCAAAACCAAACGAAAAATTTTAATAATTAAACTTTTGAAATTTTTTAAATAAAACACACAAAAAAAATAAAACACACAAAAAAATTTTTTTTTATCTTTAACAAAAAAAAAAAGACATAAGAACACTTCCGAACAGAATAAAAAGAAAAAAACTTTTAACTTTAACAAAAAGTAATACGTATCAATATCTAACTTAATGTTACCACCCAACACAAAAATCATCAGCGACCCGCCGAACAAAAATTTTTACCGGCTAAAGAAAGAAAAAGAAATTTATATTTAAGGATAGGTGGTTGACACTTGTATCAATATATACTTCTTATAGCTTATACTAATTTTATCATTTATAAATAACAAATTTAACTTTCTGATCTATTTTCTTATATTCCAAATTGTCATGTTAAAAAAAATTCTTCAAACACAAAAGTAAAAAGCAAGAAAATTTTTTTACCCACCGACAAGGTTTTTATAGCCACCACTAGGAGAAAACAGACCTAAAAAGCGCCACCACATACCATAACATTGCGGTGAAGACGCCTGTCGGCAACAAATAAAAACAGAATTAAGTCCTCAAAAGTAGGCAAATAGTAAAATATTAGTAAAAATACTATAGAAAAATTCAAAAGAAAATGTTTATATATATATATATATATATATATATATATATATATATATATATATATATATATATATATATATATATGATAAAGTAAATTAAAACTTTAAATCATTACAAACAAACATTTTTAGATGAAACAAATATTTAATAAAAGAAATATAAAATAGCAAATTGTAAAATAAAAATCCTATAATTCAAGATTACAAACGGAAATATTCTTCAAAAAAGAAAATGGAAAAACATTGTAAATGAATTTGATGAAAACCATACTAAACTGCTGTAATTAGTTTTATTTAAGCTTATAAATTTTTTTTAACTTTTCAATAAATTTAATGTAATCAGAATAAAAGAAAATGTTTTTACACTAAATTCACATCCACAGGTCCTAATAGGTACATTGAAATGCTGAAGTAAGGTCCAGCTCAAGATGACCAAAGCCATAAGCTGAAGAATGACGATATAGTCATTCAGTTTTGAGATGCTTTTTTAGACAGTGAATATTATGAACTAGAAGCAGTACAACCTGCTATAAAACAAACACAAAACATCGCAAAAAAGAAATATGAAGAGCCAGCTAAAGTAAAACAGCAGCCTTCACGACCAACAACTCCTGAAAACAACTTGCGTTGCTGGAACTGCGAGAAGCCAGGACATGGATATATGGACTGTCAAGAAAATTACAAGAGAGTATTCTGTTATAAGTGCGGAATTCCCAACGAATACTCTCCAACGTGTAGAAATTGCCACAAAGCAGTTCGTTTTCAGGGAAACTAAATTCCCAGTCTGTGGAAAGGCCACCCACAGATGTAGACAAAGGCCAAAATTCAAAATTAGATGTTAATAAAATTAAGGATTACTTAGATATAATAAAGAAATATAATATAAAAATAGAATTATTAGAAAATAAAAAAATTGAACAAAATAAGGAAAAAGAACAAAATGAAGTAACTGAAGAAAAAGAGATCAAAGTTACAAAAATACTACAAAGAACTGAAATAGACGAAGCTCCCCCTAAAGAAAGAAAACAATGGCCTCCTTATCATATCAGAAAACAAAGATATGATAAAAGGAGAGCAGAAATTGTAACATTTAGCAACATAAGTGAAGTAAGACTAAATATTTATAAAAAGAAAACATCAAATAGACGAACAGTGGGAGCAAAAAGAGAAAACAGATATTATACAGAGGTTAAAGAAGACAAAAAAAGATTCTTTCCTCGATAATACAAATCCCTGATGATAAAAGACCATATATAAGAATTAAAATAGGGGAACAACACTTGATGGGACTATTAGATTCAGGAGCATCTAGGAAAAGACAAGAAATGGATAGATGAAGAAACATAAAATTAAGAAGCATAAAATTAATGAATCAGTAATAACTGAAGCAGGCGGGAAAACTGAAATAATAGGATATATCTTAGTACCATTAAGTTTCAATAATAAAACCTGTCTAGGAAAAGACAAGAAATGGATAGATGAAGAAACATAAAATTAAGAAGCATAAAATTAATGAATCAGTAATAACTGAAGCAGGCGGGAAAACTGAAATAATAGGATATATCTTAGTACCATTAAGTTTCAATAATAAAACCAAAGTTTTAAAAATACATGTAGTCCTGAAGTTATCACAAGAACTTTATCTTGGAGTTAACTTCTGGAAAGCCTTTGATTTAGCTCCACAAATTTTTAACCCAATTAGTGAAATATCCGAAACAGATCCAAATAGCCATGAACCAACCGTAAGAGAATAAATGCAATTAGACACCATTAAAAAAATGTTTCCCTCATACGCCGAGGAAGGTCTAGGATGCACCTCTCTAGAAGAGCACATAATAGACACAGGGGACAATGAACCAATCAAACAAAAACATTACCCAATCTCCCCTGCAATACAAGATCTTATGTATGCAGAAATAGATAGGATGCTAGAAATGGGGGTAATAGAAGAAAGTAATAGTGCGTGGTCATCTCCCGTAGTACTAGTCAGGAAACCAGGGAAGAATCGTTTATACTTAGACTCGCGAAAAGTAAACGATTTAACAAAAAAAGACGCATATCCGTTACCCAATATACAAGGACTACTCGCAAGAATCGATAAGATAAAATATTTAAGCAGCATAGACTTAAAAGATGCATTTTGGCAAATCCCATTGGAAAAAGTTTCAAGAGAAAAGACGACTTTCGCAGTCCCTGGTAGACCTCTCTACCAGAATACAAGAATGTCGTTCGGACTTTGTAACGCCGCACAAAGAATGTGCCGCCTAATGGACAAAGTAATGTTGCGCCCTTTTTACTTACCTTATTTATACTTATCTATTTCCTTATTCATATTCCCACGATTTCATTTTATACAGTTGTAACAATTTACAACTGTATAAAATAGCAGCACTTAACGTGCAAATTGTTTATCGGTTTGGAAATATACAAAAGTGTCAATTTAACATTTTTGTATATTTCAAAACTAATATTTTATTTTCAATTCTTTTTAAAATAAACAAAAATGTCAATTTAACATTTTTGTTTATTTTAATAAAGAATTGAAAATAAACGATACTCGTATTACAATTTCAAATAATTATCAAAGTGTTAATTATGCACTTTGATAATTATTTAATCCCGCCCATTCCCAATTTTGATTGGTCAAAGTACTAAATCAAAATTGTGGAATTTAAATTTCAATTCCCTTTTAAACCTTATTAAAAATTAAGATTATCCATTAGTATTATATCGGGCGTGAAATAAAGATCATCAAAAAAATGTAAAACGAAGTTTTTTTAATTTTAAAATAAATAAAACCGAAGAAAGGAAAAGTGTAAAATGAAAATAAGTGTTAAACCGAAGAAAGAAGAAGTATGTAACATGGCGATCCTGCCTTTTTCCTGAGTTTTCTTTAGTGTTAAAAAAAGGGTAAAAATAACGTAATGAATCTTATCAAAAAAAAAAATTAACAAAAAAGCACCTAATTTTTTTTTCAAAACTGCAATATTTTTTAACAAAGCAAATTTTTTTTGTCGTCTAAAATTGGCTAAAATTGCCAATTGAAAACTATTAGAAAATACAAAATAAAACTATTAGTAAATTCAAAAATTTTAATTTAATAAAATAAAATTTTGTCATCCTAAATTGGCAAGCATAATTATTTATTGGTACAAAAACACATCATTATAAATTTTTTTTGCATAGAATTGGCACTGGAAATATTATGGCCAACAATAAAAAATATAAATAAATATTTTATCAAAATCAAATTCAAAAAAAAAAAAAAAACAAAGAGCTAGAAAAATTAATTTAAAAATATATATTCAATCTCTCAAATTTTGGTCCACATATTTTCCAACAATTTTTTTTTATGGAAAATTTAACTTCAACAAACTATATACTAATATCCTTTTTCTATAAAAATACAAAAAAAAAATAATAAAATATCTTTTCTCAAAAAAAAAAAAAAAAAATATGCAATAAATATACAAATATGTAAATAAATAAATGTGCAATAAATAAATAAATTTTGTAATCTAAAAAAGTGCAATAAATAAAGTGCAATTTTATAAATTTAAATAATGTGATGCAAAAATAATCTCAATAAATAAAATAATCTCAATAAATAAAATAATCTCAATAAATAATAGGTAAGAACTAAAATTTTTTTTTAATTTAAATAAAAATAAATAACTTAAAATTTTTCTTTAACCTTTTTTTAAAAAAAAAAAAAAAAAAATTATTAAAAGTACATCTCACTACTGCAAAGTAGTCAGACTAGACCTTAAATAAACATTTTCCCATTTCCAGCAAATTTATAATTGGCGTGGCCTCGCCCGAAGGTCCACGCCGATTTTTTTTGGAGTCCAAAAACCCAAACTAAAAAAAATAAAAAATTATTTACAAAAACAAATTTCTTTTACAAAAAAAAAATATTTTTTTTAAATGGGAAAATCCGAAATTCGAAAGAAAGAAAAAAAAAGAAGATAACCTGGGGATTATACTAGACAGTAAAACTGTCTTGACGAAGACAGTGTTTATGTGTGTTGGTGAATTTTTATTACTTTATTTATTTTAAATTCACTGTCTTCTCTGCTGTCCGGATTTAAATCTGGACAACAGAGAAGACAGTGACAAAGACAGTACAGTCGGGAAAAAATTAAAAAACAAAGAAAACTTATGATTTCTAATAAAAAAACTTAAATAAATGCCGTATTTTTTTTTTTTTCCTGTACTAATAAAAAAACAAACGTCAAAAAAATCAAAAGGAAAAATTCATAAATTTCAAGGATATAAAAAAATTTAATAAAAATCCCTAAATAAAAAAAATTTAAATTTTTAAAAGTGATTCGTTGTGCGGCTAAATTTTTGTAAGTTTATCTTGAATTTACCTAGGATAAAAATAAAACTGTTAAAAAAAAACTTTTTTTTAGGTACAATTAATTCGGTTATATCGGGAGAATGAATGCCTTTGGGACATTCAGTCTTCAGTTTACAAAAGGCACGACTTAAAAATGGCAGCTTTGGAAAAAATTTCACGTACCATGGGGATTTCCATAGAACAAATCAAGAAAAAGTTCAAGAGCTTGAGGGGCACATATTTGCTTGAAATGAAAAAAATTTCTAAAAGCAAAAAGTCCGGTACAGGCACCGAAAATTTGTACCGCTCTAAATTATTTTGGCTTCCTGAAATGGATTTTTTGAAAAATTCAATAACAACACGTCAATCATGTCATAATATGATAGAAACAAACGTAAGTATTGGAAAATATTATTTTAATTTTATTTTATTATTTAAAATCATAATTTCTTTTAAGTCTATGCAAAAGTTTACATAATAATTGCTTCACATTACTACATGAATGGTCTTTAACTACCTTAAATAAAATTAAAAAATTGTTATTCAAATATAAATTTGTTTTTTATATAATACAAAATTTTACTTACATTCCAATTTTTTTCCATTGGAAATCCACATTACCTTCACCTATCATATAGTTTGCTAATAAATTTTGAATAACATTTCCTCGTCTGTAGCCGCTTCCAGTGTATTGTATTTCAATTGGGGTAATCGTTTTAGGCAGCACTTCAGGCTCCAAATCATCGGCAACATTTGTTACATGATTTAACGATAAAACTGCAGTTATTTTATTTTCAATTTTGTAATTATGTAAAACACAGCACGCTTTAATAATTTTATCTACCGTATCCAACTTAACCTCAATAGGTCTGTGGAAAATACGGAAACTGCTTGCGAGTCTACCGAAGGCACATTCAACCGTCATTCGTGCTCTACACAATCGGTAGTTGAAAATTTTTTTTGATGGTGATAAATTTTCACATCTGGAATACGGTTTCATCATATGTTCGTCCAGTTGAAATGCATCATCGCCAACAAAAAAATATGGGATTTCCGCGCTATTGCCTGGCAGAGGTGTTGACATTGGAAAATTCATAGCACCACTTTTTATTTGATTATATAAATAAGAATTTTTGAAAATGGTGCTATCACTTGCCCTTCCATTCGATCCCACATCGATAAATAAAAATTTACAATATGCATCCACTACCGCAAGCATAATAATGCTGTGAAATCCCTTATAATTATAAAAATTTGACCCTTCGTTTGGCGGAGCTATGATTCTAAAGTGCTTGCCATCAATCGCCCCAAGAGTATGTGGGAAATTCCAAATATTCAAAAAATTATTGGAAACATTAATCCATTCTTTTGTTGTTGATGGTACCTTAAAGTAAAATATTGTTAGTTAATAAAAAAGTAGTTATTAAAAATATGTGTAGGTATATAAAACTTTTAAATATTTTTTTAAAATTATTATCAAATTTTTATTTGTAGGAAGACTCTCAAGAAAATTTAGAACATAATTCAAGATCAAGAAGTCTAGATTTGTCAGGAACTTGGAATGCCGATATCGAAGATCAGAGTAATGTTTTAAAAGAAATTTCGAATGATCAAAATGTAATTTCAAGTAAAAAAAGAAAAATTATTAAAAGTGGTGGTGAATTCGACGTTAATGAAGCAATTGACAAAGCGATAAATTTATCAAAAGAAGATGAATATGATTTATTCAGAAAAAACATTGCAATAAATTTTAGAAAAATTAGCAAATCAAGTGAATTAGAAGCGGAGGAAATCATGCAATCCATAAGTCAGCTTGTTTTCAACAAATTGAGAAAAACTTTGGAAAAAAAAAGTTCTCGGCCAGCAACATCAACATCATCATTCAAATTTCCAGAGGATACGACCTCCACATTCCGATCTACACCTAATTTTGTGATTTCTCCACCACCTTTTCATGAATATTCAAACATTAGTTTTGGGTCGGAATGGACAGAAATTTCTGATCCTTCTGACACTAGAACTTCTACTACTAGAAACACCATTTTGGAAGAAGCAATAGTAAATGCTGAAATATCAGATGATGAAAATGATTTATAATTATTTTTAAAAATTTGTTATAAAATTTTATTAGAATAAACTTTGCTAAAATTTGAAAAAATGTTAGATGCTTACTTTTAGATACTCAGGTTGTAAAGCTTCATATATTGCTTGCAATACTTCAGGAACAAACAAAGATATTGTGCTTCTAGAAATTCTGGACAAAATTTCTAGTGATCTATATGAATCTCCAGAAGCTAAGAATCTTAATGTGACTGCTAATTTGACTCTAGCACTAATTGCAAGCCTCATTTTTGTATTTATTTTTTCAATTTTAGAGTTCACCTAAAATGAATATTATTACAAAAAAAAATTCTAAATTATATATCTTTTGAAATTAAGTTTACTTACTTTTAATAAAAGACTTTCAAATTGTACAGGTGACAATCGAACAAAATTTTGATACTGTTGATTCTCACCCCAAATCAAATCTTTTAGAAGAGTGTCCTCAACATCGTACATGGGACGTTTAATTAAAAAAGGATTAATCCACATAGTTCTACATTTTCTTTTTTTTTTAATAGTAACATCGGTTATTTTTTTAATGATCAAAATTTTAATTATAGCCAGTTTTTGAGATTTTGAAATGGACATGATTTTTCTTCTTTTCTTTTAATTTATAAATCCACTTTTCAACTGTTTTCAATTAAATAAAAAATTCCGAAATCTTTATAAAACTTCAATTCAAATCAATTTTTTTTATTTCCAAGATATTTCGATTTAAATTTTTTTATTTTGTCACTTATATAAATAAAACTACATTACAAAGTTTTTTAAAATCTTCGAAACCGTTAAAAAATTCTTCAAAAATTTTAAATGTAGGGAAAAAAAACGTAATATGGCAGCACTAATAAATCTTCTGATAAAAAAAATCTGGACAGTTAAAAAGACACCCAACTCACTGTCTTGTTTTTTTTTCTTACAAACACATACACAAAACAAACACAAAGATCCACTGTCCGGACAGTTTACTGTCTAATGTAATCTGGAGGTAATAATATAAAATAAATAACAACAAAATAAATAATTAATATTAATTTTACCAATAAATTAAACTATTATTTTTTTCTTTTAAATATATACAAATGAATTATATTTATTAAAATTTTATAATATTTACAATAAAATCTGGCGTGGCCTCGCACTAATATCCACGCCGATTTTTTTTAGACAATAAAAACTTAGTTTTTATTGTTAAAATATAATAAAATATTTATAAGAAATAAACAAAATTAAATCAATTTTATTGCACAAAATTCTCAAAATATCCTATTGCACACATCAAAAAAAAAATTAATAATAAAATTTTAAGGATAATATTATTATAATCAAAAACATATGTTTGTTTTCAAAAAAAAAAAAAAAAATTTTTTTTAAATAAAATAAAAGATAAAAAAAAATAAAAATAAAACAACTACAATAACAACAACAACAGCATCAATATAATCAAAAACTAATAACAACAAGAACAACAACAGCAACAACAACAACATCAACATCAACATCATTAACAGCAAAGAAAATAACAAGAATAACAACAAAGGATATTACAAGAACATTAAAGATATGTATCTTAATTTTGTTTTACAATTTTATATAATTTTTTATGATGATATATCTTCGGATTGATCGAATAATTTTATTTTAAATATCCTTCTATCCTCAATTTTGAGTAATCTTGATATATTAATCTTTTCTTTAGATTTTTTTTTGAAAAAAAAAAAAAAACATATATATGAATTTCTCTTACATTTTGTCCTATATATGTTATCTAAATGGGTAGTGGAGAATCTAAACAAAAAGCTCCCTCTAATACGGGCACTGTTATCAATACAGTCGATATCACAGAATCCTTTCCCTCCGAAATAACTACCTTACTTTATATTATTGCAGGTATAGCAATATTAGCTGTAGCATATAAAATTTATAAAGTTTGGCACGGAGCCACAAAGAAAAAATATTTAAGTAGAAGCGTAGGCTCCCTTAACGCAATTTAATTATATTTTTATTAAACAATACTTTTAATTTAATTTTGAAGAAAAACATTTCTTATTTTAATGTTAATTTATTCTTTACAAACATATAAAATCCTTTTTTACTTTTATGTTTTATGTTAATTAAATAAAAAATTTTTATGAACAAACGAATCCCTTTATTATTCTATTGATTTATACAAAGATATAAATCATTGTTAAAATTAATTATTTGTCACATTAATATATAAATTATTATCGAATTGAAACCGTCTATCATATTTGATTATGATATTAATAAATTCGCAATTCATTTTACGTATATTTTTTTATCTTTCTTTACAATCAATTAGAAGATTTATGGAATCTTAATATATATACACATCCTATTATCATTTTTTTGTCTTTACAATGATGATTATAAGAACTTTTCCGATAACAATCCCCCTATCGGTTTATATATCAATCTTTATCATATATTTGGTATTAATCGCGTTTATTTTTATGAAAATATGTAAAAACTATTCTAATAAGATAAAATCAAAATATTTCAATAAAGGATATACTATGGCACAATTGAGCCGTTCTATTGAAATCCCAACCTCTTATTAGAATAATTATCAACCACAAATATAAATTTGCCTTTTAAGATACTTATCAATCGGTAAAATCACTTTATCTGACAAATCTTTTTAAGATTTGCTTAAACAAACTAATCACTATATTATATATTTAATTATATTTTATTACACTTTATTATACTATATCTTACTATATTATAATTATATATACTACATTATATTTTATTATATTATAATTTTATATATTACATTGAAACATTATTATCATATCTCTTTATATTATTATATTCAAGATTTAAAGATAATTTTCTTTAAATCCATCAAATTATTTTAATATATTATTACATTTTCATGGCTTAAAGATAATCTCCTTTAAATCCATCGAAAAATATTATCATATTGACTGAAGATTAAAAACATATTTCTTCAAATATTTAGTTTATAAGTAAACTTAAATGTCCTTGTATATGTTTATTATGAAAGTTTTCACTTTCTAATACAAAAAAAAAAAATTATTTTTTCTCTTGATTCACGATTGATTTTATCTTAACAAAAAAAATATATATATATAACAATATAAAAATTTTATATATATATATAAAAATATAATATATACAAAAAAAAAAAAAATTTTTTTTTATCCTCGATTCACTAATTATTATTACGAGTTTACTAAATAACTTCCTCCATAACCTCTAAGTTCGCGGCAAAAATGACTTATTTTATTGATTATGTCATGGACCGAAATTTACAGTAATCTGTCCAGTGACATTGCTATAATCAATAAAATACATACTCAAATAAGTTATAAACAAATTACCAACACGAGACCGCAACTTAGACAAATTAAAGAACTCATTACTGTTATGTTAAAAACATAATTTTATAAGTAGTTAAACTTTGAACAATCTGAGTTCGAATGAACTCAAATAAAAAGGATTTTATCATAAAGGAAATTATGATAAAAAGGGAAACATGTGAAAGTAGAGGCAAGAGAAAGTGCTCTACTTTCAATAATTAGCCTGGTGTTGAGTCCACTGTCTAAGGACATCCGTGTTCTAAGGCTGGGTCTAAGCTCGTCGGTGGGTGGGTAAGGACAGTGAACACCAAGGGGGTCCATAACAATATTAATAGGATGTCTTTCGTTTAAAAGAAGATAAAAAGGAGATCTAAAAAAAAAGGATATTTGAGAAACCCCAACCAATTCAAAATAAAAAAAAACTTAAATTTAAATGACTAAGAAGTCATTCTTCAGCTCATGGCTATGGCCATCTAAAGCTGGACCTTATATCAGCATTTCTTATTTACCGTTATGGACCTGTGGGATTTTCCTAATAACAACACATTGTTATTTCTATATTATTAATTTTTATTGAATAAAAAAAAAACAAAATCTAAAATTTATTTACTAACTAAATACATTGATTGCTTTTTCTGTTTTCAGGATTTATTATTAACTATAAAATTTCAATATCTATTATTTATAATTTTTTTTTTTTTTTTAAATCTATAATTTACAATTTCTCCAAAATGAGTTTTTGACTGCATTTGATATTTTATTTTAATAATATTTATTTTTTAATATGATTATTAATCATTTATTGGTTTAATTTTATAAATTTGTTGTATACTATTTTGTGTAGTATATCATTCGTTATATATATTTTTGTTCGATATATATATATATAAACAATTTTTAAAATTATCTTTCTATTTATTTTGCCTACTTGTGAGGGCTTGAAATAATAAATTCGTAATTTGTTGTCTGCTAATGTTGCTCTTTCCTTGTAGGTGGTAACATTAGGTTGGGCCTCTTGACTATATGTCTATTTGTCCCTTTTTTGTATTGAAAAGTACTATAATGGAGCTCTTTTATTGCTTTGTTGCAAGTCTCATTATCGAACTTTTTTGTTCCGTTGTAAGTTTCAATATGAAAAAAGAATTATGTAAAGAAATAAAGTTTATTTAATTATTTTTTTAAATATTAAGTTAGTTTTTTAAATCTTCCTAACAAGCCATTTTTAGATACTATCTTAAAATTAGTTAGTTAGTAAGTTCGGCGCGCCGTTATAGAATTGTTCCATTAGCTATTGATATGGTTGAAAGGTTTTTTTTTTTTGTTTTGTAGTGTGTTGTGTTTTTTTTTTTTTTTTTTTTATATTAGAGTTTTGTTGTTTTGTTTCTACGTGTTTAAAATAAAAAAATTTTATAAAAAAATATAAATAATTATTTTAGTAATTGATTATAGTAAAATTTAAAATGGAGTTTAGAACAGGTAAGTTTTGTCCTATTTTTCTATTTTTTTTTTTTTTTTGCTTATTCGGCAGTATGGCCTAGGCCATATATGTGAATTTTTATTTTTGTTTTGAGTCGCAGTCTTAGTTGGCTAAGGCTGAGCGAATATTTTTATGGTCCAGTTAAACTCGCTTGTTTTTCTTTTGACGGTATAAAAAAACTTGATTTTATATATTTTTTTTTTGTGGTTTTAGAAGGAAAGCTGTGTTGGAGATGTGGGATGAGGGGTCAGTTCTGGAGGAGATGTTCTGCCGTAGTTATTGATGACCTTCTTAAAAATTATAAGAAGTGTTATGGATGTGGGAAGGATTCTCACAAGGGTAGTTGCAACTACTCTTATGTAAATTTTATTATTTAAAAAAATTTTATTTGTTAAAAAAATTATCTTATTTTTTTGTAGTATCGCTCTCAAGTATGGTGTCAAAGGTGTGGTGGAAATCTGCACGTAATCGCTGATTGCGATATGTGTTGGATTTGCATGGTGGATCATGGCAATGTGACACATGTGGCTCCTGAGTGCATGTATTGTGGGGAAATGGGTCATCTTTCTTGGAAGTGCCCTTATTGTCGTAGTTGCGGATTTTCTCCTTGCCGGTGTTACCCTATCGAGGATCCTGGTTTTGAGAGTGGGTCAGATGATCTGTCTGACTAGTAAAAATTTTGTTTTGTATTATGACTTTTAAGGAATAAAAGAAATTTTATTATTATTTTTTTTTTGTAGAAAAATTGTTTGTTAAATTGTTTTATTTAGAATTTTAAAAGGAAATTTTATTTATAGAATAGTAATCTATCTAAACCTTTATTCTACAAAGTTTCCAATAATTGTTGCCTTTATGCATAAAAAAAATTAATAAGACACAATTTTGATTGCAGAAAATTTAATAATGATGATTTTGGAAAATAATTGATTCATCAAATAAATTATTTAAATAGCAATTTGATACAATCAAATTAGGCATTTCATATCGTTATCTGAATTATCTAGGAATTCTTGATTTAGAAATTCAATTGGTATTTTTCTCATACTACAATTTCTGAATTCAATTCTTGACAATTTTTAAGCACATTCACAGGTATTTCATAAAATTAAAATTATTTTTATGTTGTTTGTCGCTGCAATAACAATCAGTGAAATTCGCAATATGAAATTAAAGAAAAATTTTAATTAAAGAAGTTTTATTCACTTTAGTATTATTCTAAAGTTAATTTATTTTCGAGTTGTTTGTGTGAAATTTAAAATGGCTTGCTAGGTTGATTTGTTTTTATATAGAAAGTTTAAAATTAGATTGTGGAGGAGCCAATCAGAGGTGACGTTTCTGGTCATTGTGCTTCGATCTGATCTCAACCGGCTACCGCTCGATTTGGTTGAGATCAGGAACGACCAGAAATGTTCCTCTATCCTACATCTGCCTTCACTATCACCTCCACGAACTCAAAATCATGATTTCTCAGTGATAATGAATTCCTGGAGATGGCAGCGAAGTCAGATGTATCACCACAACGTAGTATGGATCTTCCTAATGGAGTTTCCATGTGCTGTGATTGGCATGCCTTAGTTTCGGATTCTTGGATAGACCCAAGAATCCTCCACTAAGATCGAGCTTTTGGGTTTTGCTAGAAGTGGCATTTATTTAGCTCACATTCTAGCAAAACACCTGCTGGACTTGTCATGCTCTGCCAGCGAGATAAATCCCACTAAGCTTTGGATGGCAAGTACCAGCACCTAAAGGAAAAGGGAAAGAAGAAAAAAAAATTTTTTTTTTTTTTTTTTAATCATTACCTTTTTTGTTCCGTTGTAAGTTTCAATATGAAATTGTCATAACAAAAATCATCTTTTTTACATGATTTTTGTCAAAACAATTTCATCTGAAACAAACAGAAAAAAAAAAGTAATTTTATTTGAGTTAACAAAATATTACCTGATGTAATATTTTGTGTTTTTGCATTGGATAAAACTTGACCTGAAAAAAAAATTATTATTTTTCCAGGTGTTAAAAAAAAGAAAAAAGAAAAACAAGCATAATTTTTTTTTATTTTGATTAAATATTTTTTTTTTTTTTTTTTTTTATTATTATTTTGTTCTTCTACAGTTAATTTTTCTAATTCTAATTTCCAAAATTTTTCATAGTAACAAAGTAGGTTCAATCTTACTTGGCACATAGTAGATTGAATCTAGAAAACGGTTAAAAATTTTGAATTTATTTTTTTTTTTTTATTTTTTTTTTTTTTATATATATTTATATTTATTTATTTTTTATATGGGGCTCGAAGCCGGCCCTGAGATTAAGAGTTTCATGCTCTTACAAAATGTGGTTTAATTGCTGAACTCTTCTGGTTTTCGGTAGTTCCCGGGAATATTTTTATGGTGTTGTCCTTGTTTATTATCTTTACCGCTCCAGTTTTGTTGCATCTACATGTAATTTGCCATTCTTCTTTATCCTTACTTGTATCGTTGAGATTGGTCCTTGCATCAGGAAGGCATATTTTGCTCCTTTTTTTATTGTGTCTATTTCGATTCCCTCAAAGATTGCTGTCAACATTGGGTTAGGATTAAGCCCTTCTTCATCTGGAATTCTCGGTATTACTTTTGGGTTTAATTTTTCCAGCTTTGGAGGTTCTTTTATTTCTGGAATCTGTGGTATCATTTCTTGTTTTCTTTTTCTGAATTTGTCGATCCCTATTGGTTTCGGGCCTTCTTCCTCCGTGTACCATCTTGTTTCTCCGGAACTGGTTTTTAATATACCGATTACTTTTTTCTCGGACATTTTTTTATTTACTGTTAGATTTTTTTTAAAGATTTTTTTATTTATACTTTTATTTCTTTTTTACTTTTTAAAATTTTAAATAGGCTCAAGGGAAAGAATTTGCAGAGTTAGTATTTTATTTTTATTTTTTTTTTTTTTTTTTTATTTTTATTTTATTATATATATATATATATTTTTTTTTTTTTATTTTTTTACACACTTAAAATTTTTTACGTTATTAAACTTGCGTAACGACTTATTTTGCTCGTCTTGTACTATGAGTAATTCGTCTCTTAATCTATAGTTACTACCGCTTATTGTCTGTATTTCGTATTTTTGTGTCTTGTTACTATTCTCTTCTTTGCCGAAGAATTCAAAAAAGAGTTTTTTATCTTCTGTTTGTGTGGTTGTTGAATTGTGAAGGATATTTGTTGTAGACGGATTTGGGTTATTTCTTCTAACTTGCATGAATCTTGTAAGTAAATGATATGCTACTATACTTATTATCATTAATAGATTTATTAAGTTAAAAGCTAGATTTGTATTATGTACAGCTATCATATGTGGTTTGAAATGCAGAGATAAATCTGCTAATTCTGAAGTTTTCTGGGTTAAGGTTTTTACCAAATTTTTGTACGTGAAATTATTTTTGAGATTTGTGAAGTTTACTTGAAAATTTTCTAATAGAATTCTGTCTAAGGTGTGATTCCTGAAGGATAATGCTTCTGGAATTTCTTGGAAATGAAATTGGGTTATAATTTTATCTATTTTTATCTGATTTTCTTCTTCACAATAGGGGATGATAGCTATGCTTTTCTCGCTTATCGATAGGCATTTGTCTGCCAGCTTGATTTTAGCTTCTGTATTTCCTTTACTGGAAATACATTTTTCTAATGATTCTATGTTATTTACTATTCCAGTCGAGTTTTCGTGAAATTTTAAATGCTTATTGGTATTATTAAAGTTTCCCGTTAGAAATTTGAATTCTTGTTTGTAACATTTGTTACAAAGAAAAAGGGAGTTTTCTAACGGACTGCATCCGGAGTTAATTTCTAAAGATGGAAGAATTAAAGTTGGGAGTAATTCCCATTGTACTTCAGTAGGGGTTGTGAAGACAAAGTAAGGGGTATGGTCATTATATATCAAAGTGGGGTGGGGATTGAAATTATGGGATAATAAATCTGACCAATAAACAATTTTTTTATTTAGAAACGTATTTATTTCGTTGCAATCTTTTGTAGCAATACATTTACCTACCCATTGATGCAACTATAAAGATTGTTTTAGAGATTGGAATAATTCCATAGCTCTTGCTTTTGTGAGGGACAGGATGTGTTGTGCTTGATTTTTTTGATCAAGTTTCCACATCTTTAGGTCGGCTATTAATTTTATAACTTGTATTGTGTGTTGTGTTGTCAGATATTTGTCATGGATGTGTTTTTCTAATAAATCTTGTTGCCTAGTTATTTGTAATATTATTTTTTCTGTCTTCTGAAATAAATCACTAGATATTTTAGTGTGGTTTAAGATTAGTGATTTGTATTGATTTATTTCGTGTTTTGTATTTTCTAGATCGTTTTTGAACAAATTAAGATCTATGTTACAATTATCGAAGTTTATACCCCATTTCCCTAGAATGCTAAAGGAGGTACACCCTTCTCTTTCTTCTGTATCTCTTTTCTTTCTAAGGGGTTGGGTTTTCAGATTTTTATATAGATTCAGCAGCCCTTTTAAACCTACTTCACATAACGAAGTTTCACAGTTTTTGAATTTGTCTTTGAATTCAATGGAATTTATCATTCCAATCAGGGGTAAATTATTGAAGTTTTCTGTGATTTTGTGTTGGTCAAATTGAATTTCTATGGAGGGTTCTTCACAGAACCATTCCAAAATTAGGTCATCATTATGACGGGGCTGGATTTCCCAATTTTTAGTTATGGGATATAAAATTTCCAACATTTTTAAATTGAATTTTTCATTGTGGGTCAATTCTCTTTTAATTTCTTTGTGATTGCTATTCCTAGAAATCTGAGGTGAAACTAAGCTAATTGGACTTAGTTTATTATTATTTAGGGCTATACTAGTGACATTTGGTGTCAAAATCGGTGGTACTAGTATCCCGTTTGGACAATTATGAATGAGGTTAATATCTCTCAAAGATTTTCCAAAAATTGGGTAAATGTGGCTGTATTCCAGGACTTTTGTTGCATAGATTTCAATTTGTTTTTCGTATAATGGGTATGCATTGAGTTCTGCGTCTTCGTATGTTGGTCTGTATAAGTTTTGTACTAGGACTATACTTGAATTTACCGGAATTAAAGTCGCTAGTAACATAACTTGTCTCAATAAGCAGTAGTTTCTTATTTGGAAAAAGGTTAGTAATAAGAATAAAAATAAAAATAAAGCTAGTATTGAACCTACAAGGTACAAAAAAAAGGTAACTGGCTGTGTCATCCATGACATGGATATTCCTACACAGCTTAACAGATCTTTACACATGATAATTTTTTTTAAAAAAACACAAAAAGGACGAGTAAAAATTTTTTTTTTTGTTTATATATATATTGATTTCGAAGGATTAGAAAGGAATATAATATATTTTATTATTATTTTTTTTTTTTTTTTTTAACTATTATAAAAAAATTTTTGCTTTTATATTTTATGTTTTTTTTTTTTTTTTTTTTTTTATATTTTTCTATATATTTTTTCTATATAATATATTTATTTTGATATATTTATTTTTCTATATTTTTTCTATTTAGAATATTTATTTTTTTTATATAATATTTTTATTTTCTATATGATATATTTCTTTTTCTATATTTTTTTTCTAGAATATTTATTTTTTTTTTTTTATATAATATATTTATTTTCTATATGATATATTTATTTTTCTATATTTTTTTTCTAGAATATTTATTTTTTTTTTTATATAATATATTTATTTTCTATATGATATATCTGTTTTCAGATATTTACTTTCTATAAAATATTTATTTTTCTATATTCTATTTCTTTTTCTATTAGATTTTATTTAATTTCTTATTTTATTTTGTATAGAATTTTTTCTATTCATACATATATGGATTTCTATTTTGTTTTTTTTTCTTTGGTTTCTAAAAAAAAAGAAAGAAGTTTTATTAGAAAAAAAAATACAAATTATTTATTAAGAAAAAAAAAAAAATCTTAAAATATTGTTTTTAATTTATATTATTTTAATTTGATTGAAAGTTTTATTTATCATCAGATTTCCTGAGATCCTTAGATTTTTAGATCCTTCGCGTGGTATCTTCCGATAGAATTTTTTCCCACCAAGTCTTTGACCTCATATATACTATTGCCTATGATTCTTAATACTAAACACGGTACGAATTTTTTTCCTAACTTCGCGTTGAAATGTTTGCTAAAGTCACTTTGAGCAAAATTTCTTCTGTAGACGGTCTGACCTATTTTATACCTAATGTTTTTGCATTTTCTATTATATAACTTTCTCCCTTTCTCTTTTGCTTTTTCCAAATTACGTTTGACTATATCTTTTATGATTTGGAAGGATCCTGGAGGAGGTAGTATTTCTATGTCCTCTCCTTCTATCATATTTAGTTTTTTTAGTAATTTGAATGAACTACCATGAGTTATCATGTGTTGTCCAAACAGGATGTAATATGGTGACATCCCTGTCGCTTCATGGACACTAGAACGAAGAGCTGTGCTTATACTGTCTAGATCGCCGTCCCAGTTGTATTGCTCGTCGTCTATATAGGCTCTTATTGCATTTAAAATGGACCCATTAACCCTTTCGCTCGCGTTTGCTTCTGGTGCGTAAAAAGCGGTTAATTTGTGTTCTATTCCATAGTTTTGCAAGTAAGATTGGAAGTCTTTTGACACGAGAGGAGTTCCATTGTCGCTTAGGATGCTTTCAGGACATCCGAACAAACTGAAAGCTTCGTCTAACACTTTTATCGCGTTAGCTGTGGTTGCTTTACGTAATGGTCTGATTATTACATATTTTGAGAAAGAATCTAATATGATGAAAATGCACGTATTACGAGCTCTTGATCTTGGGTAGGGTCCTAAAAAGTCTATATATAGATGTTGAAAAGGTCTTTGCGGGATTTGTTTTTCTCCCATCGGGGGTCTTAAGATTTGGTTGGTTGGTTTTGTTTCTTTACAAATTTTGCAGTTGTGTATTGTAAAGGAAAAAATGTTTTCATTTAACGGAAAGCTTTATTTACTTTCTTATTCATAGTTAATATTTATTTATGGATGGATCATGGGATGGACATCTGTGTTGTCCAAGACATCTAAGGCCTATGTATTCCCTAATCTATAATGACCACAAGCATGTCATTATAGAGATCCTATTGTCTAGGCTGTATTCAGCCAGTTTGTCCTATTAGAGCGGGACGTTTTGGCTAAAGAGCCGGATATTCCATTTAAAGCTTGGAACAGCTTGGTATATTAGATAGGCTTACCAAGCCTTCTTACCTGTATTGTATAGCTCAGGGAAGCCGTTTATAAAAAGATGAGATTTCTATTTGAGATCAAATTTTAATCTGGACTTTATTCTAAAAACTTATCATATTTATACAAAATCTTATATACTAAAAATTCTTAAATTCTATATACAATTTATGTACATAATAATAAATTTTTATATACAATATTATTTACTAATATCAGATTCATATCAAATTATTATTTTTATTATTTTGATTTATTAATTAGTGATTGGTCACCCAATCAAATTTATTATAATTTACCGTAATCTTAATTCTATATTATTTTAGAGTTCAACAAGATTTTAATAATTTTATCAATTTAGTTTTATTTTAATTTTGGTAATGATAATATCATTACAGTATGTAGTTTTTTACATCTGTATACATTCGCGGCCAATAATATTTAGCCCTTATTCGGTACAGTGTTTTTCTTAACCCTCCATGGGCTGAATGTGGGGGATCATGGTTATTTTTAATTACTTCTGATACCAGTTCTTCCGGAACCCACAGTCGCCAAAGATTCAGCTCTGACTCTTCCTGTTCTTTTCTGAAATCCATTCTTTTGAATATTTTATTTTCCACTAATTTCAAATCTGGTAAGCTATTCTGATTGTCTTCTATTGTTTCCCTGATTTCTTTATACTTGTCGGATTCGAAAGCGCCTGATTCTAGGTCTAAATCTGGACATCTTGCTGTGATCTCTTCTATTCCGAAGGATCTTGACAGGGTGTCTGCCACTACATTTTTCTTTCCTGCTCTATGGAGAATGTCAAATTCGAATGCCTGCAGTTTCAATGACCACCGGAAAAGTTTTCCGTGGTGATCCTTGCATGTCATTAACCATTTCAATGCAGAACAATCTGTTAGTACGGTGAATTTTACACCTTCTACGTACATCCGGAACTTTTTTATTGCCTCAACGACTGCGAAGCATTCTTGTTCCGTTGCTGCCCATCTAGATTGTGTGTCATTGATTTTTTTGACATGTAGGCTACAGGGTGTTCATTGTTTTCCTTGTCATATTGAAATATGACGGCTCCTATGCCTGATTGACTGGCATCGGTTTGTATAAAGAATTCTTTGGAATAATCGGGGGGAATCAGAATAGGTTCTGAGATTAAAATTTCTTTGATTTTTTGGAAAGCTTCCCGTGCTTCTTTTGTAAACTTGAATTTATTGTCAGAATTTTTAATTTTTAAAGAATCAGTTATGGGGGCTACTATTAAGGAATAGTCTTTAATCAGTCTTTGAAACCATCCTGTCATGCCTAAGAACCGTCTAGTTTGTTTCAGGGATTTTGGTTCAGGATATTCTGAGATTGCGGATATTTTTCCTGGGTCGGGCTTTGTACCGTTCGCGCCGATTAAATATCCTAGATATTTAATCTCTTTCATGAAAAATTTCGATTTCTCAACATTTATTGTGAGGTTGGCTTTCCTTAGAGCGATTGCAACTTCTTTTGTATCTGTTGCCACCATTAAATCGTCTAAGTAAACCTTTACCTCTTCCTTTAAATGCTGGGGAATCACTTTATCCATGAGTCGACACATGCGTTGGGCTGCGTTACAAAGTCCGAAAGGCATACGTGTGTATTGATAGAGCGGTCTACCGGGGATTGCGAATGTAGTTTTTTCTCGTGATTTCTTTTCTAACGGAATTTGCCAGAACGCGTCTTTTAAGTCGATACTACTTATGTACTTGGTTTTATCTATACGTGCTAACAAGCCTTGTATATTTGGTAATGGGTACGCGTCCTTTTTTGTCAATTCATTCACTTTTCGTGAATCTAAACATAAACGGTTTTTACCTGGCTTTCTTACTAACACTACAGGGGATGTCCAAGCACTATTGCTTTCCTCTATGACGCCCATTTCCAGCATTCTGTCTACCTCGGCGTACATTAAATTTTGAATGGCAGGGGAGAGTGGGTAATGCTTTTGTTTAACCGGTTCCTTGTCCCCTGTGTCTATCATATGTTCTTCTAAATTGGTACACCCTAATCCTTCGACCGCGTAAGATGGAAACATCCTTTTTATGGCTTCTAGCTCTAACTGGTCATTTAAATCTAATTGGTGAATGTTTGGGTCTTTTTCAGATATTTCTTCTATTTGGTTAAAAATTTGTGGAGCTAGTTTAAATTCGGTCCAAAAATTAACTCCAAGATACAGTTCTTGTGATAATTTTGGTACCACATGAATTTTTAAAACTTGGAGATATTATTAAAAAATATAGGTACTAATATATATCCTACAATCTGGGTTTTATTTCCTGCTGCTGTTAATAAAGTATCCTTAATTTTATGTATTTTGTAGTTGGTATTTTCAGGAATCCATTGTACATCCTTTCCTATACAAGAAATTGACGCGCCTGAATCCAATAGTCCTGTTAGAGTTTTCCTTCCTATTTGGATTCTAGCGTATGGTCTATTATCCTGGGGCATTTTTATAACCGCTGAAAGAATTCTTTTCCTGTTTTCTTTCGCTTTCTTATAATATTTGTGTTTCCGTACCGAATTTTTTGATTTTCTGTTTTTTGTTATATTTAGTCGTACTTCACTAACATTATTGAAAGTGACTATCTCTGCCCTCTTCTTATCATATCGTTGTTTTCTTATATGATAAGGAGGCCATTGCTTTTTCTCTTTTGTTACCTTTTCTACACTTTTTGTTCTTTTCAGTATTTCGGTTATTTTCATTTCTTCATAGTTTTCGTTCTCTCCTTCTGTTCCTTGTTTATAGGTTTTTTTGTTGTCACTGTCTGATTCTGTCTTTATTTTGGTATCTATCTCCTTATCTACCACATTTGTTTCATTTATTGTTTTATTAATTTCCTTTTGTTCTTTTTCATGTATTATTTCATTTTTTTCATTCTTGTTATTTTCTTCTTTTTTATTTGTTTTAGTTAATTCTTGTTCTTTTCTTGTTTCTTCTTCCTTTTTGTTTGTTTCTGAAGTAATTAGTTGAAACAAGCTTTGGCCATTATTAAAATCTGTAGATGGCCTCTCTACAGATTGGGAAATCAGTTTCCCTGAAAGCGAACTGTTTTATGGCAGTTTCTGCATGTTGGTGCTACTTCGTTCATCATTCCGCACCTGTAGCAGAAGATCCGTCGGTATGTAGCTGGACAGTCCATGAATGCGTGTTTCACTTTTGTCATGGTCTCTAAAATATCCAAAATACCATTTCTTTACTGTAGGATCCAGGAGTTGGTGAAAATTGTTTATCAGGACTCTATCAGAGATATTGTGGTCAATCCTTTGATTGTCCACGTCTTTAACGAAGTTTTCTACTTCGTCTCCGTTGAAGAACAATCCGAATCTTTTCTTCAGATCCAGCTCTCTTGTATATCTATGTTCTTCTTGTTGTCTTTGTTCTTCCTGTTGTCTTCGTTCTTTCTGTTGTCTTCGCCTGTAACCTCCTGTTCTTACTTCTCTCATTGGAGGTGATCTATAGTCTCTCTCTCGGGTACTTGATCTTATTCTTGGATCTCTTTTATGCTGTTCATTTACTTCTTGAGAGTGTATGGACTGTTTTGGTGATGGTCTCTGATAACTTTTAAATTCTGTTCGTGTGGGTGTGGATGCTCTAGAGCTTGGGCTAATGGCTCTGTTTTGCTCTATTTTCGGAGTCGGTTGTTTAGATTTATATTCCATGATTAACGGGTTCATTTGATCTCTGAGATCTTTTACCATATTCATCATTTTTTCCATGGTTATATCCCTCTCCTCGCTTCTTTTTTCTGTAGCATTTTTCGTTGTATCCTGTTGCGAGATCTGAGGGTATTCTTTTCCTTTTGTTGTCATATCTTTTAATTTTTGTTCCATTATTAGGGATCGTGGAAGATCTAGTCTTCTGTTAAATTTATTTGTTGTGGGTATTACTGATGGGAATTTTGTTTGTGGTGTTGGCTGTCTCCAGCTTGTCCAGTTTGCTTCGTGTCCATTTTTATTAGTCAATCCCAATGCTCCGACGTTCCACATTTCATCGTGAGTTGCTGAATCAGTGCCTGGATCTAAATACGGTATTTTTCTTTGAGACTTGCTTGGAGTTTCTGCCTTCTTGCTGATTATTTTTGATTTTGCTCCCCCTGACGGGTTTATTTCTTTCCCGAAGATTGGAGAAGCTAACTCTTCTTGAATTACCTCTATTTCTATCCTTTCTGCTTTTTCTTCTTCTATACCATCTAAACAGGTTTTTATAACATCTATTACATTCTTTATTTTGTTATCACCATCGAGGTATGTATCTAATAAATCAATTAGCTTATATTTATGATGAGTTAATCTACTGGTTAAATTTTCAAATTTTTCTAAGCTAGGGTTCACTAAGGCATCTTGGGTTAATTTTATTACCTCTTTAGCTTCTTGTATACTTTTTACTACGCTAGGGACTTCTTCTGAGTATTTCGCGCCCCGCGGCCCCGTTGTGGCCATTTTTATTCTTTTGTGAATATTTTCAGTTTCCTCCTTCAGGAATCTTTTTAATTGATTCATGGCTTGAGGATCTGAGTAGGAAATCTGATTCCTCGCGTATTCATATGCTAATTCGTCTATACTTAAATGTTCCGGATTTATATATAGATTTAATTTTTCCATTTTTAAGATTTTTTTTCTTTTCTTGGTAAATCTTTGTTTATATATATATATATTTATTAAAAATTCTTATATACGTATGAATATATTTTAATTCTTTAATTCTTCTATTTTTTTTCTTTAGTAAAAATTTTTTTTTTATTTTTTCTTACTAAATTTTGTTTGATAATTATTTTTTTTAATTTAGGTCCTTTAAGTAATAGAAATGCTTGATATAATTGTTTTATAAAGAAAAATTTTTTTAGATGAGAAAGAAGAAGTTTTTGCTAGCTCTATTTGTTAAAAAAAAAAAAAGATAGGTGGAAATATTTAAAGATTTTTATTTTTCTCTTTAGGCTGGTTACCCCAGCATGTACAGTGTGCACTGTGCCCACATTTTATACTGCACTCACGCTGTAAGGTAACACTTATAAATGAAAAATGTACTTGTATTAACAAGTAATTAAAATTTAAAATCGCAGCATGTTCAGTGTGGACTGTGCCCACATTTTATACTGAACTCACGCTGTACGATGTTAAAAATTTTTTTTTTTTTTTGTTTTTTTTTAGAAGAAAAAGGTTTACAGTTTTTCCTGTTACCCCTTCCCAGCATGTACAGTGTGGACTGAGCCCACATTTTATACTGCACTCACGCTGCAAGAATGGACAACAGGAAATATCGTGTAGTCTTAGAATGATAAATAAAGTATAGCTTTTTAGAAAAGGGTTTGAATATTTTCTGAAAGATTTCACCCCAGCATGTACAGTGTGGACTGGGCCCACATTTTATACTGTACTCACGCTGCAAGGTGAAAAGTTTCTTCCAATATTATAAGGAAAATAATTTAATGGAGCTATTTGAATTGGGGTTTCTAAAATATGTAATTTAACGTTTTTTATTATGTATTATTATTTTTTTTCTATATTTTTTCAGATATAATCTTGTAATAGGCGATTTGCCTTTTACATTTTCAAAGGGCAGAGACTCGTAAATCTTCCGCCTCTTTGAGAAGGGTAGGACTCATGGTCTTACCACGTTGGGCGCCATTTGTTATGTTAAAAAATATTATTTTATAAGAAGTTAAACTTTGAACAATCTGAGTTCGAATGAACTCAAATAAAAAGGATTTTATCATAAAGGAAATTATGATAAAAAGAGAAACATGTGAAAGTTGAGGCAAGAGAAAGTGCTCTACTTTCAATAATTAGCCTGGTGTTGAGTCCACTGTCTAAGGACATCCGTGTTCTAAGGCTGGGTCTAAGCTCGTCGGTGGGTGGGTAAGGACAGTGAACACCAAGGGGGTCCATAACAATATTAATAGGATGTCTTTCGTTTAAAAGAAGATAAAAAGGAGATCTAAAAAAAAAAGGATATTTGAGAAACCCCAACCAATTCAAAATAAAAAAAAACTTAAATTTAAATGACTAAGAAGTCATTCTTCAGCTCATGGCTATGGCCATCTAAAGCTGGACCTTATATCAGCATTTCTTATTTACCGTTAAGGACCTGTGGGATTTTCCTAGTAACAACACATTGTTATTTCTATATTATTAATTTTTATTGAATAAAAAAAAAACAAAATCTAAAATTTATTTACTAACTAAATACATTGATTGCTTTTCCTGTTTTCAGGATTTATTATTAACTATAAAATTTCAATATCTATTATTTATAATTTTTATTTTTTTTTTAAATCTATAATTTACAATTTCTCCAAAATGAGTTTTTGACTGCATTTGATATTTTATTTTAATAATATTTATTTTTTAATATGATTATTAATCATTTATTGGTTTAATTTTATAAATTTGTTGTATACTATTTTGTGTAGTATATCATTCGTGATATATATTTTTGTTCGATATATATATATATAAACAATTTTTAAAATTATCTTTCTATTTATTTTGCCTACTTGTGAGGGCTTGAAATAACAAATTCGTAATTTGTTGTCTGCTAATGTTGCTCTTTCCTTGTAGGTGGTAACATTAGGTTGGGCCTCTTGACTATATGTCTATTTTTCCCTTTTTTGTATTGAAAAGTACTATAATGGAGCTCTTTTATTGCTTTGTTGCAAGTCTCATTATCGAACTTTTTTGTTCCGTTGTAAGTTTTAATATGAAAAAAGAATTATGTAAAGAAATAAAGTTTATTTAATTATTTTTTTAAATATTAAGTTAGTTTTTTAAATCTTCCTAACAAGCCATTTTTAGATACTATCTTAAAATTAGTTAGTTAGTAAGTTCGGCGCGCCGTTATGGAATTGTTCCATTAGCTATTGATATGGTTGAAAGGTTTTTTTTTTTGTTTTGTAGTGTGTTGTGTTTTTTTTTTTTTTTTTTTATATTAGAGTTTTGTTGTTTTGTTTCTACGTGTTTAAAATAAAAAAATTTTATAAAAAAATATAAATAATTATTTTAGTAATTGATTATAGTAAAATTTAAAATGGAGTTTAGAATAGGTAAGTTTTGTCCTATTTTTCTATTTTTTTTTTTTTTTTTGCTTATTCGGCAGTATGGCCTAGGCCATATATGTGAATTTTTATTTTTGTTTTGAGTCGCAGTCTTAGTTGGCTAAGGCTGAGCGAATATTTTTATGGTCCAGTTAAACTCGCTTGTTTTTCTTTTGACGGTATAAAAAAACTTGATTTTATATATTTTTTTTTTGTGGTTTTAGAAGGAAAGCTGTGTTGGAGATGTGTGATGAGGGGTCATTTCTGGAGGAGATGTTCTGCCGTAGTTATTGATGACCTTCTTAAAAATTATAAGAAGTGTTATGGATGTGGGAAGGATTCTCACAAGGGTAGTTACAACTACTCTTATGTAAATTTTATTATTTAAAAAAATTTTATTTGTTAAAAAAATTATCTTATTTTTTTGTAGTATCGCTCTCAAGTATGGTGTCAAAGGTGTGGTGGAAATCTGCACGTAATCGCTGATATGTGTTGGATTTGCATGGTGGATCATGGCAATGTGACACATGTGGCTCCTGAGTGCATGTATTGTGGGGAAATGGGTCATCTTTCTTGGAAGTGCCCTTATTGTCGTAGTTGCGGATTTTCTCCTTGCCGGTGTTACCCTATCGAGGATCCTGGTTTTGAGAGTGGGTCAGATGATCTGTCTGACTAGTAAAAATTTTGTTTTGTATTATGACTTTTAAGGAATAAAAGAAATTTTATTATTATTTTTTTTTTGTAGAAAAATTGTTTGTTAAATTGTTTTATTTAGAATTTTAAAAGGAAATTTTATTTATAGAATAGTAATCTATCTAAACCTTTATTCTACAAAGTTTCCAATAATTGTTGCCTTTATGCATAAAAAAAATTAATAAGACACAATTTTGATTGCAGAAAATTTAATAATGATGGTTTTGGAAAATAATTGATTCATCAAATAAATTATTTAAATAGCAATTTGATACAATCAAATTAGGCATTTCATATCGTTATCTGAATTATCTAGGAATTCTTGATTTAGAAATTCAATTGGTATTTTTCTCATACTACAATTTCTGAATTCAATTCTTGACAATTTTTAAGTACATCCACAGGTATTTCATAAAATTAAAATTATTTTTATGTTGTTTGTCGCTGCAATAACAATCAGTGAAATTCGCAATATGAAATTAAAGAAAAATTTTAATTAAAGAAGTTTTATTCACTTTAGTATTATTCTAAAGTTAATTTATTTTCGAGTTGTTTGTGTGAAATTTAAAATGGCTTGCTAGGTTGATTTGTTTTTATATAGAAAGTTTAAAATTAGATTGTGGAGGAGCCAATCAGAGGTGACGTTTCTGGTCATTGTGCTTCGATCTGATCTCAACCTGGTACCGCTCGATTTGGTTGAGATCAGGAACGACCAGAAATGTTCCTCTATCCTACATCTGCCTTCACTATCACCTCCACGAACTCAAAATCATGATTTCTCAGTGATAATGAATTCCTGGAGATGGCAGCGAAGTCAGATGTATCACCACAACGTAGTATGGATCCTCCTAATGGAGTTTCCATGTGGTGTGATTGGCATGCCTTAGTTTCGGATTCTTGGATAGACCCAAGAATCCTCCACTAAGATCGAGCTTTTGGGTTTTGCTAGAAGTGGCATTTATTTAGCTCACATTCTAGCAAAACACCTGCTGGACTTATCATCCTCTGCCAGCGAGATAAGTCCCACTAAGCTTTGGATGGCAAGTACCAGCACCTAAAGGAAAAGGGAAAGAAGAAAAAAAAATTTTTTTTTTTTTTTTTTAATCATTACCTTTTTTGTTCCGTTGTAAGTTTCAATATGAAATTGTCATAACAAAAATCATCTTTTTTATATGATTTTTGTCAAAACAATTTCATCTGAAACAAACAGAAAAAAAAAGTAATTTTATTTGAGTTAACAAAATATTACCTGATGTAATATTTTGTGTTTTTGCATTGAATAAAACTTGACCTGAAAAAAAAATTATTATTTTTCCAGGTGTTAAAAAAAAGAAAAAAGAAAAACAAGCATAATTTTTTTTTATTTTGATTAAATATTTTTTTTTTTTTTATTATTTTTTTATTATTATTTTTTTCTTCTACAGTTAATTTTTCTAATTCTAATTTCCAAAATTTTTCATAGTAACATTACGTTATTTAATAAACTCTCAACAATATTGAGGCATCATTACGCCCCACATCCCTTAGAAACAAAAGAGGTATTTACAACAGTAAGACATAAGATTTTCGATTCTTTCCGTTTACTAAGATACAGCTGTCCGGAATATCAAAAAACTTTACCAGCTCTTGGACAAACTATTTCAGCTGAAAAATTAGTATATGAAACCGGTTTCGATTCAGAAATAGAAAATTATTCCGATAGTTCTAACTCATCTGAGAAAGCTAATTCTATCCCGAAGAATTTTTTTCTACCAAAGGATAATTATTTTACAGAAGATATATCTACGGAAGAAAAGCCACAAAGTTCGAAAACAATAGAAAACCTCCATATTTCTATAGAAAGTGACTCGGATTCGGAAGAAGACAACGATACAGACCAAAAGTCCACCTTACAAAACTCACCCGGCCCCATACCAACACCTAGAATAAACCCGATCCCACCGAATCAAGCTCAAGATCTTACAATGGACGCGTCAACCTTTCTATCTTTAGCTGCAAAACTGACCCCATCCTTCAATGGTAATCCATCAAACCTACAATCCTTTTTAGATGCAATAACCTTGACCAATATCCAGGTAGGAGATCATGTCGCTCTGCTCATAGCCTTGATAAAAACAAAATTAGAAGGAAATTGTCGGAATCTCATAACCAACGAAAACACGGTTCAAGCTATAATAGATCGGTTAAGAACACAAATAAAAGGAGTTTCTACGGACCTCGTTGCCGCTAAAATCTTAAACTTAAAACAAAACGGCAAATCCGCGAACCAATACTCTAAAGAATTGACTGAACTAGCAAACAATTTAGAAAATTCCTTCATATCTGAAGGAGTTCCAGTAGATTTAGCCCAAAAATATGCGACAAAATCCACCTTAAAGTCCATTATTCATAACGCTTCGAACGACTCCATAAAATTAATTATGCAGTCCGGCAACTTCAGTTCAGTTGACGAAGCAATGGCGAAATTCGTTAGTGTTAGCGCGGATCTGGCCCCTTCTAGTTCAATAGCCTTTGTATCTCGTAATAATAATAATAATAATAATAATAACAACTATAATAATCGCTCAAATAATAACGGTAGACAAAATGTCAACAACCGTTCTAATAATGCGAATAATTCAAGAAATCCGAATCAGAATCGGAATAATTTTAGAAATTCTCCGAATAATCGGAACAATTTCAACAATGCTCGGAATAATTTTAATAATAATCGTCCCCCATACAGGAATTTCGAGAACAGAAATTATGTAAATAGAAATTTCGAAAATCGAAATAATAATAATAACAGAAATTTAAATAATTACGGAAATAACAATTATGGAAATAATAATTATGGCAATAATAATTACCAAAATAACCATAATCCAAACTTACGAAATTTCCCAAATCAAAATTTCCAACAAAGAAATTTCAACGTAAGAAATTGTAATCTCGAAATTCCCGAACAGGGAAACGAAGAAGGTCCCCATGCCCATCAAATGGTGGACCATTAATCTCAAATGTCTTTCACTTTAATCTTAATTTAACGAGTTATATCAACCTCAAAACGGAAATGACTGGACGTGTCAATACGTACCGGAGCTGATATATCCGTTATTAAGAAGAATAAGTTAATAGGCAATATTCAAATTTCAAAAACTTTTAAATCAATTAAAGGAATTGGCGATTCCACGGTTATGACTGAAGGAACAGTCAAAACCGAAATTATCACGCGAAGTCTAGATCAATCGATATTCATAAAACACGAGTTCGAAGTAGTCAATTCCGATTTCCCGATTCCAGCCGATGGAATTATCGGTATGGACTTTATTAAAAAATATAACTGTGTTCTTGACTATAACAAAAACACAGACCTTCTTATTCTCAGACCTGATAACTATCCTGAATATCTATCTTTTACTCTCTTAGATAAATCTTCTCCTGAAATCTTGACATTACCTGCTAGATCTGAGGTAATACGAAAAATCTCTTTAGACCGAAAAAACAGTGACGAAAACGATCTATTTATACCCGCTCAAGAACTAAAACCGGGCGTTTTCGTTCCAAATTCCATCATTTCAAAATCTCAACCTTATATCAATATTCTAAATACCACTTCTAATAATATTTCCCTTCCCGAAACTTCTATCAAAATTGAAAATCTTTCAAACTATAGTATCCATCAACTTACAACCTCTACACCTCAATCAGAATCTAGTAAAAAGGAAATTTTGAACAAATTATCTAAAAATTTCCCTCCCTTCGTTAAGAGTAAACTTCAAACTTTATGTGAAGAATATGTGGACATATTCTCTTTAGAAACAGATCCAATAACCTCTAATAATTTTTACAAACAAAAGTTACGTCTTAAGGACGATAACCCTGTTTACATAAAAAATTATAGAATTCCACATGGACATAAAGAAATTGTAGATTCTGAAATAAATAAACTAATAAAAAATGATATAGTCGAACCTTCGGCTTCCGAATATAATAGTCCTGTCTTATTAGTACCTAAGAAATCTTTACCAGGTAGTTCAGAAAAAAGATGGAGACTTGTCATAGATTATAGACAAGCCAACAAAAGGCTTATGTCTGATAAATTCCCACTTCCGCGTATCGACGATATTCTCGATCAACTCGGACGTGCTCGATATTTTAGCAATCTGGATCTAATACAAGGATTCTTGCAAATAGAGTTAGATCCTGATTCTCGCGACATTACGTCTTTTTCTTCTGATAAAGGATCTTATAGATACAAGAGATTACCTTACGGTCTAAAAATCGCTCCTAAGTCTTTTCAGCGAATGATGAGTATAGCTTTCTCAGGTCTTTCTCCCTCTAAAGCTTTTCTTTATATGGATGACCTTATCGTTATAGGCATATCTGAAAATCATATGCTAAGTAATCTTCAAGAAGTGTTTGAAACTTGTAGAAAATTCAATCTCAAATTACATCCCGATAAGTGTCAATTTATTCAGCATCAAGTCACTTTCCTCGGTCATAAATGTACGGACAAAGGAATTTTACCTGATGATTCTAAATTCTCTATCGTTGAAAACTTTCCCCGACCCGAAAATGGAGATGCAGCGAAGCGATTCGTCGCATTCTGTAATTATTATCGTCGTTTCATCCCAAACTTCTCTAAATACTCTTATCACCTTACCTGTCTCACTCGAAAAAAAAGTAGTCTTTAAATGGACTGAAGAGTGTGAAAAATCTTTTCAATATCTAAAAAACTCTTTAATAAACCCACCTATTCTCAAGTATCCTGATTTCGATAAACCATTTTGTATTACGACAGATGCTTCTAAAATTGCTTGCGGAGCAATATTAAGCCAGGAAGAAAATAATATTCAACTTCCTATTGCTTATGCATCTCGTACGTTCACCCGAGGTGAACAAAATAAATCTGTCATCGAACAGGAACTTGCTGCTATTCACTGGGCTCTAAATCACTTCAAACCTTATATTTATGGGAAAAAATTTTTAGTTAAAAGCGATCATCGTCCATTAACTTATTTATTCTCTATGAAAAATCCTTCTTCTAAACTCACCCGAATGCGGTTAGATTTAGAAGAATTTGATTTCGAAGTAGAATATATCAAGGGAATAGATAATAATGGAGCTGATGCTTTATCTAGAATTGATTTCGAATCCATAAGATCTATTTCTCACTCGAAAATATTAAAGGTAACTACCAGATCTATGACAAATAAACAAACTCGTGATAAAAATTCTAACACCTTGCAAACGCCAAATTCAATTATCTCTAAAAAAATTAATATTTATGAATGTACCGACTTCAGAGAAGTCAAAAACTACGTCCGCTTATCATTTAACTTAGATAAGTCTAAGTTAATTTTGAGATATAAAAATAAAATAATCACGAGCCTAGCCCTCGATGATCTTTTGGTTAATGAAAAACTTGACTTAGGTCAACTTTTTCACAAGTTAGAAAAAGAAACATGTCAATTAAATATATATGATTTACAATTGTCATTAAATGATGACATATTTAATATTATAGGGATCCAAAATTTTAAAGAAAGTGCGGACAAATATCTCAATAATCTAATAATCGCGTTAACGCCTAAACTCATAAAAGTCATAAGTGACTTCGAGAAAGAAGAAATCATTAAGAAATTTCATAACGACCCAATTTTAGGAGGTCATGCCGGCATTTCAAGAATGACCAGAAAAATTAAGAAAACATTTTTCTGGAAAAATATGTGCAAAGATATTACTAAATATGTAAAATCCTGCAAATCATGTCAACTTAATAAAGCCAAACAAAAGACCTAAGAAGACCTTGTATCGACACCAACACCCGCGCGCGCTTTTGATATAGTAATTGTTGATACAATGGGTCCCTTACCCAAATCTTACAATGGTAATGAATACGCAGTAACTATAATCTGCGATCTTACCAAATATTTGGTAACAATTCCTATTATTGATAAATCATCGAAAACAATTGCAAAAGCAATTGCTGAAAATTTCGTTCTAACATTCGGCCCTATGAAACAGATTCGTACTGATATGGGTACCGAATATAAAAATCAAACAATGAAAGAAGTCTTAAATCTTTTAAATATTGAACACAACATTTCGACAGCGTACCATCACCAAACTTTAGGTACCGTCGAAAGAAGTCATAGAACATTAAATGAATACTTTAGATCTTTTGTAAATATAAATAAAACTGATTGGGACAAATACCTTCAATATTTTACTTATTGTTTTAATACGACACCGTCGTCTGTACACGGGTATTGTCCTTTCGAACTCATTTTTGGAAAACAACCTTCACTTCTAGATTTTCTAAAAACAACCAATATTGATCCAGTCTATAATATAGATTCTTACGAAAAAGAGTTAAAACATAGACTGCAAGTCTAATCGAGTTCGAGATTTAGTTTCCAAAGCTAAAGAGTATTCAAAAGTCAAATACGACTCTAATTCTAATCCCGTCATCTTAAAGGTAGGCGACGCTGTTCTATTAGACATGTCCGATACTAATCGTCATAAATTAGATCCTTTATTTAAAGGACCGTTCAATATTAAAAGTATAAGTGAACCTAATTGTATCATAATTGATAAAAATAACAAAGAGCAGTTAGTTCACAAAAACAGACTTAAACTATTTTATTTATAATATGATTTACTTAAATAAAACAAATCATGTCTTTATCTATAATTTATCTAGTATTTAACTATTGATACTTATAAAATAATATATTATATTAAATATTTACGTATATTTCTAATTTATCATTTTCGAATTTATCACTTTCTGAATCGGATTCGATTATTATTGTTTCATTATCATTTGAAATCATTCGGGAATCAGCATCAAATTGTGTTATGCTGCGTGAAATCCTTTATCTCGTCTATGATACTGGCTATAATTTTTTATATAGATTTCCACGCAAGGAAATTAGGATGAATAATATAAGAAAGAAGGAAGACTTTATCTTTGATCTTTGCTATATTTTTGTAGAATTTCGTTTCTATGATCTAAATATAAATATAAACGGTTTTGTTCCTTTGAATATTTTAAAGACGTACTGTCTTTTAATTAATCCTAATAAAATAATCTCGTTCAAATTTATAGAATTTTGTTTATAATATTGAGATTAGCTGACATATTTTATATTTATTTATTTATTTATTTATTTCATATCTGCTTAATACAAACAGTTTACAAAAAAGCTTAAATCTACAGTTTACAAAAAATATACATTATGAAAGCAAAAATTTACTTACATAATTAATTATTTATTATTATTATAATAAAAAACAAAAAATGATCATCTTAGCAAAAAATTAAATTACATAACATAATTCTATTCGTAAGAAATAAAATATTTTTAGCGAAAGTCAATACGGTTAAATAATCGAGTTTTTTGAATATGTTTTGATAAGGAAAGGTCAATGAAATCTTTGTATCTATTACCCAAAATCAACATTCGATTGACAGGTTCAAATTTACAATAATTAGTTCTATGGGGAAAAGTAACAAAGAGATTTGGGGAGCGCAATCTGAAATTAGTAGTAAAATGAATTTTATTGGAAATATATTTGGATACTATATTATTGTTAATAATTTCAATTAGGAAAATGAGATCAGCCACCTCTCGCCTTTTTTCCAATGAAGTCAAATTAATCAAATTAAGTCTGTTGTGATAAGATGGAAGAACAAGTGGGTCAGACCAAGGTAAGTTACGTAAAGCAAATCTCAGAAATTTTTTCTGAATGGATTCAATTCTATCAATGTGAACTTGATAGAACGGAGACCAGACTTGGCTGGCATATTCCAAATTGGGTCGGACCAAAGTCATAAATAGAGCTTTTAAAGTATAGGGATCTGGAAAATCTTTGGACCAACGTTTAACGAAACCCAACAATGAATTGGCCTTGTTTATGATATAGGTGTAATGATTTTTAAAAGAAAGTTTTTCATCAAAGTAAATGCCGAGATCTTTGATTGATTCTACTCTTTCCAAAGGTTCGTTGTTAAAAGAGTAAAATGTTTGAATTAAATTTACTCGACGGGAATAAGTCACAAATTGGCATTTTCCAATATTAAGCTTAAGATTATTAACATGACACCAATTATAGAAGTTGTCTAGGTCATGTTGAAGCAGAGAGCTGTCAGATTCAGTCACAATTTTTTTGAAAAATTTCATATCATCTGCATATATCTGCACTTCACAATGGTTTAGAACGGAAATGACGTCATTTACAGAAATGATAAAAAGTAATGGGCCTAAGTGACTACCTTGGGGAACTCCGGAGTTTGCTGAAATCGGGGATGATGTAACGCCTCTGAAAGTGACATTGTAACTTCTTCCCGAGAGGTAAGACTGTATCCAGTTGAGAAAATATTCAGGGAAGCCGTAAGCTTTCAATTTAAGAAGAATTACGCTATGTGGTAAGATGTCAAAAGCTTTACTTAAGTCAGTATAGACGACGTCTGTTTGAAAACCTTCCTCCATGTTAGCTAGAAATTTGGAAGTACATTCAACTAAGTTTGTTGTGGTCGATTTATGCTTCATAAAACCGTGTTGGTTATCAACAAGAAATTTTGTGCAATGAGGATAAATTTCGTCAAAGATTATGAGTTCAAACAGTTTTGGGATTGAGGAAAGTTTTGCGATAGGACGGTAATTAGAGACATCATTTCTAGCATTAGCTTTATGGGTGGGTCTGATAAATGCCTTTTTCCAGATGGATGGAAAAATACCTAAGGACAAGGAAAGGTTGAAGAGGCAGGATAATGGGAGAGCAAGAACATCAGAACAATTTTTTAAGATAATTTCTGGAACACCGTCTGGACCTGGAGAAGCATTATATCCAAGACGGTTCAGATATTTTTTTACCAGGCCGTCGTCAAAATAAAGATTGGAGAAGGTTGTTTTAATACAGTTATTCAAATGGGTGAAATTAGAATCCAGAGCATTAAATGCGGTGTCCGGGTACGATTTAGAAAAGAAGTTTCGAAAAAACTCAAATATTGTACCTGAATCACCACTCGAAGAATTAAAGAATTTCATAAATGAAGGGTATTGGTCTGATTTTCTTCTTGAATTCACAAATTTCCAGAAAGATTTAGGATTGGATTTCAATTTTACAGACATGTCTGAAATATAACGATCATGTGACTGATTTAAAAGTTCTTTAAAGTTATTAAATAAAATTATGAAGTTACTGTAGTCACTGTCAGTTTTTGATTTAAAGTACTTGCGCCATACCTTGTTTTTTCTGTTTCTTAATGTCTTTAAGTCACGGGTAAACCAAGGCGGACTGGAATTGCAGTCTTTGTCTCGTTCCAAAGGAGTGAAAATATTAAAACCTTCTACTAAGATTTCATAAAATTTTAACGATATTTGCTCAATATTATTATCAAGAAATAATAGAGAGAAGTCAATATTACTATAAAATTCGTTTAGTCCATTGAAGTTAGTTTTATTAAAATTAAAATGCATAGAGCAAGTCAAATTTTTTGGACAGGAGGGGGTATTAATGCATAAGCAAAAACTAAGAGGGGGATGATAAGAGTCTATATCAACTAATGGGCAGGAACTTTCTATCGGAATAATATTGTCCCAGTTAGAAACAAAAACGAGATCAAGTTGTTTATCCTGGTGATTTTTTATGGAAGAGATTTGCTGAAGAAAGCATGAGTTTAGTGAATCAATAAATATCGATTCAAGTTCATTAAGATCTCCAGAAGGGATTAAGAAATTATCTTCATCATGATGAATCCAGTTAATGTTGGAGAGATTAAGATTCTCTCAGTTATTCTCACCTTAATCTCCGACGATCGCTATTTGACTATCACTAACATTAATTTTGATCTCATTTTAATCTTCGCTTATATAATATCTCGAATACCGGGATCCTGCGATCAAATTTATGCTATTTTAGCTATCATTCAGTGAATAGTCTAAAAATTTTTTTTTAACTCTAAACTCGACTTTGTTCAAAGTCATTATTATCATGATAATCATTTATCAGAAGTATGAATTCCAAAATGTATCATCATATTTCGATATTTGTATTCCATTTATATTACGTCTGCTGAATTTTTTTTCAGTCTAACTATGTCCTTCGACATATATTTCTTTTTGTTTTATTAGTAAATCTTCCATTTTTATTTGACTTGTATTAACGTTTTTTCAAATTCTTTATTAACTTTAGTTTCTTGTTTTTTCAATTTTTGTTTTAACAAAAACTTTTACAAGGAAGTTATATTATGCTCCTTACTTCGACCTAAACAAAAACTATATAGAAACCATAGAAGACTTTGATAAAACTAACATTTCTAAATAGTGTCAAATACATGTTGAAAGGTAATCTTAATTTTCTCATCATTTACTAACATTTCTAAATAGTGTCAAATACATGTTGAAAGGTAACCTTAATTTTCTTATCATTTTCTCGGAAAATATGAAATCAGGCTCGTATTGCACCTGAATCTTTCAGATGATCCTAGCTTATAATTGTTTGAAGTCAATTATTTTGTTATTGACACATATTTAGCAACCGCACGACTCAAAAACATTTACTTATTTAACCAATTATATTCAGTTATATTTTTTTAAACATTTTATTTTCGTGATCATTTAACCTTCACATTTAAATACAAGTCAAATATATATTATAAAGGTTAATACGAAAATTTTATTAACCTGATCTCTCTACCTTATATTATCTTCTTCCCAATATGGCATTTATTTGGTTGTTTCTTTTAACATTACCGCAGCTACAATTTAATACTAATGTAGAAACTTATTATATCAAACAACATGCATTTTCGGTTGAATTAATTCGAATAGCTTTAATATAAATCACAGAATTCTGACTACTGAATGGATCGTATTTAACATTATACTGTTTTACGTGAAAACCATTCTGGTCGAGATATAAATAATCTCTTTTATTGTTCTACGCGAACAATTATTTGTACTATTTAATCACTATCCTTATCACTATCAGTTTCATTGTAGAATCCTGAAACTCCTTTTCACTATGTTTTCCTCAAGAATAAGATTATATTCGCAAAGATTATCTGTTGAATCAACATGATTATCATCAAGTGACTCATCTTTACCATCTAGAACGAAAATCTTTCTCTTTCACACTATAACAAACACATGAACTTATTAAAACTTCATTATTTTAGACAACTGTATTTCATTTTCTGGTTATTTTCGCTTAAATTTTGCGATAACTTTAACAACCACGAAGTTTTTTTTTTTTTTTTTCTTTTTTTCATCAAGTTGTTCATCAAGTTGTGTATCATTTGAAAACCCAATAACACTATCGGTTATTGTCGATTACAGATTTCTGGTTATTTTCGCTTAAATTTTGCGATAACTTTAACAACCACGAAGAGTTTTTTTTTCATCAAGTTGTTCATCAAGTTGTTCATCATTTGAAAACCCAATAACACTATCAGTATCTGATTAATTTTACAATAACTTCTAAAAACAAACGAAGTTTCTATTGTTAAAATTCTCAAACATTAATGATTTATTACCTAATTTTATAATCTCCTTATAAGCTAATCTTAGCATGGATATCGGTACCATATCCCTAATCTACTTAATTTTATAATAATATTTTCTTATACTTATACTTTACTATATTTAACTACCTTAAAAATAGGTTATATTACAATATTATTAAAATTTTAATATTAGATCTTATTATATTTTTATATTGTTAATTCTTAAATCTATATTAAAGTAGGTACTTCCTTATACTAGACTACCTTAATATTATGTTTAAAACGTTCTACAATAAAATACGCGATTTTATTGTTAGAATACCTTTTCCTTTATCCTATTCCTAAACTATTTTAATATAAGATTTCAAATTTCAATTTTGTTTTCATTTCAAAATTATTTTTTCATTTAATCTAAAATTAATCGATCAAAAACCATATTGTTTCTGATTCAAAAATAGTTTAAACTTTAATTATAAAATTTTTTAGTACATTTTAACTGCCAAAACTTTTAATTTGTATTTTTAGGAAAATTAGACAGATTGATATAAAAAAAAAAATAATAAAAGAGAGAAATATATAATTCATCATTGTATCATGTGGCCGATGCAGTATCCCATAGAACAGATAAATTCTAATCAATAAATTATATGGTATATTGACATCATAACATGGAATTATATGATATCAATATTGAAAAAAAAAATTTTTTTATAATTTAAATATAATAATAATAAAAAAAATAAAAATAAAAAAATAAAATTTTTATATAAAAATAATAAAAATTAAAAAAATTTTTATACTTAAGAACTATCTATGTAATATCAAAAAAAAATTTTTAAATTTTAAGTTTTTCGAAAATACTGTTAAAAAAAAAAAATTTTTTTATCTCTTCATATATACTTAATGTTTTATCGTTAAAAAAAAAAAAAAAAAAAAAAATATTTTTTTTGTATAATTCATTAAATTTTGCAATTTGTAATCTATATATTGACGAGTTTATGTCATATACTTTTATATGTACCATTTTAATTTTGTAAACAATTTCATGAAAAATTTACTAAAAACAATGTAAACCACAGAGAATTCTGGGCATTATATATAAATATGTAATTTAATCCTATCATTCCCCTCCCAAATAGGGAAGGAGAAGGACGCAATACCCCGCAAAATTTTTTCAAATGACTAAAGTCATTTCCTTTTGGAAAGGAGGTGTTGCGCCCTTTTTACTTACCTTATTTATACTTACCTATTTCCTTATTCATATTCCCACGATTTCATTTTATACAGTTGTAACAATTTACAACTGTATAAAATAGCAGCACTTAACGTGCAAATTGTTTATCGGTTTGGAAATATACAAAAGTGTCAATTTAACATTTTTGTATATTTCAAAACTAATATTTTATTTTCAATTCTTTTTAAAATAAACAAAAATGTCAATTTAACATTTTTGTTTATTTTAATAAAGAATTGAAAATAAACGATACTCGTATTACAATTTCAAATAATTATCAAAGTGTTAATTATGCTCTTTGATAATTATTTAATCCCGCCCATTCCCAATTTTGATTGGTCAAAGTACTAAATCAAAATTGTGGAATTTAAATTTCAATTCCCTTTTAAACCTTATTAAAAATTAAGATTATCCATTAGTATTATATCGGGCGTGAAATAAAGATCATCAAAAAAATGTAAAACGAAGTTTTTTTAATTTTAAAATAAATAAAACCGAAGAAAGGAAAAGTGTAAAATGAAAATAAGTGTTAAACCGAAGAAAGAAGAAGTATGTAACAACCTCAACAATTAAAAGAGGAAGTAAAAGTTTACCTTGACGACCTAATGATCGCAACGGAAACTAAACAACGTCACTTTGAACTCTTGAGGCAAGTTGCCTATGCATTAAGAAAAGCTAACCTTACCATAAATGTCGAAAAATCGAAATTCTTTATGAAGGGAATAAAGTATTTAGGCTACATAATAGGGGCAGACGGTACTAAACCTGACCCAGAGAAAATCAAAGCAATTTCTGAATACCCTGAACCGAAATCATTAAAACAAACCAGGCGGTTTTTAGGAATGACCGGGTGGTTTCAGCGATTAATAAAGGACTACTCAACAATAGTGTCTCCCATAACAGACTGCTTAAAAATAAAAAGCAATAATAATAAGTTTGTTTTCACCAAAGAGGCCAGAGAAGCCTTCACAAAAATAAAAGAAATTTTAATAACGGAACCTGTAATAGCTCCTCCGGATTATAATATCGGATTATAGAATCGGAGCAGTGATTTTCCAGTACGACTCAGAAAACGAAGAACTCCCTGTAGCGTACATGTCGAAAAAATTTAACGAAACACAAGCTATGTGGGCAGCTACAGAGCAGGAATGCTTTGCAGTTGTCGAGGCCATAAAAAAATTCAGGATGTATGTAGAAGGGGTTAAATTCACGGTATTAAGCGACTGTGTAGCACTTAAATGGTTAATGACTTGCAAAGACCATCACGGTAAACTTTTTAGGTGGTCTTTAAAGTTACAAGCATTTGAATTCGATATACAACACAGATCGGGAAAAAATAATGTTGTAGCGGACACCCTCTCACGTTCTTTTGGGTTAGAAGAATTAATCTTACGCTGCCCAGACCTAGATCTAGACTCAGACGCTTTCGAATCAAATAAATACATAGAAATTCGAGAAGCCATTATGGACAATCAGGATAGGCTACCTGACCTAAAAGTAATAGAGTATTCAAAAGAGTTGAGTTCAGAAAAGACCAAGAAGTGTCAGAATTCAACCTATGGAGGGAGACTCTGGGTCCCAGAGGAATTAGTAAAGGACGTGATAAAGAACAATCATGACCCACCGCTTTCGGCACACGGAGGGTTAGGAAAGACACTTTATAGAATAAGAACTAAATATTACTGGCCCCGTATGTTTACGGAAGTAAAAGAATATGTGCAAAAGTGTACAATCTGTAAAGAAACCAAGCCTTCCAACCAGATTTTAAGACCCCCCTATGGGAAATAAACCGATACCCTCAAGACCGTTTCAAAATTTATACATCGACTTTTTAGGCTCATATCCTAGAGCTAGATCAGGAAATACCTGTATATTTATTATATTAGATGCTTTTTCTAAATGTGTTATAATCCGACCACTTACGAAAGCAACAACTGCTAACGCTATAAACGTTTTGAATGAAGCATTCAGTTTGTTCGGTTGCCCGGAATACATACTAAGTGACAACGGAACACCATTAGTATCAAAATATTTCGAATCCTATCTTCAAAATTACGGGATAGAGCATAAATTAACTGCTTTTTATGCACCTCAAGCCAACGCAAGCGAAAGGGTTAATGGTTCAATTTTAAATGCCATAAGAGCTTATATACATGACCAGCAATATAACTGGGATGCTGACTTAGATAGTATAAGCACAGCTCTTCGCGCTACGGTACATGAAGCGACGGGAATGTCCCCTTACTATATTCTGTTTGGCCAACAAACAAATGACAACACACGGTAGCTCATTCAAGTTGCTAATAAAAATGCATATGATCCAAGGAGAAAATGTAGAAATCTTACCTCCGCCTGGATCATTTCAAATTATAAAAGATAAAGTTAAACGAAATTTAGAAAAGTCTAAGGAAAAAGGTAGGAAATTATATAATAGGAAATGTAAAAACGTTAAATTTAAAATAGGGCAGACCATCTATAGGAGAAACTTTGCACAAAGTGACTATAGCAAGCACTTCAACGCCAAACTAGGGAAGAAATTTATACCCTGTATAGTACTGAAAATCATAGGAGGTAGTATATACGAAGTTAAAGACTTGTTAGGGAAAAACACGATAGGTAGATACCACGCAAAGGATCTAAAAGGTTAAGATAGGAAATCTGACTAATAAAAATTAAAATCGAAGCGAAAACTTTCTTTATATTATCCTTAAAAACAAAAAACAAAATAAAAAAAACTTTCTTTTAAACAATTTTTTTTTGCTTTCAGCAAATATCCTCTTCAAATAATAAAAACCTGCTTAAACGTATTCTGGAAAAATATATACGTGTGAAAGAAAAAGCAAACAGAAGCAATTCTTAAGAAAACATAGCAAAAACCTTTGTAGAGTAAGATTTGAAGATTGTAAAAAAAAAAATATACAAAAAAAAAATTAAATAAAACAAAAAAAAAAAAAAATTATATAAAACAAAAAAAAAAAAAATTAAATAAAACAAAAGGAAAAAAAATTAAAACAAAAAAAAATTATTAAAACAAAAAAAAAAAATAAATAATAAAATAAAGAAAAAAAAAGAGAAAAAAATATATATTTTTAGCAACCGTAAGTAATTTAAGCAAAAGAATTTCTTGTAGAATTATTAAGTAAAAGAAAAAAATATATATAATATATAGAATAAGTTCACAAACAAATAATATATACAATATATATATAAATTATATTATTATTGGTGAAATTATTTCTCCTATTATTCTGGAGAAGATCAACTTTCGAGTTAATACCAGAAGCCTCCGTACCACTAACTTATTTGAAATTGCTTACCATAGAACCGAATATGGACGCAATGATCCCATTTCTCGAATGCTTGCTTTTGCTAATAAAAACCATCATGTTTTTGACCTTAATATCTCTAAGGCATCCCTTAAAGCTGGTTTAAAGGCTAATTATTTTTTCACTAATAACATTGGAAGACTTTAATTAATATTTAAATTTTCTGTATATTCGAAGCCAAGGGAAGTGGTAGACTAAAGATAATTCTTCTAATTATTATTTTTATTTTATTTTTTAAATTTAAATTATCGTTTCAACATACAAACGTACCCTGACGAAGTAATGTAAGACAATATATATTTCATATATTATCTGAAGCCGATAGGTCGTTGTATGCTGATTGTTTTTAATTTGAGTAATTTTTTATTTGTTTTTTTTTTTTGATTCATTTTGAATCTTCATGAAATGTCTTAGTTGATGCCGGAGGAAGTAGTAGGATATTTTCCACTAATTCTTCTTCTTCTTCTTCTTCTTCTTCTTATTATATTTTTAATTTTTTTAATTTAATCTTTCTTCTAATATTTACTCTCTTTTTTTAAAAAATTTTTTACTAGGGAAACTATTCTTTGGTTATGTTATATGTCACTAGTGATTTCGTTCTTTATCAGAAACGAGACTTGTTCTTATTGTTTTATGTTTGTTTTTTCTATAATTCTTCTTTTTTATTTTTCTGATGCTTGATTTAAGCATCGTTTGGTGGTAATATTAAAATTCCATTGAATGCTTCGTACCGAGCCCTCTCCTCTCATATTAGCATGTATATGAGAGTGATGGTAAAGTTTTCATGGCAATTTATTGCCTTGAAGTGCAGTGGTGTTAGGATACACCCCCAACTCATTAATATAAACAAAAAAAAAAAAAAAAAAACATATCGTCGGTCGGCGACGCAAACCTCGTAAGTCTGTTTTTGAAAATTTTACAGGAGACACAAAAAACTGTATTATTCTTATTATTATAATTAGCACAAAATTGCTTAAGATTGGCTAATTTCGAAGCGATATGGATTGAATAAAATCTGTAGCTTCTTACGAAGATTAGTACATTATCTTAGTTTCAAAAATGCGCAATGTTTGGCCACAAAAGCTCCCCACCTAAATTTTCGAATTTTTTTTTTTTCGACAATAAAAGTGCGTTAAAAATATTTAGAGTGTTTTTATGAATGTAGATCGACGCAGATCAACAAAAAGGACAGGAAAATTAAAAAAAACACGTTTTGTAAAAAACAAGACTTACGAGATTTGCGTCGCCGACCGACGATATATATAAAGGGTAAATAAAATTGTTTCTTAATGTGCAACGATTTTCTTGGCTGCATCGGGATATCGATGTCTTGGATGACACAGCCAATAACATATTTTTTATATTTAACCGGATCTATATTAGCTCTTTTTCTAGCACTAATTTTACTAATGATTCTATGTCAACTACGTAGTTACTGCTTACTTAGGCAGGCTCTAGTATTACTAACAATAATACACAAAATACAGTCTAGTGTAGTAATAATAGAAGACCTATACCGACCAGTATACGACAATACCGAACTAAACATATACCCACTATACGAAAAAGAGGTGGAAATTTATGCATAGAAAATACTAAATTATAGTATAATATATCCAATCTTTGGAAAATCTTTAAAAAACGTAGAATTAATACACGAATGCGAGGACGGAATTTTAGTCCCACCCATCCTAACTCCTAATATATCAGCAATCTCAATAAATAATAACAAAAAACATCCACTAAGCTTAGTACTACCAGGTAACAAAAACATTAATGAAATAGGAAGAGGACTAACACACAACGAAAAGGCTAACGTAAGAATGTTAAGTTCGTTATATCCTGAATTAAGAGGATGGATTCTTCAACCTATACTTACAAGAGACATAAAACTAGAATGGTTCTGCGAAGAACCAAAAATAGAAATTTTAACAGATGAATTCAAAATCACAGAAACTTTTGAAAACCTACCCATAATAGCCTTGGTAAGCTCAATTGAATTTGAAGAGGAATTCAAAGACTGTGAAACCTCTTTCTGTGAAGTCGGGTTATCAGGATTAGTAGAATTGTACAAAAAATTAAAAGGAATACCTCAGAGGGTAAAAAGGGAAACAGAAGAGGCCGAAGGATGTACAACTTTCACATTGTTAGGCAAATGGGGATTCAACTACAACAGTTGCAAAATAGACCTAAATACTTTCACAAATGATCTTAAAAATAAAGTTTTTTGGTCTTCTCTTTAGCACGCCGCACGCTAATTAAATTTTTCAAAAAATTAATAAAAAAAAAAAATTTTAATAAATTAATTTAAAAAAAATTTTAATAAATTAATTAAAAAAAAAAAAATTTATTTGGAAAAACAGAAATGGAAAAAAAAACAAAAAAAAATTGAATATAAGTGTGTTGCCGGAAAAGGGATGGTGGATAGGACAAAAATAGATAATCCTGAAAATGCATCTGCTTCCACGGACTCGTTCTTCGTGGAAGAAGCAGAAGTTCCACTAAGGAGGAGTCATCGGCTAGATATTCCGGAACAACCACGGTGGAGATTGGAGCCACCAAGGAGGAGGAGTCCTCGGCTCCAAAATAAAATAAATAAAAAATTAACTTATCTATAACTGCATTTTTGTAACTTTATTTTTGTAACTTTATATATATATAGATCGTATATGTAGGAAAAACAAAATAATTTTAAATTGCCAGCCACACCTTATCTATAACTGCAAAAAAAAAAAAAACAGAATAACAATTTTTCATCAATAAAGTTGTAAAAAATAAAATTAAAAAAAAAATAAAAATAAAATAAAAATAAAATCACACAGTAGTAGACCAACAATTAAAAAAAGAAAATGAAATATTCCAAAGAACAGACAAAATTTTAAAAGAACTTAACTTCCAACAAGGAAAAATAGAAAAATATATACAGGAGAAAATTCTAACAACCCAAAATACAATCCAAATAATAAATTTAATAATTAATATTAAAACATGGAAATTAGAGCAAAAAAGCCATGTAGTAAATACCCTAGCCCATACTCAAGCAAGATCTATAGAAATTTTTGATTTGTTAAGACGATCATTAAGTCTCCATCAATGGGTGGGAAAATGCATTGCCACCCAGGAATCTCATGAAATTAATTAATTAATTAATAATTTCTAAATAAAAAAATTGTATATTGGACAGACCTGATAGCACATAATTTTAACCCTCACCCAACTTTGGTATACAACAATGCCACCCCTTTCTTTATCTTTACAACTCCTACTAAAGTACAATGGAAGAAACTTCCTAATTTAATCCTGCCTTCACTACAATTAAATTCAGGATGCCAATCTTTACAAAACTCACTATTCCTTTGTAAATCATGTTAAAAACAAAAATTCCAATTTTTGACTGTAAATTTTAATAAAACAATCATCTTAAATCAAACGGCAATAAAATAGCATACATCAATAAAATCGGAAAAATCGAAAAATGTGTCTCCAATAAAGGAAATACAAATGTAACCTTAGAGACAATAGATAAATGTTTAATCCTAACAACAGAAGGAATAGAAGTAGTACCGATTCACAGTTGTAGACAAGAAAAAGTAATAAAAATTGAAGAAATCTTAACCCAATATCATGTAAATGATATCCCTAACGTATATAGCTTTAAAAATTATTCACTAGATATGCTGATATACAATAGCAGTAGAGTAAACTTTAGTTCACTACAGAAAAATTTCACTTATCAAAATCTAGTAATATCCCTTACGCAAAAGACATCCGAATTTGCAGATCAGTCGCTAAACTTCAAAACCCACATAATAGCTGTACACAATACAAATATAGGCTTTAACATAGTAAATTTTCTCTTAATAATAGCCTGCATAACTTATAACATAATCACGAAATACTGGTTTAAAATTCAACATAAATTAACACTTCTTACAAAGAACAAACAAACAAATGACAATAAAGGCAAGAAAACTGACATAATACTTGAATTTACAGGATTAAAGGACGGAACGAATATTATACAACAGTATAGAATACCTACAAAGAATGGCAGTAACTACCAATTAGAAAATGAAATTCTAGTAATACAAGACGAAATAAGCAAATCACTTAGTAGATACTCTAGAGTAAAAGAAATTCACATAAAGAAAAATGAAGTTTAACAATATTTTAATTTTATTCTGTTTCTATCTCTAACTATTTCTATAAACTCTCTGTCTCTATTTTTCTTCAATAATAAAGAATTTCTTTGGAAACAAAGGTGATGGTTTATCAAAGATTTAACATAAACAATCTTTCAGATATCTAACTTCGATACAAAGCTAATTGGCAATATCAAAACAAGTACTGGAGAAATCCGATGGTACACAAAAGATGAAAACCCAAAGCCAATAAAAATCGTAAAATTCCGGAAGAAAACAGAAGAAAAAGAACCAAATATTCCAAAAATAGAAGAACCTCAAAAATTAGCCCCACTTAAAACAAAGGTGATACCACGAGTGTCAATAGAAGAAAGTTTAAATCCTGCACCGATGCTAGAAGCAATATTTGAAGGTGTAGAAATAAGACCAACCAAAGAGGGAGCAGCCTATGGATTCATGATTCAAGGCCCGATCTCAATGATTCGAGTGAGAATAACAAGAAACGGAAAGATCACGTTAAGATGCAATAAAACGGGGGCTGTTAGAATAATAGACAAAAGAAAAAATACAATAAAAACATTTACAATTTTTTTTGACAAGAATTTTTTTTTTGAGAAGCCAGGACATGGATATATGGACTGTCAAGAAAATTACAAGAGAGTATTCTGCTATAAGTGCGGAATTCCCAACGAATACTCTCCAACGTGCAGAAATTGCCACAAAGCAGTTCGTTTTCAGGGAAACTAAATTCCCAGTCTGTGCAAAGGCCACCCACAGATGTAGACAAAGGCCAAAATTCAAAATTAGATGTTAATAAAATTAAGGATTACTTAGATATAATAAAGAAATATAATATAAAAATAGAATTATTAGAAAATAAAAAAATTGAACAAAATAAGGAAAAAGAACAAAATGAAGTAACTGAAGAAAAAGAGATCAAAGTTACAAAAATATTACAAAGAACTGAAATAGACGAAGCTCCCCCTAAAGAAAGAAAACAATGGCCTTCTTATCATATCAGAAAACAAAGATATGATAAAAGGAGAGCAGAAATTGTAACATTTAGCAACATAAGTGAAGTAAGACTAAATATTTATAAAAAGAAAACATCAAATAGACGAACAGTGGGAGCAAAAAGAGAAAACAGATATTATACAGAGGTTAAAGAAGACAAAAAAAGATTCTTTCCTCGATAATACAGATCCCTGATGATAAAAGACCATATATAAGAATTAAAATAGGGGAACAACCCTTGATGGGACTATTAGATTCAGGAGCATCTAGGAAAAGACAAGAAATGGATAGATGAAGAAACATAAAATTAAGAAGCATAAAATTAATGAATCAGTAATAACTGAAGCAGGCGGGAAAACTGAAATAATAGGATATATCTTAGTACCATTAAGTTTCAATAATAAAACCAAAGTCCTGAAGTTATCACAAGAACTTTATCTTGGAGTTAACTTCTGGAAAGCCTTTGATTTAGCTCCACAAATTTTTAACCCAATTAGTGAAATATGCGAAACAGGTCCAAATAGCCATGAACCAACCGTAAGAGAACAAATGCAATTAGACACCATTAAAAAAATGTTTCCCTCATACGCCGAGGAAGGTCTAGGATGCACCTCTCTAGAAGAGCACATAATAGACACAGGGGACAATGACCCAATCAAACAAAAACATTACCCAATCTCCCCTGCAATACAAGATCTTATGTATGCAGAAATAGATAGGATGCTAGAAATGGGGGTAATAGAAGAAAGTAATAGTGCGTGGTCATCTCCCGTAGTACTAGTCAGGAAACCAGGGAAGAATCGTTTATACTTAGACTCGCGAAAAGCAAACGATTTAACAAAAAAAGACGCATATCCGTTACCCAATATACAAGGACTACTCGCAAGAATCGATAAGATAAAATATTTAAGCAGCATAGACTTAAAAGATGCATTTTGGCAAATCCCATTGGAAAAAGTTTCAAGAGAAAAGACGACTTTCGCAGTCCCTGGTAGACCTCTCTACCAGAATACAAGAATGCCGTTCGGACATTGTAACGCCGCACAAAAAATGTGCCGCCTAATGGACAAAGTAATGTTGCGCCCTTTTTACTTACCTTATTTATACTTACCTATTTCCTTATTCATATTCCCACGATTTCATTTTATACAGTTGTAACAATTTACAACTGTATAAAATAGCAGCACTTAACGTGCAAATTGTTTATCGGTTTGGAAATATACAAAAGTGTCAATTTAACATTTTTGTATATTTCAAAACTAATATTTTATTTTCAATTCTTTTTAAAATAAACAAAAATGTCAATTTAACATTTTTGTTTATTTTAATAAAGAATTGAAAATAAACGATACTCGTATTACAATTTCAAATAATTATCAAAGTGTTAATTATGCACTTTGATAATTATTTAATCCCGCCCATTCCCAATTTTGATTGGTCAAAGTACTAAATCAAAATTGTGGAATTTAAATTTCGATTCCCTTTTAAACCTTATTAAAAATTAAGATTATCCATTAGTATTATATCGGGCGTGAAATAAAGATCATCAAAAAAATGTAAAACGAAGTTTTTTTAATTTTAAAATAAATAAAACCGAAGAAAGGAAAAGTGTAAAATGAAAATAAGTGTTAAACCGAAGAAAGAAGAAGTATGTAACATGGCGATCCTGCCTTTTTCCTGAGTTTTCTTTAGTGTTAAAAAAAGGGTAAAAATAACGTAATGAATCTTATCAAAAAAAAAAATTAACAAAAAAGCACCTAATTTTTTTTTCAAAACTGCAATATTTTTTAACAAAGCAAATTTTTTTTGTCGTCTAAAATTGGCTAAAATTGCCAATTGAAAACTATTAGAAAATACAAAATAAAACTATTAGAAAATTCAAAAATTTTAATTTAATAAAATAAAATTTTGTCATCCTAAATTTGCAAGCATAATTATTTATTGGTACAAAAACACATCATTATAAATTTTTTTTGCATAGAATTGGCACTGGCAATATTATGGCCAACAATAAAAAATATAAATAAATATTTTATCAAAATCAAATTCAAAAAAAAAAAAAAAAACAAAGAGCTAGAAAAATTAATTTAAAAATATATATTAAATCTCTCAAATTTTGGTCCACATATTTTCCAACAATTTTTTTTTATGGAAAATTTAACTTCAACAAACTATATACTAATATCCTTTTTCTATAAAAATACAAAAAAAAAATAATAAAATATCTTTTCTCAAAAAAAAAAAAAAAAAAAATGTGCAATAAATATACAAATATGTAAATAAATAAATGTGCAATAAATAAATAAATTTTGTAATCTAAAAAAGTGCAATAAATAAAGTGCAATTTTATAAATTTAAATAATGTGATGCAAAAATAATCTCAATAAATAAAATAATCTCAATAAATAATAGGTAAGAACTAAAATTTTTTTTTAATTTAAATAAAAATAAATAACTTAAAATTTTTCTTTAACCTTTTTTTAAAAAAAAAAAATTATTAAAAATACATCTCACTACTGCAAAGTAGTCAGACTAGACCTTAAATAAACATTTTCCCATTTCCAGCAAATTTATAATTGGTGTGGCCTCACCCGAAGGTCCACGCCGATTTTTTTTGGGGTCCAAAAACCCAAACTAAAAAAAATAAAAAATTATTTACAAAAACAAATTTCGTTTACAAAAAAAAAATATTTTTTTTAAATGGGAAAATCCGAAATTCGAAAGAAAAAAAAAAAAAGAAGATAATAATATAAAATAAATAACAACAAAATAAATAATTAATATTAATTTTACCAATAAATTAAACTATTATTTTTTTCTTTTAAATATATACAAATGAATTATATTTATTAAAATTTTATAATATTTACAATAAAATCTGGCGTGGCCTCGCACTAATATCCACGCCGATTTTTTTTAGACAATAAAAACTTAGTTGCAAATGCAATTAGACACCATTAAAAAAATGTTTCCCTCATACGCCGAGGAAGGTCTAGGATGCACCTCTCTAGAAGAGCACATAATAGACACAGGGGACAATGACCCAATCAAACAAAAACATTACCCAATCTCCCCTGCAATACAAGATCTTATGTATGCAGAAATAGATAGGATGCTAGAAATGGGGGTAATAGAAGAAAGTAATAGTGCGTGGTCATCTCCCGTAGTACTAGTCAGGAAACCAGGGAAGAATCGTTTATACTTAGACTCGCGAAAAGCAAACGATTTAACAAAAAAAGACGCATATCCGTTACCCAATATACAAGGACTACTCGCAAGAATCGATAAGATAAAATATTTAAGCAGCATAGACTTAAAAGATGCATTTTGGCAAATCCCATTGGAAAAAGTTTCAAGAGAAAAGACGACTTTCGCAGTCCCTGGTAGACCTCTCTACCAGAATACAAGAATGCCGTTCGGACATTGTAACGCCGCACAAAAAATGTGCCGCCTAATGGACAAAGTAATGTTGCGCCCTTTTTACTTACCTTATTTATACTTACCTATTTCCTTATTCATATTCCCACGATTTCATTTTATACAGTTGTAACAATTTACAACTGTATAAAATAGCAGCACTTAACGTGCAAATTGTTTATCGGTTTGGAAATATACAAAAGTGTCAATTTAACATTTTTGTATATTTCAAAACTAATATTTTATTTTCAATTCTTTTTAAAATAAACAAAAATGTCAATTTAACATTTTTGTTTATTTTAATAAAGAATTGAAAATAAACGATACTCGTATTACAATTTCAAATAATTATCAAAGTGTTAATTATGCACTTTGATAATTATTTAATCCCGCCCATTCCCAATTTTGATTGGTCAAAGTACTAAATCAAAATTGTGGAATTTAAATTTCAATTCCCTTTTAAACCTTATTAAAAATTAAGATTATCCATTAGTATTATATCGGGCGTGAAATAAAGATCATCAAAAAAATGTAAAACGAAGTTTTTTTAATTTTAAAATAAATAAAACCGAAGAAAGGAAAAGTGTAAAATGAAAATAAGTGTTAAACCGAAGAAAGAAGAAGTATGTAACATGGCGATCCTGCCTTTTTCCTGAGTTTTCTTTAGTGTTAAAAAAAGGGTAAAAATAACGTAATGAATCTTATCAAAAAAAAAAATTAACAAAAAAGCACCTAATTTTTTTTTCAAAACTGCAATATTTTTTAACAAAGCAAATTTTTTTTGTCGTCTAAAATTGGCTAAAATTGCCAATTGAAAACTATTAGAAAATACAAAATAAAACTATTAGAAAATTCAAAAATTTTAATTTAATAAAATAAAATTTTGTCATCCTAAATTTGCAAGCATAATTATTTATTGGTACAAAAACACATCATTATAAATTTTTTTTGCATAGAATTGGCACTGGCAATATTATGGCCAACAATAAAAAATATAAATAAATATTTTATCAAAATCAAATTCAAAAAAAAAAAAAAAAACAAAGAGCTAGAAAAATTAATTTAAAAATATATATTCAATCTCTCAAATTTTGGTCCACATATTTTCCAACAATTTTTTTTTATGGAAAATTTAACTTCAACAAACTATATACTAATATCCTTTTTCTATAAAAATACAAAAAAAAAATAATAAAATATCTTTTCTCAAAAAAAAAAAAAAAAAAAATGTGCAATAAATATACAAATATGTAAATAAATAAATGTGCAATAAATAAATAAATTTTGTAATCTAAAAAAGTGCAATAAATAAAGTGCAATTTTATAAATTTAAATAATGTGATGCAAAAATAATCTCAATAAATAAAATAATCTCAATAAATAATAGGTAAGAACTAAAATTTTTTTTTAATTTAAATAAAAATAAATAACTTAAAATTTTTCTTTAACCTTTTTTTAAAAAAAAAAAATTATTAAAAATACATCTCACTACTGCAAAGTAGTCAGACTAGACCTTAAATAAACATTTTCCCATTTCCAGCAAATTTATAATTGGTGTGGCCTCACCCGAAGGTCCACGCCGATTTTTTTTGGGGTCCAAAAACCCAAACTAAAAAAAATAAAAAATTATTTACAAAAACAAATTTCGTTTACAAAAAAAAAATATTTTTTTTAAATGGGAAAATCCGAAATTCGAAAGAAAAAAAAAAAAAAGAAGATAATAATATAAAATAAATAACAACAAAATAAATAATTAATATTAATTTTACCAATAAATTAAACTATTATTTTTTTCTTTTAAATATATACAAATGAATTATATTTATTAAAATTTTATAATATTTACAATAAAATCTGGCGTGGCCTCGCACTAATATCCACGCCGATTTTTTTTAGACAATAAAAACTTAGTTTTTATTGTTAAAATATAATAAAATATTTATAAGAAATAAACAAAATTAAATCAATTTTATTGCACAAAATTCTCAAAATATCCTATTGCACACATCAAAAAAAAAATTAATAATAAAATTTTAAGGATAATATTATTATAATCAAAAACATATGTTTGTTTTCAAAAAAAAAAAAAAAAATTTTTTTTAAATAAAATAAAAGATAAAAAAAAATAAAAATAAAACAACTACAATAACAACAACAACAGCATCAATATAATCAAAAACTAATAACAACAAGAACAACAACACCAACAACAACAACATCAACATCAACATCATTAACAGCAAAGAAAATAACAAGAATAACAACAAAGGATATTACAAGAACATTAAAGATATGTATCTTAATTTTTTTTTACAATTTTATATAATTTTTTATGATGATATATCTTCGGATTGATCGAATAATTTTATTTTAAATATCCTTCTATCCTCAATTTTGAGTAATCTTGATATATTAATCTTTTCTTTAGATTTTTTTTTGAAAAAAAAAAAAAAACATATATATGAATTTCTCTTACATTTTGTCCTATATATGTTATCTAAATGGGTAGTGGAGAATCTAAACAAAAAGCTCCCTCTAATACGGGCACTGTTATCAATACAGTCGATATCACAGAATCCTTTCCCTCCGAAATAACTACCTTACTTTATATTATTGCAGGTATAGCAATATTAGCTGTAGCATATAAAATTTATAAAGTTTGGCACGGAGCCACAAAGAAAAAATATTTAAGTAGAAGCGTAGGCTCCCTTAACGCAATTTAATTATATTTTTATTAAACAATACTTTTAATTTAATTTTGAAGAAAAACATTTCTTATTTTAATGTTAATTTATTCTTTACAAACATATAAAATCCTTTTTTACTTTTATGTTTTATGTTAATTAAATAAAAAAATTTTATGAACAAACGAATCCCTTTATTATTCTATTGATTTATACAAAGATATAAATCATTGTTAAAATTAATTATTTGTCACATTAATATATAAATTATTATCGAATTGAAACCGTCTATCATATTTGATTATGATATTAATAAATTCGCAATTCATTTTACGTATATTTTTTTATCTTTCTTTACAATCAATTAGAAGATTTATGGAATCTTAATATATATACACATCCTATTATCATTTTTTTGTCTTTACAATGATGATTATAAGAACTTTTCCGATAACAATCCCCCTATCGGTTTATATATCAATCTTTATCATATATTTGGTATTAATCGCGTTCATTTTTATGAAAATATGTAAAAACTATTCTAATAAGATAAAATCAAAATATTTCAATAAAGGATATACTATGGCACAATTGAGCCGTTCTATTGAAATCCCAACCTCTTATTAGAATAATTATCAACCACAAATATAAATTTGCCTTTTAAGATACTTATCAATCGGTAAAATCACTTTATCTGACAAATCTTTTTAAGATTTGCTTAAACAAACTAATCACTATATTATATATTTAATTATATTTTACTACACTTTATTATACTATATCTTACTATATTATAATTATATATACTACATTATATTTTATTATATTATAATTTTATATATTACATTGAAACATTATTATCATATCTCTTTATATTATTATATTCAAGATTTAAAGATAATTTTCTTTAAATCCATCAAATTATTTTTCTATATTATTACATTTTCATGGCTTAAAGATAATCTTTAAATCCATCGAAAAATATTATCATATTGACTGAAGATTAAAAACATATTTCTTCAAATATTTAGTTTATAAGTAAACTTAAATGTCCTTGTATATGTTTATTATGAAAGTTTTCACTTTCTAATACAAAAAAAAAAAATTATTTTTTCTCTTGATTCACGATTGATTTTATCTTAACAAAAAAAATATATATATATAACAATATAAAAATTTTATATATATATATGAAAATAAAATATATACAAAAAAAAAAAAAAAATTTTTTTTATACTCGATTCACTAATTATTATTACGAGTTTACTAAATAACTTCCTCCATAACCTCTAAGTTCGCGGCAAAAATGACTTATTTTATTGATTATGTCATGGACCGAAATTTACAGTAATCTGTCCAGTGACATTGCTATAATCAATAAAATACATACTCAAATAAGTTATAAACAAATTACCAACACGAGACCGCAACTTAGACAAATTAAAGAACTCATTACTGTTATGTTAAAAACATAATTTTATAAGTAGTTAAACTTTGAACAATCTGAGTTCGAATGAACTCAAATAAAAAGGATTTTATCATAAAGGAAATTATGATAAAAAGGGAAACATGTGAAAGTAGAGGCAAGAGAAAGTGCTCTACTTTCAATAATTAGCCTGGTGTTGAGTCCACTGTCTAAGGACATCCGTGTTCTAAGGCTGGGTCTAAGCTCGTCGGTGGGTGGGTAAGGACAGTGAACACCAAGGGGGTCCATAACAATATTAATAGGATGTCTTTCGTTTAAAACAAGATAAAAAGGAGATCTCAAAAAAAAGGATATTTGAGAAACCCCAACCAATTCAAAATAAAAAAAAACTTAAATTTAAATGACTAAGAAGTCATTCTTCAGCTCATGGCTATGGCCATCTAAAGCTGGACCTTATATCAGCATTTCTTATTTACCGTTAAGGACCTGTGGGATTTTCCTAGTAACAACACATTGTTATTTCTATATTATTAATTTTTATTGAATAAAAAAAAAACAAAATCTAAAATTTATTTACTAACTAAATACATTGATTGCTTTTCCTGTTTTCAGGATTTATTATTAACTATAAAATTTCAATATCTATTATTTATAATTTTTTTTTTTTTTTAAATCTATAATTTACAATTTCTCCAAAATGAGTTTTTGACTGCATTTGATATTTTATTTTAATAATATTTATTTTTTAATATGATTATTAATCATTTATTGGTTTAATTTTATAAATTTGTTGTATACTATTTTGTGTAGTATATCATTCGTGATATATAGTTTTGTTCGATATATATATATATATAAACAATTTTTAAAATTATCTTTCTATTTATTTTGCCTACTTGTGAGGGCTTGAAATAACAAATTCGTAATTTGTTGTCTGCTAATGTTGCTCTTTCCTTGTAGGTGGTAACATTAGATTGGGCCTCTTGACTATATGTCTATTTGTCCCTTTTTTGTATTGAAAAGTACTATAATGGAGCTCTTTTATTGCTTTGTTGCAAGTCTCATTATCGAACTTTTTTGTTCCGTTGTAAGTTTCAATATGAAAAAAGAATTATGTAAAGAAATAAAGTTTATTTAATTATTTTTTTAAATATTAAGTTAGTTTTTTAAATCTTCCTAACAAGCCATTTTTAGATACTATCTTAAAATTAGTTAGTTAGTAAGTTCGGCGCGCCGTTATGGAATTGTTCCATTAGCTATTGATATGGTTGAAAGGTTTTTTTTTTTTGTTTTGTAGTGTGTTGTGTTTTTTTTTTTTTTTTTTTATATTAGAGTTTTGTTGTTTTGTTTCTACGTGTTTAAAATAAAAAAATTTTATAAAAAAATATAAATAATTATTTTAGTAATTGATTATAGTAAAATTTAAAATGGAGTTTAGAACAGGTAAGTTTTGTCCTATTTTTCTATTTTTTTTTTTTTTTGCTTATTCGGCAGTATGGCCTAGGCCATATAAGTGAATTTTTATTTTTGTTTTGAGTCGCAGTCTTAGTTGGCTAAGGCTGAGCGAATATTTTTATGGTCCAGTTAAACTCGCTTGTTTTTCTTTTGACGGTATAAAAAAACTTGATTTTATATATTTTTTTTTTGTGGTTTTCGAAGGAAAGCTGTGTTGGAGATGTGGGATGAGGGGTCATTTCTGGAGGAGATGTTCTGCCGTAGTTATTGATGACCTTCTTAAAAATTATAAGAAGTGTTATGGATGTGGGAAGGATTCTCACAAGGGTAGTTGCAACTACTCTTATGTAAATTTTATTATTGATTTTATTTTATTTGTTAAAAAAATTATCTTATTTTTTTGTAGTATCGCTCTCAAGTATGGTGTCAAAGGTGTGGTGGAAATCTGCACGTAATCGCTGATTGCGATATGTGTTGGATTTGCATGGTGGATCATGGCAATGTGACACATGTGGCTCCTGAGTGCATGTATTGTGGGGAAATGGGTCATCTTTCTTGGAAGTGCCCTTATTGTCGTAGTTGCGGATTTTCTCCTTGCCGGTGTTACCCTATCGAGGATCCTGGTTTTGAGAGTGGGTCAGATGATCTGTCTGACTAGTAAAAATTTTGTTTTGTATTATGACTTTTAAGGAATAAAAGAAATTTTATTATTATTTTTTTTTTGTAGAAAAATTGTTTGTTAAATTGTTTTATTTAGAATTTTAAAAGGAAATTTTATTTATAGAATAGTAATCTACACTCTAGAAAGTTTTTGATGTAAAATTACCACGATTATCGATGGTAATAAATTGCCATCGATAATCGTGGTAAATTTACTCTGCATGTGTAATACAAAATGTTTACACATTTTGGTGTAACGTAAAATTACTCTAGAAAAGAATAATTTTACATCAAAGTTTACGCGAAATTAACGCAAAATTACTTCCAATAGAGAAAATTTTAACATAAAGTCGTAATATTAAACAAAAAATTACGCCAAAAGGTTGTAATTTAAATTTACACCAAAAAGACGTAAAAAATTTTTAAATTTTAATACCGTGGCTGAGTGGTAGCGTTGGCGGATTACAATGCTAAGGACGCAGGTTCGAATCCCGAAGACGGCATAAGAAAAATTAAATAAAAAATTTTTTGGATTTCTTTTTTTTTTTTCTTTTTTTGAATTTTTTTATTATAATTTTTTTTTTGAATTTTTTTTTTTTTTGAATTTTTTTATTTTTTGTGAATTTTTTTTTTTTGAATTTTGTTTTGAATTTTTTTTTTTTTTAATTTTTTATATTATTATTTTCTTTTCCTAATTTCTTCTTCTAATTTCTTCTTATTGAATTTTTCTTATGCAGTCTTCGGGATCCGAACCTGCGTCTTTAGCATTGCAATCAGCCAACACTACCACTAGGCCACGGTATTGAAATTTAAAAACCATATAAAATAGAAAATATAAATTTGGTATACACATTTTCTGTGTGGTGTGTTGGCGATTTACAAATGCTTACAAATTACAACTCTGATGTACTTTTTTAAATACCAGAGTTTAAATTTACACCTGGAGTGTACACATTAAACTACAGAGTTTAAGTTTACACTGGAGGGTCTATACATTAAACCATATAATGTAAGCTTACAGCATAGAGTACAACAGTATTAAACCACAGAGTTTAAGTTTACACCAGAGAGTTTTCATTATTAAACCACAGGTGTAAATTTAGACCAAGATTGTACAATGTTAAGCAACAAAGCGTATGCTTACAAAACAGCGTGTATATTTTTAAACCATATAATGTAAATTTATATCAGAGCACATATTATTAAGCCACAGGATGTAAGTTAACAACAGGGAGTTCAGATAATTAAACCAAGGAGTGTAATCTTACACCAAGGAGCTTATATTTTTAAGTCAAAAATTTTAAGTTTAAACCAAGCAGTGCATATTTTTAAGCACACAAGGGTAAATTTATACAAAAAGAGTTAATTTTTAAACAACGACGAATAAATTTACCCTTATTTTTAATGTAAAAAATACACAACTTGTACAATTTTACTATTTTTTGTGATATTTATTTTTTTTACGCCTTTATCAGTTGAATCTTAAATAACGAGGGTAATATTACATCAAAAAATACCATTATAATCGACGTAAAATTACGACCAAAACTATCGATTTTCTAGAGTGTATCTAAACCTTTATTCTACAAAGTTTCCAATAATTGTTGCCTTTATGCATAAAAAAAATTAATAAGACACAATTTTGATTGCAGAAAATTTAATAATGATGATTTTGGAAAATAATTGATTCATCAAATAAATTATTTAAATAGCAATTTGATACAATCAAATTAGGCATTTCATATCGTTATCTGAATTATCTAGGAATTCTTGATTTAGAAATTCAATTGGTATTTTTCTCATACTACAATTTCTGAATTCAATTCTTGACAATTTTTAAGTACATCCACAGGTATTTCATAAAATTAAAATTATTTTTATGTTGTTTGTCGCTGCAATAACAATCAGTGAAATTCGCAATATGAAATTAAAGAAAAATTTTAATTAAAGAAGTTTTATTCACTTTAGTATTATTCTAAAGTTAATTTATTTTCGAGTTGTTTGTGTGAAATTTAAAATGGCTTGCTAGGTTGATTTGTTTTTATATAGAAAGTTTAAAATTAGATTGTGGAGGAGCCAATCAGAGGTGACGTTTCTGGTCATTGTGCTTCGATCTGATCTCAACCTGGTACCGCTCGATTTGGTTGAGATCAGGAACGACCAGAAATGTTCCTCTATCCTACATCTGCCTTCACTATCACCTCCACGAACTCAAAATCATGATTTCTCAGTGATAATGAATTCCTGGAGATGGCAGCGAAGTCAGATATATCACCACAACGTAGTATGGATCCTCCTAATGGAGTTTCCATGTGGTGTGATTGGCATGCCTTAGTTTCGGATTCTTGGATAGACCCAAGAATCCTCCACTAAGATCGGGCTTTTGGGTTTTGCTAGAAGTGGCATTTATTTAGCTCACATTCTAGCAAAACACCTGCTGGACTTGTCATCCTCTGCCAGCGAGATAAATCCCACTAAGCTTTGGATGGCAAGTACCAGCACCTAAAGGAAAAGGGAAAGAAGAAAAAAAAATTTTTTTTTTTTTTTTTAATCATTACCTTTTTTGTTCCGTTGTAAGTTTCAATATGAAATTGTCATAACAAAAATCATCTTTTTTATATGATTTTTGTCAAAACAATTTCATCTGAAACAAACAGAAAAAAAAAAGTAATTTTATTTGAGTTAACAAAATATTACCTGATGTAATATTTTGTGTTTTTGCATTGAATAAAACTTGATCTGAAAAAAAAATTATTATTTTTCCAGGTGTTAAAAAAAAGAAAAAAGAAAAACAAGCATAATTTTTTTTTATTTTGATTAAATATTTTTTTTTTTTTTTTTTTTTTATTATTATTTTGTTCTTCTACAGTTAATTTTTCTAATTCTAATTTCCAAAATTTTTCATAGTAACAAAGTAGGTTCAATCTTACTTGGCACATAGTAGATTGAATCTAGAAAACGGTTAAAAATTTTGAATTTATTTTTTTTTTTTTATTTTTTTTTTTTTTATATATATTTATATTTATTTATTTTTTATATGGGGCTCGAAGCCGGCCCTGAGATTAAGAGTCTCATGCTCTTACAAAATGTGGTTTAATTGCTGAACTCTTCCGGTTTTCGGTAGTTCCCGGGAATATTTTTATGGTGTTGTCCTTGTTTATTATCTTTACCGCTCCAGTTTTGTTGCATCTACATGTAATTTTGCCATTCTTCTTTATCCTTACTTGTATCGTTGAGATTGGTCCTTGCATCAGGAAGGCATATTTTGCTCCTTTTTTTATTGTGTCTATTTCGATTCCCTCAAAGATTGCTGTCAACATTGGGTTAGGATTAAGCCCTTCTTCATCTGGAATTCTCGGTATTACTTTTGGGTTTAATTTTTCCAGCTTTGGAGGTTCTTTTATTTCTGGAATCTGTGGTATCATTTCTTGTTTTCTTTTTCTGAATTTGTCGATCCCTATTGGTTTCGGGCCTTCTTCCTCCGTGTACCATCTTGTTTCTCCGGAACTGGTTTTTAATATACCGATTACTTTTTTCTCGGACATTTTTTTATTTACTGTTAGATTTTTTTTAAAGATTTTTTTATTTATACTTTTATTTCTTTTTTACTTTTTAAAATTTTAAATAGGCTCAAGGGAAAGAATTTGCAGAGTTAGTATTTTATTTTTATTTTTTTTTTTTTTTTTTTATTTTTATTTTATTATATATATATATATATTTTTTTTTTTTTTATTTTTTTACACACTTAAAATTTTTTACGTTATTAAACTTGCGTAACGACTTATTTTGCTCGTCTTGTACTATGAGTAATTCGTCTCTTAATCTATAGTATACCGCTTATTGTCTGTATTTCGTATTTTTGTGTCTTGTTACTATTCTCTTCTTTGCCGAAGAATTCAAAAAAGAGTTTTTTATCTTCTGTTTGTGTGGTTGTTGAATTGTGAAGGATATTTGTTGTAGACGGATTTGGGTTATTTCTTCTAACTTGCATGAATCTTGTAAGTAAATGATATGCTACTATACTTATTATCATTAATAGATTTATTAAGTTAAAAGCTAGATTTGTATTATGTACAGCTATCATATGTGGTTTGAAATGCAGAGATAAATCTGCTAATTCTGAAGTTTTCTGGGTTAAGGTTTTTACCAAATTTTTGTACGTGAAATTATTTTTGAGATTTGTGAAGTTTACTTGAAAATTTTCTAATAGAATTCTGTCTAAGGTGTGATTCCTGAAGGATAATGCTTCTGGAATTTCTTGGAAATGAAATTGGGTTATAATTTTATCTATTTTTATTTGATTTTCTTCTTCACAATAGGGGATGATAGCTATGCTTTTCTCGCTTATCGATAGGCATTTGTCTGCCAGCTTGATTTTAGCTTCTGTATTTCCTTTACTGGAAATACATTTTTCTAATGATTCTATGTTATTTACTATTCCAGTCGAATTTTCGTGAAATTTTAAATGCTTATTGGTATTATTAAAGTTTCCCGTTAGAAATTTGAATTCTTGTTTGTAACATTTGTTACAAAGAAAAAGGGAGTTTTCTAACGGACTGCATCCGGAGTTAATTTCTAAAGATGAAAGAATTAAAGTTGGGAGTAATTCCCATTGTACTTCAGTAGGGGTTGTGAAGACAAAGTAAGGGGTATGGTCATTATATATCAAAGTGGGGTGGGGATTGAAATTATGGGATAATAAATCTGACCAATAAACAATTTTTTTATTTAGAAACGTATTTATTTCGTTGCAATCTTTTGTAGCAATACATTTACCTACCCATTGATGCAAGTATAAAGATTGTTTTAGAGATTGGAATAATTCCATAGCTCTTGCTTTTGTGAGGGACAGGATGTGTTGTGCTTGATTTTTTTGATCAAGTTTCCACATCTTTAGGTCAGCTATTAATTTTATAACTTGTATTGTGTGTTTTGTTGTCAGATATTTGTCATGGATTTGTTTTTCTAATAAATCTTGTTGCCTAGTTATTTGTAATATTATTTTTTCTGTCTTCTGAAATAAATCACTAGATATTTTAGTGTGGTTTAAGATTAGTGATTTGTATTGATTTATTTCGTGTTTTGTATTTTCTAGATCGTTTTTGAACAAATTAAGATCTATGTTACAATTATCGAAGTTTATACCCCATTTCCCTAGAATGCTAAAGGAGGTACACCCTTCTCTTTCTTCTGTATCTCTTTTCTTTCTAAGGGGTTGGGTTTTCAGATTTTTATATAGATTCAGCAGCCCTTTTAAACCTACTTCACATAACGAAGTTTCACAGTTTTTGAATTTGTCTTTGAATTCAATGGAATTTATCATTCCAATCAGGGGTAAATTATTGAAGTTTTCTGTGATTTTGTGTTGGTCAAATTGAATTTCTATGGAGGGTTCTTCACAGAACCATTCCAAAATCAGGTCATCATTATGACGGGGCTGGATTTCCCAATTTTTAGTTATGGGATATAAAATTTCCAACATTTTTAAATTGAATTTTTCATTGTGGGTCAATTCTCTTTTAATTTCTTTGTGATTGCTATTCCTAGAAATCTGAGGTGAAACTAAGCTAATTGGACTTAGTTTATTATTATTTAGGGCTATACTAGTGACATTTGGTGTCAAAATCGGTGGTACTAGTATCCCGTTTGGACAATTATGAATGAGGTTAATATCTCTCAAAGATTTTCCAAAAATTGGGTAAATGTGGCTGTATTCCAGGACTTTTGTTGCATAGATTTCAATTTGTTTTTCGTATAATGTGGGTATGCATTGAGTTCTGTGTCTTCGTATGTTGGTCTGTATAAGTTTTGTACTAGGACTATACTTGAATTTACCGGAATTAAAGTCGCTAGTAACATAACTTGTCTCAATAAGCAGTAGTTTCTTATTTGGAAAAAGGTTAGTAATAAGAATAAAAATAAAAATAAAGCTAGTATTGAACCTACAAGGTACAAAAAAAAGGTAACTGGCTGTGTCATCCATGACATGGATATTCCTACACAGCTTAACAGATCTTTACACATGATAATTTTTTTTAAAAAAACACAAAAAGGACGAGTAAAAAATTTTTTTTTTGTTTATATATATATTGATTTCGAAGGATTACAAAGGAATATAATATATTTTATTATTATTTTTTTTTTTTTTTTTAACTATTATAAAAAAATTTTTGCTTTTATATTTTATGTTTTTTTTTTTTTTTTTTTTTTTTTTTTTGAAGTTATACTTCTTATGCGACATGCAAAAAATTTAACGTTTAACGCACAAATACATACAAAATAAAAAAAAAAAATGTATTATTATTATTTTTTTATTATTTCTTTTTATTATTATTTTGGCACAAACACATTGAAAAAAATTTAAGGCTTTTTTTTAATTTACCGACGATTTTAGTTTTTTTTTCCGGAAATTATTTTTTATTTTAAAAACGAATTACGTAGTTTATTTATTTATTTATTTATTTGAAAAAAAGGTTCCCGCACGAAATTTGTTTTTTTTTTGACTAATTTAATTAATATTTGTTTTCATTTTTTAACATAAAAAAAAATTATTAGCTCAATTAAAAAAAACATTTCTTGAACAAAACATTTCTTGAATGACATTAGTATTCGAAATTTATTTAATTTCGAAATTAAATTTCTAAATTCCGAAACACCCACGCCGAACACATACGCGAGGAGAGAGAAAGAAAGTGAGTCGGTAGTACCAAACATATGCGCGTGGTATTCTTGCTATGCAGCGGCCAGCGAAGTGAAATTAACTGAAATACGTACTTGTTCTATTTTAATTTAGTTTATAGTATTCATTATTTCATTTAATTAAGAATTGTGAAAAATGAGTGAAAAAAACAATCCCACGGACAATGCAACGGATTTAAGGTTATTTCAAGGTACGTCTCTTGTGAATATCAATTAATTGTTAGGTTTTTAGTTTGATATGATGCACATACACTAAGTAGGTAGAAAAAGTCTGCGAACGGGCTCTGCGAACGGGCTCGTTTCCTTATGTTCGACATGTTCCCAGTTTTTGATGTCATTTAAAAGGACTCTATAAAAAAAGTTATTTTTAGAAAAAAAATTTATTTTCAAAAATTAAATTTTGAGAAATCTCAATTTTTGGAAAAGTCTGCTTACAGCCGGTTTTAATGCTGCGTCTCAGAAATTAACTAGTAATGTCATTCGAAAGGCAATTGAATGTAGATAATTTTGCACCATATAATTTTATGACTACGATAAGGGAAAGTGTCAAAAATCGCCTTTGAAAGTCATAAAAACAAGCGATGCTAACCTATTTTCCAGCGGTTCTAAGCTATTTCTATGACTTTCAAATACAATTTTTGACACTTTCCCTTATCGTAGTGATAAAATTATATGGTGCAAAATTCTCTACATTCAATGCCTTTCAAATGACATTACTAGTTAATTTCTGAGACTAGGCATTAAAACCGGCTGTACGCATACTTTTCCAAAAATTGAGATTTCTCAAAATTTAAATATTGAAAAAACAATTTTTGTTTCACAAAATAACTTTTTTTATAGAGTCCTTTTAAATGACTACCTAGTGTATAATTTAATAGGTTAGTATTTTATTTTCAAATTTAGTGGATTTAGCTGAATTTTCTAACGTCGCAGGATCAGTAACATCGAAGAAAAGGAAATCAGCCGCGGAATACCAGAGAGAGTATCGAGCACGTAACAAAGCCAAACGTAACAATATACTCATTGATTCACTAGCTGTTATTCCATCAACTTCGACGGGGGGATTTACTACTACTCATCAAACAACTATAGTAGACCAACTAACAACTGCTTGGCCTTCTAATAATCCACAAACGACTACTGGGCCTTCTATTAATCTACCAACGACTGCTGGGCCTTCTATTTATCTACCAACGGCTGCTGGGCCTTCGACGAGTAGTGATATTGGTTTTGCAAAGCGAACAAGGAGTAAAACACCCGCAGAATATCAGCGAGAATATAGAGCAAGGAAAAAAGCTCAACTGGAATCTACGAGGGCTGCGAATATCAACGACGGTTCAATGGAAATTGCTGATGAAAATACTAGCAATATTGGTGACGAAAATGCAAGGATAAATCCACAAGTCCCATATACTCAATTCCATCAGCATAAAAAAAGTCACAACTACATTAGAACAAAATTCACCGAGAACAATTTTGGTTTTGCATGCTCGATATGTGATCGATTATGGTTTAAACAAAATTTGAGAGGACTTTCTTCAGATATTGGTCAAGAAGTTCTGGACAGAATCTTACCGAATGTTCCGAGAGAAAGTATCAAATTGTGTGCAACGTGTTTTCAGTCAATGCAACATAACAAAATACCAACTTATGCAGTTTATAATGGTTTCAAATATCCACCAATGCCAAAAAATTTACCACCATTGGATATAATAACGGAACGATTGATCTCACCTCGAATCCCGTTTATGCAGATCAAACGCTTAAGACACGTTCATGGTCAATACGGCGTATATGGACAGATTATAAATGTGCCTGTTAACGTCGATACAATGGTAAAACGCCTGCCACGGGATATTGGAGATGATCATGCAATAAACGTCCATATCAAGAAAAGAAAAATTCACAAATCCAGCTACGTTCAAGGCTTGGTTAATAAAAGGACAGTTAAAATTTGGTTGAATTTTCTGAAAGATACTCCACTGTATCATGACATTGAAATTGATCAGTCTTTTTGGAATGGACCTGTAACGGATGGAGAAATACCGAACGATGAATTGAGTGAAACGATCACAATAGAAGATAGTCTCGTTGCTCAGCAGCAAACATTATTATGGGATGAAGATAAATATTTGGGACTTGCACCAGGAGAAAATCAAATTCCAAAAAGTCTGCTGTTTGACGAGTACGCCGAGGAACTATCATTTCCAGGCATTTATCTTGGACACATAAGAACATTTCGTGAAGAAATTTCAGTCACACCCTTTGCAATGGCAACGAGTGAAATTCGACGAACTGATCGACGAGGGGTTAATCCTCGACATTTGCTGTATATGGCTGCGAAAAATATGAGACTGCGTGTTTCTTCATCACTTACTGTTGCTTTCAAGTTTATCGGCAATAATACAAAAGTGACGAAACAACAAATCGAATCAGAAGGATATGTTAACGATTGCCTAGAAACAAATCTCGCATTCTTGAATTCGATACCGAATTCCGTGTACTATTGGTCCCAGCGCAAAAAAGATCTATTTGCCATGATTCGGCAACTTGGTAGGCCGACGGTTTTCCTCACGATGAGCGCAAACGAAATTGGATGGATCCCATTGCTGCAGTTGCTACAGAAACTTAAAGATGGAAGAATAATTTCTGAAAATGAAGCAAGTGAACTCAATTGGTTGCAAAAAAGTACACTTATCAACGAGGACGCTGTCACATGTGCCATCTATTTTGACAAATTAGTTAACACGTTAATGACTCTCCTACAGAACAGAGGCCTATGTCCATTTGGAAAATATAATGTGAAAGATTATTTTAAACGAATAGAATTTCAACATCGTGGGAGTCCGCACGCTCATATTTTACTCTGGTTGGAAGACGCACCAAAGAGTCCACTAGGCGATGACAAAGAAGCTGCGATAACATTGATTGATACTTTAATCTCAGTATCAAGCTCAGAAGCCTCAAGTAACATCAAGCTACAGACACATAAACACACGTTTACGTGCTATAAGAAAGTGCAGGGTAATCAGCCACAGAAATGTCGGTTCGAAGCACCTTTCCTGCCTTCTCGGTCTACGCAAATACTTATTCCTATGGATAAAGAAGAACAGAATTTTTCCAGATATGCTGATCATTACAAGAAAATCAAATCCCAGTACGAAATTACAGATTACAATAGTATTGATGACTTCTATCAAAGCAACAATATAACGTCAGACGAGCAGTATTATAAAATTGTTTCCGCGGGAATCAATCGGCCACGAGTATTATTAAAACGTGAACCATCGGAGAAATGGCATAATCCATACAATCCATTCTTGTTCAATGTGTTGAAATCGAACATGGATTTGCAGTTCATATTGGACGAATATTCGTGTGCAATGTACGTAGTGGACTACGTCAATAAATCAAACCGAGGGATAAGTAATTTGCAAAGACAGATTCTTGAGATAACTGAAAAATATCCTGATTTTGGAGTGGTTGAAATCACGAGAAAAATGAGCGTCGATTTATTGAACTCTGTGGAAATTTCTAGCCAAGAAGCAGCTTGGTGGTTGCTGCGTAAACCGATGTCACATGCTTCCAAATCAGTAACGTATATTGCAACATCATGGCCTGTCGATCGACAAAGAATGAAAAAAGCACGCACGGAATTGGCAGACCTTAATGATGAATCCACCGATATTTGGAAGGATAATGCCATTGATAAATACGAAAGACGGCCTCAGGATTTAAATGATCTCACTCTTGCTCAATTTTGTGCGCATTATAAATGTAATAACAATCAATACAAAAAAATGAACACTTCACATATTATAAGATATACAAATTATAATATGGCAACTCAGTTTGAAGAGTACAAAAGAGAAATGGTGATGCTACATATTCCCTTCCGCAACGAAGAGATAGATCTACTTTCTGAGGCAAAATTTCTGGAAATCTACACAGAAAATGAGAACATCATCATGGAGCGTCGAAAGGAATTCGAATCTAACATCAATATTGAGGAAACTATGAGACTATGTGAACAGTTATATCGTGACGCAGAAGATTTGAGGCAACTAGACAATCAAGTTCGTCCGGGAGCAGTTCCAGAGCCACCTCCATTCAATGACATGTATTCGGATCCCCATTCAAACATCAACGATGATCTTCGTTTAGCAACTTTGAGTCGTCTCCGAGCGATTGCAAAGCGGAGAGAGAATTTAATGCCAAATAAAGAATTTTGCCAACTGATGCGAACAACCAATCTTGAACAACGATCGATTTTACTAGAAACTATCCATCATTTAACATCGCAACCAATTCAACCATTGTTGGTGTTCCTAACGGGCCCAGCCGGATGCGGAAAAACCTTCGTGATTCGTCTGATCATGGAAATTTATAATAAATACGGAACCACAAATGCACATTGCAATGCGTACCTAACATGTGCTTCGACAGGAAAAGCTGCAGTCGCAATCAGTGGTACGACCATTCATACTGCTCTATCATTATCCACCAGCTTAGATAATAGCTTGAGTTCTGAAGCATTACAACAATTCAGATCATTATTTCAACACATTCGCTTGATAATAATCGATGAAGTCAGTATGGTTGGAGCGGAGCTTTTGGAACGAATTGATAGAAGATTGAAATTGATAACAGGCAAATCAGATACCCCTTTTGGAGGACTGGATGTCATACTGGTTGGAGATTTAAGACAACTCCCACCAGTAAAAGCCACACCTATCTTCAAACAATCGAAACATTATATTGGTTCAAAAACTTGGCGCTCATTCAAACTTCACGAACTTACCCAAGTCATGCGTCAATCAAATGTTGTATTTTCGACGATTTTAACGAAGATAGGAAATGGAGATCGATTGGATGATATCGAACTTGCACTATTGGAATCGAAATTTGTGACAGAAGAAGAGGCTAATCGGTTATGTCCGCACGGCATACGTCTGGCTTATTCCAACCAAACTGTTGAGAAATATAATAGAGAAATTCTAGAAAATCAACCAAATCAGACAATATCCGAGGCTATAGATTTCATCTCAGGTTGTGACAACGAGGAACAACTTGAAAGTGCACGTAGAGCACTTGAAAAGAAGAAATTACCAGCAGACACGGGTGGATTACTGAAACGTTTGACATTCGTTCTTGGGCAGTATTACATCATAACGACCAACATTGAAGTTGCTGATGGATTGGCCAACGGCGCCATGGGAAAATTGGACCACATCGAAAGAAATGATAACGGAGAAGTTACTCGGGTATGGTTAATATTTCCGAATTGTGAAAGAACTGGAGTAAAAGCTCGGGCCGTGGCTCGGTCGACGAAATGCTAAAATCTATCTTAATAGACAAAGAAGTATCTCAGCTAAGAGAAATCATTTTCCACTAGCACCAGCCTGTGGTTTGACGATTCATAAGTCGCAAGGGGGAACTTTCAATGAGGTGGTTTATTATTATGAAAAAATTCAATCCCAACAGTTGGTTTACGTTGCCATGTCGAGAGCGGTTTCAATTGAAGGCTTGTATATTATCGCAGTCAACAAACATAAGAAATTTTACCATGGGAACGGGAGTAACGTCCGCTCGTGTGTCGCTTTGCGGAATGAGATGATGAAATTGCGTCAAAATCCACTGTCCACCTTGGATGAAGAACTATGTAAATTTATCAACTCGAAAAGAAACTTGTCAATCGTAGCATTCAATTGTCAAAGTGTACGTGCACACGCTAATGATTTCACGGATAGAGTTTTTGAAAAATCGAACATTTTAATGTTATCAGAAACGTTTATGGACGATAATGAACCTCCTGTTCTCATACCAAATTTTGATTTCATTGTAAGATTTCAACGTAACGAAATTCGGAATGCAGGGGTGGCTATCTATCACAATCAGAAAAATAGATGTCATATTGTTACTCCACATTTAAATATACAAGCTCCTTACTCAGGTAATCCTGAAGTGACAATTTCAACGTCAAAAAGAATTGGAGACATATGTGCTGTAGAGTGCATAGTCAACCACAGCGAAAATAATCCGAAGAAATTGATTCTAATTGCCATTTATATTTCACCAAATACAGCCATGAGGGATATTCAATTATTTTTTGCAAAATCTTTATTGCCACTATCCACTGCAAGTTCACAAGCTCTGGCAGACGTTACTGGCGAAGAAATTGATTATTGTGAGCGGCCTGTGATCCTTGCAGGCGATTTTAATGTGAATTTCTCGTTACCTGAAGCTGAAACATTATTAACCTTCCTTGAAGAAAAATTTGGATTTGAAATGATAAATGGTAGGAATGATCCAACAACCAAAGGGGGAACAACCATTGATGCAGTTTTTGCAAGAAATATTGAAAAAGTAGAACTCAAACATTTCGTATCTTACTTTAGTTATCATAATCCCATTGTGAATATTATAGATTTGGATATTTCTCCACTCAAAAATTATAATTAAAATATGCGATCAATTCTGAATTGTAAGCAATGTTAATAAAGTTTGTCTTAAAGAAACTATTTTCCTATTTTCATTTCCACATTACGAAGTATAACTTCCCCCGCGCGTACACGGCACACGCATGTATTTTTTTTTTTATATTTTTCTATATATTTTTTCTATATAATATATTTATTTTGATATATTAATTTTTCTATATTTTTTCTATTTAGAATATTTATTTTTTTTATATAATATTTTTATTTTCTATATGATATATTTGTTTTTCTATATTTTTTTTCTAGAATATTTATTTTTTTTTTTTTTATATAATATATTTATTTTCTATATGATATATTTATTTTTCTATATTTTTTTTCTAGAATATTTATTTTTTTTTTTATATAATATATTTATTTTCTATATGATATATCTGTTTTCAGATATTTACTTTCTATAAAATATTTATTTTTCTATATTCTATTTCTTTTTCTATTAGATTTTATTTAATTTCTTATTTTATTTTGTATAGAATTTTTTCTATTCATACATATATGGATTTCTATTTTGTTTTTTTTTCTTTGGTTTCTAAAAAAAAAGAAAGAAGTTTTATTAGAAAAACAAAATACAAATTATTTATTAAGAAAAAAAAAAAAATCTTAAAATATAGTTTTTAATTTATATTATTTTAATTTGATTGAAAGTTTTATTTATCATCAGATTTCCTGAGATCCTTAGACCTTCGCGTGGTATCTTCCGATAGAATTTTTTCCCACCAAGTCTTTGACCTCATATATACTATTGCCTATGATTCTTAATACTAAACACGGTACGAATTTTTTTCCTAACTTCGCGTTGAAATGTTTGCTAAAGTCACTTTGAGCAAAATTTCTTCTGTAGACGGTCTGACCTATTTTATACCTAATGTTTTTGCATTTTCTATTATATAACTTTCTCCCTTTCTCTTTTGCTTTTTCCAAATTACGTTTGACTATATCTTTTATGATTTGGAAGGATCCTGGAGGAGGTAGTATTTCTATGTCCTCTCCTTCTATCATATTTAGTTTTTTTAGTAATTTGAATGAACTACCATGAGTTATCATGTGTTGTCCAAACAGGATGTAATATGGTGACATCCCTGTCGCTTCATAGACACTAGAACGAAGAGCTGTGCTTATACTGTCTAGATCGCCGTCCCAGTTGTATTGCTCGTCGTCTATATAGGCTCTTATTGCATTTAAAATGGACCCATTAACCCTTTCGCTCGCGTTTGCTTCTGGTGCGTAAAAAGCGGTTAATTTGTGTTCTATTCCATAGTTTTGCAAGTAAGATTGGAAGTCTTTTGACACGAGAGGAGTTCCATTGTCGCTTAGGATGCTTTCAGGACATCCGAACAAACTGAAAGCTTCGTCTAACACTTTTATCGCGTTAGCTGTGGTTGCTTTACGTAATGGTCTGATTATTACATATTTTGAGAAAGAATCTAATATGATGAAAATGCACGTATTACCAGCTCTTGATCTTGGGTAGGGTCCTAAAAAGTCTATATATAGATGTTGAAAAGGTCTTTGCGGGATTTGTTTTTCTCCCATCGGGGTCTTAAGATTTGGTTGGTTGGTTTTGTTTCTTTACAAATTTTGCAGTTGTGTATTGTAAAGGAAAAAATGTTTTCATTTAACGGAAAGCTTTATTTACTTTCTTATTCATAGTTAATATTTATTTATGGTTGGATCATGGGATGGACATCTGTGTTGTCCGAGACATCTGAGGCCTATGTATTCCCTAATCTATAATGACCACAAGCATGTCATTATAGAGATCCTATTGTCTAGGCTGTATTCAGCCAGTTTGTCCTATTAGAGCGGGACGTTTTGGCTAAAGAGCCGGATATTCCATTTAAAGCTTGGAACAGCTTGGTATATTAGATAGGCTTACCAAGCCTTCTTACCTGTATTGTATAGCTCAGGGAAGCCGTTTATAAAAAGATGAGATTTCTATTTGAGATCAAATTTTAATCTGGACTTTATTCTAAAAACTTATCATATTTATACAAAATCTTATATACTAAAAATTCTTAAATTCTATATACAATTTATGTACATAATAATAAATTTTTATATACAATATTATTTACTAATATCAGATTCATATCAAATTATTATTTTTATTATTTTGACTTATTAATTAGTGATTGGTCACCCAATCAAATTTATTATAATTTACCGTAATCTTAATTCTATATTATTTTAGGGTTCAACAAGATTTTAATAATTTTATCAATTTAGTTTTATTTTAATTTTGGTAATGATAATATCATTACAGTATGTAGTTTTTTACATCTGTATACATTCGCGGCCAATAATATTTAGCCCTTATTCGGTACAGTGTTTTTCTTAACCCTCCATGGGCTGAATGTGGGGGATCATGGTTATTTTTAATTACTTCTGATACCAGTTCTTCCGGAACCCACAGTCGCCAAAGATTCAGCTCTGACTCTTCCTGTTCTTTTCTGAAATCCATTCTTTTGAATATTTTATTTTCCACTAATTTCAAATCTGGTAAGCTATTCTGATTGTCTTCTATTGTTTCCCTGATTTCTTTATACTTGTCGGATTCGAAAGCGCCTGATTCTAGGTCTAAATCTGGACATCTTGCTGTGATCTCTTCTATTCCGAAGGATCTTGACAGGGTGTCTGCCACTACATTTTTGTTTCCTGCTCTATGGAGAATGTCAAATTCGAATGCCTGCAGTTTCAATGACCACCGGAAAAGTTTTCCGTGGTGATCCTTGCATGTCATTAACCATTTCAATGCAGCACAATCTGTTAGTACGGTGAATTTTACACCTTCTACGTACATCCGGAACTTTTTTATTGCCTCAACGACTGCGAAGCATTCTTGTTCCGTTGCTGCCCATCTAAATTGTGTGTCATTGAATTTTTTTGACATGTAGTCTACAGGGTGTTCATTGTTTTCCTTGTCATATTGAAATATGACTGCTCCTATGCCTGATTGACTGGCATCGGTTTGTATAAAGAATTCTTTGGAATAGTCGGGGGGAATCAGAATAGGTTCTGAGATTAAAATTTCTTTGATTTTTTGGAAAGCTTCCCGTGCTTCTTTTGTAAACTTGAATTTATTGTCAGAATTTTTAATTTTTAAACAATCAGTTATGGGGGCTACTATTAAGGAATAGTCTTTAATCAGTCTTTGAAACCATCCTGTCATGCCTAAGAACCGTCTAGTTTGTTTCAGGGATTTTGGTTCAGGATATTCTGAGATTGCGGATATTTTTCCTGGGTCGGGCTTTGTACCGTTCGCGCCGATTAAATATCCTAGATATTTAATCTCTTTCATGAAAAATTTCGATTTCTCAACATTTATTGTGAGGTTGGCTTTCCTTAGAGCGATTGCAACTTCTTTTAGAAGTTGAAAATGCCGTTCTTTTGTATCTGTTGCCACCATTAAATCGTCTAAGTAAACCTTTACCTCTTCCTTTAAATGCTGGGGAATCACTTTATCCATGAGTCGACACATGCGTTGGGCTGCGTTACAAAGTCCGAAAGGCATACGTGTGTATTGATAGAGCGGTCTACCGGGGATTGCGAATGTAGTTTTTTCTCGTGATTTCTTTTCTAACGGAATTTGCCAGAACGCGTCTTTTAAGTCGATACTACTTATGTACTTGGTTTTATCTATACGTGCTAACAAGCCTTGTATATTTGGTAATGGGTACGCGTCCTTTTTTGTCAATTCATTCACTTTTCGTGAATCTAAACATAAACGGTTTTTACCTGGCTTTCTTACTAACACTACAGGGGATGTCCAAGCACTATTGCTTTCCTCTATGACGCCCATTTCCAGCATTCTGTCTACCTCGGCGTACATTAAATTTTGAATGGCAGGGGAGAGTGGGTAATGCTTTTGTTTAACCGGTTCCTTGTCCCCTGTGTCTATCATATGTTCTTCTAAATTGGTACACACTAATCCTTCGACCGCGTAAGATGGAAACATCCTTTTTATGGCTTCTAGCTCTAACTGGTCATTTAAATCTAATTGGTGAATGTTTGGGTCTTTTTCAGATATTTCTTCTATTTGGTTAAAAATTTGTGGAGCTAGTTTAAATTCGGTCCAAAATTAACTCCAAGATACAGTTCTTGTGATAATTTTGGTACCACATGAATTTTTAAAACTTTGGAGATATTATTAAAAAATATAGGTACTAATATATATCCTACAATCTGGGTTTTATTTCCTGCTGCTGTTAATAAAGTATCCTTAATTTTATGTATTTTGTAGTTGGTATTTTCAGGAATCCATTGTACATCCTTTCCTATACAAGAAATTGACGCGCCTGAATCCAATAGTCCTGTTAGAGTTTTCCTTCCTATTTGGATTCTAGCGTATGGTCTATTATCCTGGGGCATTTTTATAACCGCTGAAAGAATTCTTTTCCTGTTTTCTTTCGCTTTCTTATAATATTTGTGTTTCCGTACCGAATTTTTTGATTTTCTGTTTTTTCTTATATTTAGTCGTACTTCACTAACATTATTGAAAGTGACTATCTCTGCCCTCTTCTTATCATATCGTTGTTTTCTTATATGATAAGGAGGCCATTGCTTTTTCTCTTTTGTTACCTTTTCTACACTTTTTGTTCTTTTCAGTATTGCGGTTATTTTCATTTCTTCATAGTTTTCGTTCTCTCCTTCTGTTCCTTGTTTATAGGTTTTTTTGTTGTCACTGTCTGATTCTGTCTTTATTTTGGTATCTATCTCCTTATCTACCACATTTGTTTCATTTATTGTTTTATTAATTTCCTTTTGTTCTTTTTCATGTATTATTTCATTTTTTTCATTCTTGTTATTTTCTTCTTTTTTATTTGTTTTAGTTAATTCTTGTTCTTTTCTTGTTTCTTCTTCCTTTTTGTTTGTTTCTGAAGTAATTAGTTGAAACAAGCTTTGGCCATTATTAAAATCTGTAGATGGCCTCTCTACAGATTGGGAAATCAGTTTCCCTGAAAGCGAACTGTTTTATGGCAGTTTCTGCATGTTGGTGCTACTTCGTTCATCATTCCGCACCTGTAGCAGAAGATCCGTCGGTATGTAGCTGGACAGTCCATGAATGCGTGTCCAGGAACCTCGCAGTTCCAGCATCTCAAATTACTTTCAGGTGTACCTGGTCTGGATGGTTGTTTAGGTTTTGCTGGTTCCTCATATTTCTTTTTGATATTTCCAGCTTGGATTTGTTGTGTTTTATTTTGTATCGCTTCGAACTCGTAATGATCGTTCTCGTAATTGTAATCGTATGGGTACTCTTCTTCGTAACGGATTTCTTGTACCCTATATCTATTTCTGTCGTTTCCTGGCCTGTTATAGCTTTGTTCTTCCTGATTTGTTCGGTAGGACGCTTTTGTTTCTCTACCTGCATCAATCAGTCTGAACTTGCTTCTTAGCGCTGTTAAATTCTCAACTTCTACCGCTTGAAGAGGTTCCTTATACTCTCTTCTTACGTTGAGTTTTATTCTGTTAGTTAGCCGCCTTTCATTCAGTGGCTCGTCCAGTTTTTGGTTTAAAGCATTCATCGCTTGTATAAATTCTCGCCATGTCTCGCCCATTTTTTGTTTCCTATTTATCAGCTCTGTAATTTTTAAGTCCTCGTCTAGAGCTTCCGCATATTCGTTTATCAGTGCCGAGCTGAATGTTCTCCATGATGTTTCACTTTTGTCATGGTCTCTAAAATATCCAAAATACCATTTCTTTACTGTAGGATCCAGGAGTTGGTGAAAATTGTTTATCAGGACTCTATCAGAGATATTGTGGTCAATCCTTTGATTGTCCACGTCTTTAACGAAGTTTTCTACTTCGTCTCCGTTGAAGAACAATCCGAATCTTTTCTTCAGATCCAGCTCTCTTGTATATCTATGTTCTTCTTGTTGTCTTTGTTCTTCCTGTTGTCTTCGTTCTTCCTGTTGTCTTCGCCTGTAACCTCCTGTTCTTACTTCTCTCATTGGAGGTGATCTATAGTCTCTCTCTCGGGTACTTGATCTTATTCTTGGATCTCTTTTATGCTGTTCATTTACTTCTTGAGAGTGTATGGACTGTTTTGGTGATGGTCTCTGATAACTTTTAAATTCTGTTCGTGTGGGTGTGGATGCTCTAGAGCTTGGGCTAATGGCTCTGTTTTGTTCTATTTTCGGAGTCGGTTGTTTAGATTTATATTCCATGATTAACGGGTTCATTTGATCTCTGAGATCTTTTACCATATTCATCATTTTTCCATGGTTATATCCCTCTCCTCGCTTCTTTTTTCTGTAGCATTTTTCGTTGTATCCTGTTGCGAGATCTGAGGGTATTCTTTTCCTTTTGTTGTCATATCTTTTAATTTTTGTTCCATTATTGGGGATCGTGGAAGATCTAGTCTTCTGTTAAATTTATTTGTTGTGGGTATTACTGATGGGAATTTTGTTTGTGGTGTTGGCTGTCTCCAGCTTGTCCAGTTTGCTTCGTGTCCATTTTTATTAGTCAATCCCAATGCTCCGACGTTCCACATTTCATCGTGAGTTGCTGAATCAGTGCCTGGATCTAAATACGGTATTTTTCTTTGAGACTTGCTTGGAGTTTCTGCCTTCTTGCTGATTATTTTTGATTTTGCTCCCCCTGACGGGTTTATTTCTTTCCCGAAGATTGGAGAAGCTAACTCTTCTTGAATTACCTCTATTTCTATCCTTTCTTCTTTTTCTTCTTCTATACCATCTAAACAGGTTTTTATAACATATATTACATTCTTTATTTTGTTATCACCATCGAGGTATGTATCTAATAAATCAATTAGCTTATATTTATGATGAGTTAATCTACTGGTTAAATTTTCAAATTTTTCTAAGCTAGGGTTCACTAAGGCATCTTGGGTTAATTTTATTACCTCTTTAGCTTCTTGTATACTTTTTACTACGCTAGGGACTTCTTCTGAGTATTTCGCGCCCCGCGGCCCCGTTGTGGCCATTTTTATTCTTTTGTGAATATTTTCAGTTTCCTCCTTCAGGAATCTTTTTAATTGATTCATGGCTTGAGGATCTGAGTAGGAAATCTGATTCCTCGCGTATTCATATGCTAATTCGTCTATACTGAAATGTTCCGGATTTATATATAGATTTAATTTTTCCATTTTTAAGATTTTTTTTCTTTTCTTGGTAAATCTTTGTTTATATATATATATTTATTAAAAATTCTTATATACGTATGAATATATTTTAATTCTTTAATTCTTCTATTTTTTTTCTTTAGTAAAAATTTTTTTTTTATTTTTTCTTACTAAATTTGTTTGATAATTATTTTTTTTAATTTAGGTCCTTTAAGTAATAGAAATGCTTGATATAATTGTTTTATAAAGAAAAATTTTTTTAGATGAGAAAGAAGAAGTTTTTGCTAGCTCTATTGTTAAAAAAAAAAAAAGATAGGTGGAAATATTTAAAGATTTTTATTTTTCTCTTTAGGCTGGTTACCCCAGCATGTACAGTGTGGACTGTGCCCACATTTTATACTGCACTCACGCTGTAAGGTAACACGTATAAATGAAAAATGTACTTGTATTAACAAGTAATTAAAATTTAAAATCGCAGCATGTTCAGTGTGGACTGTGCCCACATTTTATACTGAACTCACGCTGTACGATGTTAAAAATTTTTTTTTTTTTTTTGTTTTTTTTTAGAAGAAAAAGGTTTACGGTTTTTCCTGTTACCCCTTCCCAGCATGTACAGTGTGGACTGAGCCCACATTTTATACTGCACTCACGCTGCAAGGTGAAAAGTTTCTTCCAATATTATAAGGAAAATAATTTAATGGAGCTATTTGAATTGGGGTTTCTAAAATATGTAATTTAACGTTTTTTATTATGTATTATTATTTTTTTTCTATATTTTTTCAGATATAATCTTGTATTAGGCGATTTGCCTTTTACATGTTCAAAGGGCAGAGACTCGTAAATCTTCCGCCTCTTTGAGAAGGGTAGGACTCATGGTCTTACCACGTTAGGCGCCATTTGTTATGTTAAAAAATATTATTTTATAAGTAGTTAAACTTTGAACAATCTGAGTTCGAATGAACTCAAATAAAAAGGATTTTATCACAAAGGAAATTATGATAAAAATGGAAACATGTGAAAGTAGAGGCAAGAGAAAGTGCTCTACTTTCAATAATTAGCCTGGTGTTGAGTCCACTGTCTAAGGACATCCGTGTTCTAAGGCTGGGTCTAAGCTCGTCGGTGGGTGGGTAAACACAGTGAACACCAAGGGGGTCCATAACAATATTAATAGGATGTCTTTCGTTTAAAAGAAGATAAAAAGGAGATCTAAAAAAAAAGGATATTTGAGAAACCCCAACCAATTCAAAATAAAAAAAAACTTAAATTTAAATGACTAAGAAGTCATTCTTCAGCTCATGGCTATGGCCATCTAAAGCTGGACCTTATATCAGCATTTCTTATTTACCGTTAAGGACCTGTGGGATTTTCCTAGTAACAACACATTGTTATTTCTATATTATTAATTTTTATTGAATAAAAAAAAAACAAAATCTAAAATTTATTTACTAACTAAATACATTGATTGCTTTTCCTATTTTCAGGATTTATTATTAACTATAAAATTTCAATATCTATTATTTATAATTTTTTTTTTTTTTTAAATCTATAATTTACAATTTCTCCAAAATGAGTTTTTGACTGCATTTGATATTTTATTTTAATAATATTTATTTTTTAATATGATTATTAATCATTTATTGGTTTAATTTTATAAATTTGTTGTATACTATTTTGTGTAGTATATCATTCGTGATATATATTTTTGTTCGATATATATATATATATATAAACAATTTTTAAAATTATCTTTCTATTTATTTTGCCTACTTGTGAGGGCTTGAAATAACAAATTCGTAATTTGTTGTCTGCTAATGTTGCTCTTTCCTTGTAGGTGGTAACATTAGGTTGGGCCTCTTGACTATATGTCTATTTGTCCCTTTTTTGTATTGAAAAGTACTATAATGGAGCTCTTTTATTGCTTTGTTGCAAGTCTCATTATCGAACTTTTTTGTTCCGTTGTAAGTTTCAATATGAAAAAAGAATTATGTAAAGAAATAAAGTTTATTTAATTATTTTTTTAAATATTAAGTTAGTTTTTTAATCTTTTTTTTTTAATCTTCCTAACAAGCCATTTTTAGATACTATCTTAAAATTAGTTAGTTAGTAAGTTCGGCGCGCCGTTATGGAATTGTTCCATTAGCTATTGATATGGTTGAAAGGTTTTTTTTTTTTGTTTTGTAGTGTGTTGTGTTTTTTTTTTTTTTTTTTTATATTAGAGTTTTGTTGTTTTGTTTCTACGTGTTTAAAATAAAAAAATTTTATAAAAAAATATAAATAATTATTTTAGTAATTGATTATAGTAAAATTTAAAATGGAGTTTAGAATAGGTTTTGTCCTATTTTTCTATTTTTTTTTTTTTTTTTGCTTATTCGGCAGTATGGCCTAGGCCATATATGTGAATTTTTATTTTTGTTTTGAGTCGCAGTCTTAGTTGGCTAAGGCTGAGCGAATATTTTTATGGTCCAGTTAAACTCGCTTGTTTTTCTTTTGACGGTATAAAAAAACTTGATTTTATATATTTTTTTTTTGTGGTTTTAGAAGGAAAGCTGTGTTGGAGATGTGGGATGAGGGGTCATTTCTGGAGGAGATGTTCTGCCGTAGTTATTGATGACCTTCTTAAAAATTATAAGAAGTGTTATGGATGTGGGAAGGATTCTCACAAGGGTAGTTGCAACTACTCTTATGTAAATTTTATTATTGATTTTATTTTATTTGTTAAAAAAATTATCTTATTTTTTTGTAGTATCGCTCTCAAGTATGGTGTCAAAGGTGTGGTGGAAATCTGCACGTAATCGCTGATTGCGATATGTGTTGGATTTGCATGGTGGATCATGGCAATGTGACACATGTGGCTCCTGAGTGCATGTATTGTGGGGAAATGGGTCATCTTTCTTGGAAGTGCCCTTATTGTCGTAGTTGCGGATTTTCTCCTTGCCGGTGTTACCCTATCGAGGATCCTGGTTTTGAGAGTGGGTCAGATGATCTGTCTGACTAGTAAAAATTTTGTTTTGTATTATGACTTTTAAGGAATAAAAGAAATTATATTATTTTTTTTTTTTGTAGAAAAATTGTTTGTTAAATTGTTTTATTTAGAATTTTAAAAGGAAATTTTATTTATAGAATAGTAATCTATCTAAACCTTTATTCTACAAAGTTTCCAATAATAACACTTCTTATAATTTGTTGCCTTTATGCATAAAAAAAATTAATAAGACACAATTTTGATTGCAGAAAATTTAATAATGATGATTTTGGAAAATAATTGATTCATCAAATAAATTATTTAAATAGCAATTTGATACAATCAAATTAGGCATTTCATATCGTTATCTGAATTATCTAGGAATTCTTGATTTAGAAATTCAATTGGTATTTTTCTCATACTACAATTTCTGAATTCAATTCTTGACAATTTTTAAGTACATCCACAGGTATTTCATAAAATTAAAATTATTTTTATGTTGTTTGTCGCTGCAATAACAATCAGTGAAATTCGCAATATGAAATTAAAGAAAAATTTTAATTAAAGAAGTTTTATTCACTTTAGTATTATTCTAAAGTTAATTTATTTTCGAGTTGTTTGTGTGAAATTTAAAATGGCTTGCTAGGTTGATTTGTTTTTATATAGAAAGTTTAAAATTAGATTGTGGAGGAGCCAATCAGAGGTGACGTTTCTGGTCATTGTGCTTCGATCTGATCTCAACCGGGTACCGCTCGATTTGGTTGAGATCAGGAACGACCAGAAATGTTCCTCTATCCTACATCTGCCTTCACTATCACCTCCACGAACTCAAAATCATGATTTCTCAGTGATAATGAATTCCTGGAGATGGCAGCGAAGTCAGATGTATCACCACAACGTAGTATGGATCCTCCTAATGGAGTTTCCATGTAGTGTGATTGGCATGGCTTAGTTTCGGATTCTTGGATAGACCCAAGAATCCTCCACTAAGATCGGGCTTTTGGGTTTTGCTAGAAGTGGCATTTATTTAGCTCACATTCTAGCAAAACACCTGCTGGACTTGTCATCCTCTGCCAGCGAGATAAATCCCACTAAGCTTTGGATGGCAAGTACCAGCACCTAAAGGAAAAGGGAAAGAAGAAAAAAAAATTTTTTTTTTTTTTTTTTAATCATTACCTTTTTTGTTCCGTTGTAAGTTTCAATATGAAATTGTCATAACAAAAATCATCTTTTTTATATGAAATAATCATCTTTTTTATATGATTTTTGTCAAAACAATTTCATCTGAAACAAACAGAAAAAAAAAGTAATTTTATTGGAGTTAACAAAATATTACCTGATGTAATATTTTGTGTTTTTGCTTTGAATAAAACTTGACCTGAAAAAAAAATTATTATTTTTCCAGGTGTTAAAAAAAAGAAAAAAGAAAAACAAGCATAATTTTTTTTTATTTTGATTAAATATTTTTTTTTTTTTTTTTTTTTTGTTATTATTTTTTTCTTCTACAGTTAATTTTTCTAATTCTAATTTCCAAAATTTTTCATAGTAACATTACGTTATTTAATAAACTCTCAACAATATTGAGGCTTCATTACGCCCCACATCCCTTAGAAACAAAAGAGGTATTTACAACAGTAAGACATAAAATTTTCGATTCTTTCCGTTTACTAAGATACAGCTGTCCGGAATATCAAAAAACTTTACCAGCTCTTGGACAAACTATTTCAGCTGAAAAATTAGTATATGAAACCGGTTTCGATTCAGAAATAGAAAATTATTCCGATAGTTCTAATTCATCTGAGAAAGCTAATTCTATCCCGAAGAATTTTTTTCTACCAAAGGATAATTATTTTACAGAAGATATATCTACGGAAGAAAAGCCACAAAGTTCGAAAACAATAGATAACCTCCATATTTCTATAGAAAGTGACTCGGATTCGGAAGAAGACAACGATACAGACCAAAAGTCCACCTTACAAAACTCACCCGGCCCCATACCAACACCTAGAATAAACCCGATCCCACCGAATCAAGCTCAAAATCTTACAATGGATGCGTCAACCTTTCTATCTTTAGCTGCAAAACTGACCCCATCCTTCAATGGTAATCCATCAAACCTACAATCCTTTTTAGATGCAATAACCTTGACCAATATCCAGGTAGGAGATCATGTCGCTCTGCTCATAGCCTTGATAAAAACAAAATTAGAAGGAAATTGTCGGAATCTCATAACCAACGAAAACACGGTTCAAGCTATAATAGATCGGTTAAGAACACAAATAAAAGGAGATTCTACGGACCTCGTTGCCGCTAAAATCTTAAACTTAAAACAAAACGGCAAATCCGCGAACAAATACTCTAAAGAATTGACTGAACTAGCAAACAATTTAGAAATTCCTTCATATCTGAAGGAGTTCCAGTAGATTTAGCCCAAAAATATGCGACAAAATCCACCTTAAAGTCCATTATTCATAACGCTTCGAACGACTCCATAAAATTAATTATGCAGTCCGGCAACTTCAGTTCAGTTGACGAAGCAATGGCTAAATTCGTTAGTGTTAGCGCGGATCTGGCCCCTTCTAGTTCAATAGCCTTTGTATCTCGTAATAATAATAATAATAATAATAATAACAACTATAATAATCGCTCAAATAATAACGGTAGACAAAATGTCAACAACCGTTCTAATAATGCGAATAATTCAAGAAATCCGAATCAGAATCGGAATAATTTTAGAAATTCTCCGAATAATCGGAACAATTTCAAGAATGCTCGGAATAATTTTAATAATAATCGTCCCCCATACAGGAATTTCGAGAACAGAAATTATGTAAATAGAAATTTCGAAAATCGAAATAATAATAATAATAGAAATTTAAATAATTACGGAAATAACAATTATGGAAATAATAATTATGGCAATAATAATTACCAAAATAACCATAATCCAAACTTACGAAATTTCCCAAATCAAAATTTCCAACAAAGAAATTTCAACGTAAGAAATTGTAATCTCGAAATTCCCGAACAGGGAAACGACGAAGGTCCCCATGCCCATCAAATGGTGGACCATTAATCTCAAATGTCGTTCACTTTAATCTTAATTTAACGAGTTATATCAACCTCAAAACGGAAATGACTGGACGTGTCAATACGTACCTAGTCGATACCGGAGCTGATATATCCGTTATTAAGAAGAATAAGTTAATAGGCAATATTCAAATTTCAAAAACTTTTAAATCAATTAAAGGAATTGGCGATTCCACGGTTATGACTGAAGGAACAGTCAAAACCGAAATTATCACGCGAAGTCTAGATCAATATTCATAAAACACGAGTTCGAAGTAGTCAACTCCGATTTCCCGATTCCAGCCGATGGAATTATCGTTATGGACTTTATTAAAAAATATAACTGTGTTCTTGACTATAACAAAAACACAGACCTTCTTATTCTCAGACCTGATAACTATCCTGAATATCTATCTTTTACTCTCTTAGATAAACCTTCTCCTGAAATCTTGACATTACCTGCTAGATCTGAGGTAATACGAAAAATCTCTTTAGACCCAAAAAACAGTGACGAAAACGATCTATTTATACCCGCTCAAGAACTAAAACCGGGCGTTTTCGTTCCAAATTCCATCATTTCAAAATCTCAACCTTATATCAATATTCTAAATACCACTTCTAATAATATTTCCTTTCCCGAAACTTCTATCAAAATTGAAAATCTTTCAAACTATAGTATCCATCAACTTACAACCTCTACACCTCAATCAGAATCTAGTAAAAAGGAAATTTTGAACAAATTATCTAAAAATTTCCCTCCCTTCGTTAAGAGTAAACTTCAAACTTTATGTGAAGAATATGTGGACATATTCTCTTTAGAAACAGATCCAATAACCTCTAATAATTTTTACAAACAAAAGTTACGTCTTAAGGACGATAACCCTGTATACATAAAAAATTATAGAATTGCACATGGACATAAAGAAATTGTAGATTCTGAAATAAATAAACTAATAAAAAATGATATAGTCGAACCTTCGGCTTCCGAATATAATAGTCCTGTCTTATTAGTACCTAAGAAATCTTTACCAGGTAGTTCAGAAAAAAGATGGAGACTTGTCATAGATTATAGACAAGCCAACAAAAGGCTTATGTCTGATAAATTCCCACTTCCGCGTATCGACGATATTCTCGATCAACTCGGACGTGCTCGATGTTTTAGCAATCTGGATCTAATACAAGGATTCTTGCAAATAGAGTTAGATCCTGATTCTCGCGACATTACGTCTTTTTCTTCTGATAAAGGATCTTATAGATACAAGAGATTACCTTACGGTCTAAAAATCGCTCCTAACTCTTTTCAGCGAATGATGAGTATAGCTTTCTCAGGTCTTTCTCCCTGTAAAGCTTTTCTTTATATGGATGACCTTATCGTTATAGGCATATCTGAAAATCATATGCTAAGTAATCTTCAAGAAGTGTTTGAAACTTGTAGAAAATTCAATCTCAAATTACATCCCGATAAGTGTCAATTTTTTCAGCATCAAGCCACTTTCCTCGGTCATAAATGTACGGACAAAGGAATTTTACCTGATGATTCTAAATTCTCTATCGTTAAAAACTTTCCCCGACCCGAAAATGGAGATGCAGCGAAGCGATTCGTCGCATTCTGTAATTATTATCGTCGTTTCATCCCAAACTTCTCTAAATACTCTTATCATCTTACCTGTCTCACTCGAAAAAAAGTAGTCTTTAAATGGACTGAAGAGTGTGAAAAATCTTTTCAATATCTAAAAAACTCTTTAATAAACCCACCTATTCTCAAGTATCCTGATTTCGATAAACCATTTTGTATTACGACAGATGCTTCTTAAAAAAAAGCCAGGAAGAAAATAATATTCAACTTCCTATTGCTTATGCATCTCGTACGTTCACCCGAGGTGAACAAAATAAATCTGTCATCGAACAGGAACTTGCTGCTATTCACTGGGCTCTAAATCACTTCAAACCTTATATTTATGGGAAAAAATTTTTAGTTAAAAGCGATCATCGTCCATTAACTTATTTATTCTCTATGAAAAATCCTTCTTCTAAACTCACCCGAATGCGGTTAGATTTAGAAGAATTTGATTTCGAAGTAGAATATATCAAGGGAATAGATAATAATGGAGCTGATGCTTTATCTAGAATTGATTTCGAATCCATAAGATCTATTTCTCACTCGAAAATATTAAAGGTAACTACCAGATCTATGACAAATAAACAAACTCGTGATAAAAATTCTAACACCTTGCAAACGCCAAATTCAATTATCTCTAAAAAAATTAATATTTATGAATGTACCGACTTCAGAGAAGTCAAAAACTACGTCCGCTTATCATTTAACTTAGATAAGTCTAAGTTAATTTTGAGATATAAAAATAAAATAATCACGAGCCTAGCCCTCGATGATCTTTTGGTTAATGAAAAACTTGACTTAGGTCAACTTTTTCACAAGTTAGAAAAAGAAACATGTCAATTAAATATATATGATTTACAATTGTCATTAAATGATGACATATTTAATATTATAGGGATCCAAAATTTTAAAGAAAGTGCGGACAAATATCTCAATAATCTAATAATCGCGTTAACGCCTAAACTCATAAAAGTCATAAGTGACTTCGAGAAAGAAGAAATCATTAAGAAATTTCATAACGACCCAATTTTAGGAGGTCATGCCGGCATTTCAAGAATGACCAGAAAAATTAAGAAAACATTTTTCTGGAAAAATATGTGCAAAGATATTACTAAATATGTAAAATCCTGCAAAATCATGTCAACTTAATAAAGCCAAAGAAAAGACCAAAGAAGACCTTGTATCGACACCAACACCCGCGCGCGCTTTTGATATAGTAATTGTTGATACAATCGGTCCCTTACCCAAATCTTACAATGGTAATGAATACGCAGTAACTATAATCTGCGATCTTACCAAATATTTGGTAACAATTCCTATTATTGATAAATCATCGAAAACAATTGCAAAAGCAATTGCTGAAAATTTCGTTCTAACATTCGGCCCTATGAAACAGATTCGTACTGATATGGGTACCGAATATAAAAATCAAACAATGAAAGAAGTCTTAAATCTTTTAAATATTGAACACAACATTTCGACAGCGTACCATCACCAAACTTTAGGTACCGTCGAAAGAAGTCATAGAACATTAAATGAATACCTTAGATCTTTTGTAAATATAAATAAAACTGATTGGGACAAATACCTTCAATATTTTACTTATTGTTTTAATACGACACCGTCGTCTGTACACGGGTATTGTCCTTTCGAACTTATTTTTGGAAAACAACCTACACTTCTAGATTTTCTAAAAACAACCAATATTGATCCAGTCTATAATATAGATTCTTACGAAAAAGAGTTAAAACATAGACTGCAAGTCTAATCGAGTTCGAGATTTAGTTTCCAAAGCTAAAGAGTATTCAAAAGTCAAATACGACTCTAATTCTAATCCCGTCATCTTAAAGGTAGGCGACGCTGTTCTATTAGACATGTCCGATACTAATCGTCATAAATTAGATCCTTTATTTAAAGGACCGTTCAATATTAAAAGTATAAGTGAACCTAATTGTATCATAATTGATAAAAATAACAAAGAGCAGTTAGTTCACAAAAACAGACTTAAACTATTTTATTTATAACATGATTTACTTAAATAAAACAAATCATGTCTTTATCTATAATTTATCTAGTATTTAACTATTAATACTTATAAAATAATATATTATATTAAATATTTACGTATATTTCTAATTTATCATTTTCGAATTTATCACTTTCTGAATCGGATTCGATTATTATTGTTTCATTATCATTTGAAATCATTCGGGAATCAGCATCAAATTGTGTTATGCTGCGTGAAATCCTTTATCTCGTCTATGATACTGGCTATAATTTTTTATATAGATTTCCACGCAAGGAAATTAGGATGAATAATATAAGAAAGAAGGAAGACTTTATCTTTGATCTTTGCTATATTTTTGTAGAATTTCGTTTCTATGATCTAAATATAAATATAAACGGTTTTGTTCCTTTGAATATTTTAAAGACGTACTGTCTTTTAATTAATTCTAATAAAATAATCTCGTTCAAATTTATAGAATTTTCTTTATAATATTGAGATTAGCTGACATATTTTATATTCTCTCAGTTATTCTCACCTTAATCTCCGACGATCGCTATTTGACGATCACTAACATTAATTTTGATCTCATTTTAATCTTCGCTTATATAATATCCCGAATACCGGGATCCTGCGATCAAATTTATGCTATTTTAGCTATCATTCAGTGAAGAGTCTAAACATTTTTTTTTAACTCTAAACTCGACTTTGTTCAAAGTCATTATTATCATGATAATCATTTATCAGAAGTATGAATTCCAAAATGTATCATCATATTTCGATATTTGTATTCCATTTATATTACGTCTGCTGAATTTTTTTTCAGTCTAACTATGTCCTTCGACATATATTTCTTTTTGTTTTATTAGTAAATCTTCCATTTTTATTTGACTTGTATAAACGTTTTTTCAAATTCTTTATTAACTTTAGTTTCTTGTTTTTTCAATTTTTGTTTTAACAAAAACTTTTACAAGGAAGTTATATTATGCTCCTTACTTCGACCTAAACAAAAACTATATAGAAACCATAGAAGACTTTGATAAAACTAACATTTCTAAATAGTGTCAAATACATGTTGAAAGGTAATCTTAATTTTCTCATCATTTACTAACATTTCTAAATAGTGTCAAATACATGTTGAAAGGTAACCTTAATTTTCTTATCATTTTCTCGGAAAATATGAAATCAGGCTCGTATTGCACCTGAATCTTTCAGATGATCCTAGCTTATAATTGTTTGAAGTCAATTATTTTGTTATTGACACATATTTAGCAACCGCACGACTCAAAAACATTTACTTATTTAACCAATTATATTCAGTTATATTTTTTTAAACATTTTATTTTCGTGATCATTTAACCTTCACATTTAAATACAAGTCAAATATATATTATAAAGATTAATACGAAAATTTTATTAACCTGATCTCTCTACCTTATATTATCTTCTTCCCAATATGGCATTTATTTGGTTGTTTCTTTTAACATTACCGCAGCTACAATTTAATACTAATGTAGAAACTTATTATATTCAAACAACATGCATTTTCGGTTGAACTAATTCGAATAGCTTTAATATAAATCACAGAATTCTGACTACTGAATGGATCGTATTTAACATTATACTGTTTTACGTGAAAACCATTCTGGTCGAGATATAAATAATCTCTTTTATTGTTCTACGCGAACAATTATTTGTACTATTTAATCACTATCCTTATCACTATCAGTTTCATTGTAGAATCCTGAAACTCCTTTTCACTATGTTTTCGTCAAGAATAAGATTATATTCGCAAAGATTATCTGTTGAATCACCACTATTATCATCAAGTGACTCATCTTTACCATCTAGAACGAAAATCTTTCTCTTTCACACTATAACAAACACATGAACTTATTAAAACTTCATTATTTTAGACAACTCTATTTCATTTTCTGGTTATTTTCGCTTAAATTTTGCGATAACTTTAACAACCACGAAGTTTTTTTTTTTTTTCTTTTTTTCATCAAGTTGTTCATCAAGTTGTGTATCATTTGAAAACCCAATAACACTATCGGTTATTGTCGATTACAGATTTCTGGTTATTTTCGCTTAAATTTTGCGATAACTTTAACAACCACGAAGAGTTTTTTTTTCATCAAGTTGTTCATCATTTGAAAACCCAATAACACTATCAGTATCTGATTAATTTTACAATAACTTCTAAAAACAAACGAAGTTTCTATTGTTAAAATTCTCAAACATTAATGATTTATTACCTAATTTTATAATCTCCTTATAAGCTAATCTTAACATGGATATCGGTACCATATCCCTAATCTACTTAATTTTATAATAATACCTTTCTTATACTTATACTTTACTATATTTAACTACCTTAAAAATAGGTTATATTACAATATTATTAAAATTTTAATATTAGATCTTATTATATTTTTATATTGTTAATTCTTAAATCTATATTAAAGTAGGTACTTCCTTATACTAGACTACCTTAATATTATGTTTAAAACGTTCTACAATAAAATACGCGATTTTATTGTTAGAATACCTTTTCCTTTATCCTATTCCTAAACTATTTTAATATAAGATTTCAAATTTCAATTTTTTTTTCATTTCAAAATTATTTTTTCATTTAATCTAAAATTAATCGATCAAAAACCATATTGTTTCTGATTCAAAAATATTTTAAACTTTAATTATAAAATTTTTTAGTACATTTTAACTGCCAAAACTTTTAATTTGTATTTTTAGGAAAATTAGACAGATTGATATCAAAAAAAAAATAATAAAAGAGAGAAATATATAATACATCATTGTATCATGTGGCCGATGCAGTATCCCATAGAACAGATAAATTCTAATCAATAAATTATATGGTATATTGACATCATCACATGGAATTATATGGTATCAATATTAAAAAAAAAAATTTTTTTATAATTTAAATATAATAATAATAAAAAAATAAAAAATAAAAAAATAAAATTTTTATATAAAAATAATAAAAATTAAAAAATTTTCATACTTAAGAACTATCTATGTAATATCAAAAAAAAAAATTTTAAATTTTAAGTTTTTCGAAAATACTGTTAAAAAAAAAAAAATTTTTTATCTCTTCATATATACTTAATGTTTTATCGTTAAAAAAAAAAAAAAAAAAAAAAAAAATATTTTTTTTGTATAATTCATTAAATTTTGCAATTTGTAATCTATATATTGACGAGTTTATGTCGTATACTTTTATATGTACCATTTTAATTTTGTAAACAATTTCATGAAAAATTTACTAAAAACAATGTAAACCACAGAGAATTCTGGGCATTATATATAAATATGTAATTTAATCCTATCATTCCCCTCCCAAATAGGGAAGGAGAAGGACGCAATACCCCGCAAAATTTTTCAAATGACTATAAGTCATTTCCTTTTGGAAAGGAGGTGTTGCGCCCTTTTTACTTACCTTATTTATACTTACCTATTTCCTTATTCATATTCCCACGATTTCATTTTATACAGTTGTAACAATTTACAACTGTATAAAATAGCAGCACTTAACGTGCAAATTGTTTATCGGTTTGGAAATATACAAAAGTGTCAATTTAACATTTTTGTATATTTCAAAACTAATATTTTATTTTCAATTCATTTTAAAATAAACAAAAATGTCAATTTAACATTTTTGTTTATTTTAATAAAGAATTGAAAATAAACGATACTCGTATTACAATTTCAAATAATTATCAAAGTGTTAATTATGCACTTTGATAATTATTTAATCCCGCCCATTCCCAATTTTGATTGGTCAAAGTACTAAATCAAAATTGTGGAATTTAAATTTCAATTCCCTTTTAAACCTTATTAAAAATTAAGATTATCCATTAGTATTATATCGGGCGTGAAATAAAGATCATCAAAAAAATGTAAAACGAAGTTTTTTTAATTTTAAAATAAATAAAACCGAAGAAAGGAAAAGTGTAAAATGAAAATAAGTGTTAAACCGAAGAAAGAAGAAGTATGTAACAACCTCAACAATTAAAAGAGGAAGTAAAAGTTTACCTTGACGACCTAATGATCGCAACGGAAACTAAACAACGTCACTTTGAACTCTTGAGGCAAGTTGCCTATGCATTAAGAAAAGCTAACCTTACCATAAATGTCGAAAAATCGAAATTCTTTATGAAGGGAATAAAGTATTTAGGCTACATAATAGGGGCAGACGGTACTAAACCTGACCCAGAGAAAATCAAAGCAATTTCTGAATACCCTGAACCGAAATCATTAAAACAAACCAGGCGGTTTTTAGGAATGACCGGGTGGTTTCAGCGATTAATAAAGGACTACTCAACAATAGTGTCTCCCATAACAGACTGCTTAAAAATAAAAAGCAATAATAATAAGTTTGTTTTCACCAAAGAGGCCAGAGAAGCCTTCACAAAAATAAAAGAAATTTTAATAACGGAACCTGTAATAGCTCCTCCGGATTATAATATCGGATTATACATCGAATACTAATATAATTTAAATCTATAGAAGGAATCATATAAAAATTTTCTTCTAAATTGTAAATATTTATATGTTCCATTAAAACTGTCAAAAAAATTTAAAACAAAAACAATTAAGTTTGTTGACAAAAAAATTGAATTTTTTAACTCAAAAATTTTGCAATTTATAAAAGTGCAATAATTTTAAAATTTTTAAATTTGAAAAAAAAAATAGTTGAATTTTATTTTGCAAAAAAAAAAAATCTATATCATTATATAGTAATGGCAGGTAAGTAATTGAAGTGGTAATTGCATTGGGGAATTTTAATTAATGCAACTTAAATAATTTTCGTTAATTAATTTAAAGGAATATATATTAATTTATAAGTTTTTCCGGCGAAAATTAAAAATATGTAATATTTTCTCACTATAAATTAATTTTTTTGTCGCGTCTCCATATTTCGATAAAATACAAAAATCATGATTTAAGCCACTAAAATAACTTTTTTAATTCAAATTTTTTTCTGAACACAAATTATATTTTACATTTTATTATATTTGCACATTTATAATTAAAAACTGTAAAAAAAATCATATTTTTTAGCGAAAAAATAAATCAAAAAGTTTTCTCATAGAAAAAAAAATTTCACTCCGACTGCAATAGAATCGCAGAAACGCAAAATATTAAAAAACTTTTTTTTGTCGGTAATAGACATTATAATTATCTTTAAACTTTCCCGAAATGTCGTTCGAAAAATTAATTGTAGAATTTTAAAAAATTATAAAACGCGCACAAAATAAGAAAAATTTTAAATTTATCGTTTATTTTGAATTTAAATTAAAAAAAAATTGACATGAAAAACAGGGTCGAATGAGGGAAATATTTTGGAAGTATATAATTTCAATTCAATCCGTGATTACATGATTGAATTCAATACTTTTATCAAGAAAAATTTAATAAGCAAATAATATTATAGAGAGAATTAAGGTTAAAGATTCCCTTGTAAATTTTATGTGTTTAGCTTCAGGTTTCGTTAGTATTACAGTTCTTAGGGAAGCATTCAAATTAAATGTTAGAAAAGAAGATATTTATTAATAAAATAAAATGTTTTAAACATTAAAATTAAAATTAAATATCTATTTTTAATTGATCATTAAGTTTAAAAATAACCGATGAACTAAAAAAATAAATTAGTATTTCGTTAGCTCGTTCACTCGGTAATATTTTTTTACAAAGGTAATTTTTTTCGTGGTTCATTTAAATAGTTGAATTGATTCAAGTTCATTTTTTTTGGGTCGTTCACGAACGTGAAAATTGAACAATATTTTATACCTCGGTCAGATAAAGAATAAACGAATACAGTTAGTTCAATACAAAACCGAGATTTCGACCCCTACTCTTAAAAATAAATAAAACAATAGTAGTTCTCCTCTGCTAAAGTTTTTTAATAAAAATATTGCAAATGTATTTTGTTAGTGTAATTAAACCACTAATTTTTTGACTTTCGAAAAAAATTTATAAAAATTAGAAAATTTGTACTTTTTTGACACTATCGAAATATTTTTATCCTAGAATGTTTTTATTCATGAAAACCAAAGGTTTTCAGGAGAAGCACTAATATGCAAAAATTACTTAATTTTTTTTTAATTGTAAATACTTAAGAAATAAGTTTCTCCATGGCCCGAACTGAACATAAAATGCGACTCTTAATACACAAATTTTGTGTTTAAAAAAAAAAAGTTTATATCATATGTTTTTTGACAGTTTTAATAGAACGGAAAAATTCAAAATTTATCCATCTGTACTAAGTATATAATTAATCTGAGGGATTATAGAATCGGAGCAGTGATTTTCCAGTACGACTCAGAAAACGAAGAACTCCCTGTAGCGTACATGTCGAAAAAATTTAACGAAACACAAGCTATGTGGGCAGCTACAGAGCAGGAATGCTTTGCAGTTGTCGAGGCCATAAAAAATTCAGGATGTATGTAGAAGGGGTTAAATTCACGGAATTAAGCGACTGTGCAGCACTTAAATGGTTAATGACTTGCAAAGACCATCACGGTAAACTTTTTAGGTGGTCTTTAAAGTTACAAGCATTTGAATTCGATATACAACACAGATCGGGAAAAAATAATGTTGTAGCGGACACCCTCTCACGTTCTTTTGGGTTAGAAGAATTAATCTTACGCTGCCCAGACCTAGATCTAGACTCAGAAGCTTTCGAATCAAATAAATACATAGAAATTCGAGAAGCCATTATGGACAATCAGGATAGGCTACCTGACCTAAAAGTAATAGAGTATTCAAAAGAGTTGAGTTCAGAAAAGACCAAGAAGTGTCAGAATTCAACCTATGGAGACTCTGGGTCCCAGAGGAATTAGTAAAGGACGTGATAAAGAACAATCATGACCCACCGCTTTCGGCACACGGAGGGTTAGGAAAGACACTTTATAGAATAAGAACTAAATATTACTGGCCCCGTATGTTTACGGAAGTAAAAGAATATGTGCAAAAGTGTACAATCTGTAAAGAAACCAAGCCTTCCAACCAGATTTTAAGACCCCCCTATGGGAAATAAACCGATACCCTCAAGACCGTTTCAAAATTTATACATCGACTTTTTAGGCTCATATCCTAGAGCTAGATCAGGAAATACCTGTATATTTATTATATTAGATGCTTTTTCTAAATATGTTATAATCCGACCACTTACGAAAGCAACAACTGCTAACGCTATAAAAGTTTTGAATGAAGCATTCAGTTTGTTCGGTTGCCCGGAATACATACTAAGTGACAACGGAACACCATTAGTATCAAAAGATTTCGAATCCTATCTTCAAAATTACGGGATAGAGCATAAATTAACTGCTTTTTATGCACCTCAAGCCAACGCAAGCGAAAGGGTTAATGGTTCAATTTTAAATGCCATAAGAGCTTATATACATGACCAGCAATATAACTGGGATGCTGACTTAGATAGTATAAGCACAGCTCTTCGCGCTACGGTACATGAAGCGACGGGAATGTCCCCTTACTATATTCTGTTTGGCCAACAAACAAATGACAACACACGGTAGCTCATTCAAGTTGCTAATAAAAATGCATATGATCCAAGGAGAAAATGTAGAAATCTTACCTCCGCCTGGATCATTTCAAATTATAAAAGATAAAGTTAAACGAAATTTAGAAAAGTCTAAGGAAAAAGGTAGGAAATTATATAATAGGAAATGTAAAAACGTTAAATTTAAAATAGGGCAGACCATCTATAGGAGAAACTTTGCACAAAGTGACTTTAGCAAGCACTTCAACGCCAAACTAGGGAAGAAATTTATACCCTGTATAGTACTGAAAATCATAGGAGGTAGTATATACGAAGTTAAAGACTTGTTAGGGAAAAACACGATAGGTAGATACCACGCAAAGGATCTAAAAGGTTAAGATAGGAAATCTGACTAATAAAAATTAAAATCGAAGCGAAAACTTTCTTTATATTATCCTTAAAAACAAAAAACAAAATAAAAAAAACTTTCTTTTAAACAATTTTTTTATGCTTTCAGCAAATATCCTCTTCAAATAATAAAAACCTGCTTAAACGTATTCTGGAAAAATATATACGTGTGAAAGAAAAAGCAAACAGAAGCAATTCTTAAGAAAACATAGCAAAAACCTTTGTAGAGTAAGATTTGAAGATTGTAAAAAAAAAAATATACAAAATAATAAATATACAAAATAATTAAATAAAACAAAAAAAAAAAAAAATTATATAAAACAAAAAAAAAAAAAATTAAATAAAACAAAAGAAAAAAAAATTAAAACAAAAAAAAATTATTAAAACAAAAAAAAAAAATAAATAATAAAATAAAGAAAAAAAAAGAGAAAAAAATATATATTTTTAGCAACCGTAAGTAATTTAAGCAAAAGAATTTCTTGTAGAATTATTAAGTAAAAGAAAAAAATATATATAATATATAGAATAAGTTCACAAACAAATAATATATACAATATATATATAAATTATATTATTATTGGTGAAATTATTTCTCCTATTATTCTGGAGAAGATCAACTTTCGAGTTAATACCAGAAGCCTCCGTACCACTAACTTATTTGAAATTGCTTACCATAGAACCGAATATGGATGCAATGATCCCATTTCTCGAATGCTTGCTTTTGCTAATAAAAACCATCATGTTTTTGACCTTAATATCTCTAAGGCATCCCTTAAAGCTGGTTTAAAGGCTAATTATTTTTTCACTAATAACATTGGAAGACTTTAATTAATATTTAAATTTTCTGTATATCCGAAGCCAAGGGAAGTGGTAGACTAAAGATAATTCTTCTAATTATTATTTTTATTTTATTTTTTAAATTTAAATTATCGTTTCAACATACAAACGTACCCTGACGAAGTAATGTAAGACAATATATATTTCATATATTATCTGAAGCCGATAGGCATAAAAATTCCGTATCTACTAATAATCTACTAAATCCAAAAACAGCTCTTGCCCAACATTCATCTTTACTTTCACACAATTTTGATTTTGATAAAGTTCAAGTTTTAGAACAAGAAAACAATAGACACAAACTGAAAATATGCGAAATTAACCATATTATATTGAATCTTAACCAGACTTGCAATTATAAATCTGACTCACAAAATTTTTCAACATCATATACTAATTTATTACGACCAGCATAATGTAATAAAAAATAAAATATTTTGTTGAATTAGTTACATTCCACATAATATTTCACATTCAAAATTTAACTGATTTTAATGATTTTATTAAAAAATAAAAATGATTTTTTTACATTATTAACATTATTAACACTAGGTGCAATTCCATATTTCATATTTTCTCCACTTTATAATTTTACTATAAATATAAAAAAAAAAATTTTTAATTGTTGATTTTCTTGGAGATGTTTCTTATTAGTCATTGTTTTTTATTAAAAAATTAATTGTAAAGAAAAAGAAAATAATTTTGCTTGACATAGAACTTTAGTTCCAAAAAAAAAAAAAAATTAATTAAAAAATTTAATAATTAAAATTATAGAGTATGTATTGACAAAAAATAAAATAAAAATTAACTATAATTTATATATAAAAAAAAAAAGAAAAAAAATAGTTACATCTATTTTTTATACATATCTTTTATTTAACTTAAGCTATTGTTATTTTACATCAATTTTTTATAATTTTTGGTAAGGAAAGAAACAAAGAAAAAAACATAAAATTAAAAAATATTTAAACTATAATCATAATTGTAGATTTAAAATAGTATTCCTGAAGATGACTTGGAATTAAGTCGAAATATCGAAAATTAAATGAATAAAAACTTAACAAAATGAGTTTTATTTAAAAAATATTTCCGCCAATAGATACCAAAGCTCAGCAAATACAACAAATAATTTTATAAAAAAAAAAAATTTTTTCTTCCAAAAAAAAAAAAAACCAACAAAAAAGAAAATCTTCATTCGATAAAACCACCTTATGAGGTAGGGAGCTCGACGCGTTTTTTTTATAGTGGTATCCCCAAGAGCATTGGCGTGCGGTGACTTTTATTTGAAGGTGTGCAACTAGAATATTTTACGTTCAGAATATTTTTATTCCAAAATTTTCCTGAGAAGCATTAAACTTAATTTTAACAAAAACATTTCAATAGAAATATTTTTTTTTTTTAAAACAACATTATTATCACTTACAATGTTTTACTTTTCAGAACCTTACGATTCTTATGTTCAGATAGAGAAAAATTCCCTTGAGCGGCAAAACATCAAAAGCACATCGTAGAGAAGTTAGCAACTTCTTGTTGTTTTTCCCAGCAATACCGTAAAACAATATCGTAAACAATTTCGCAGGGAAAAATAAGTACTTAAATTGTAGTCACAATACAGGAAATTTTATTCGGTTACGGGAAATTTTATTCAAATACGGAGGGATCAAATAATAAATGAGCTCTGTGAGAAAAAAATAAACTAACAATTGCATACTTTTAGGAAGTTGGCGGCAATTTTTTGTCAAAAAACGAAAAACAAAAAAACAAAAAAAAGTCCCGAAAAAAGGAAAAAGATATTACAAAAAGAGAAAAAAAAAAATTCAAAAAGTGAAAGTGTGAACGCATTTAGAAAAGCCGTCATGAGAAAATAAATAACGAATTTCGTATAAAAACTTTGAAGGGTCATATCTGCGAAATGGGGGCTTTCTCCCAAAAACCGTCTGGGATTTAATATTCTAGGGACCGCCTGTACCACCTACCCAAAAATTGGGCACAAAAAAAAAATTCCAACTTCAAAATAAGAATTTGTTTTTGGAAGGTCTTGATATTAAATGTTCAAACTATTTTAAAAAGCGTTCGAGACCAATAAGAGATATTGATTGGGTACATTGAAAAGGTCTCGAACGCTTTTTAAAATAGTTTGAACATTTAATCAAGACTTCCAAAAACAAATTCTTATTTTAAAGTTTTTGGGCTCTTCGATAAAAAGCATCTTTTCTTAAAAAATTTTTTTTAACTTATAGTTTTTATTTTTTACTTTTTAGTTACATACGTTTCATGTTTTTTTCTTTTAATTCATAACATAAAATTATTTTTTTTTATTTATGAAATATTTTAACCTACCACTTCAAAATCAAAATGGCTTTAAATTCAAAATTACCATTAACATTTGATAAATATTTAAAAGCGTTTTAGAATTTTTTAGAACTATGCGAAATATCACTAGGCTTGGTTAGGTGAGACGAATTATCGCATAATGTCATAACATATAAAAAAATACGAATTATCACATAAAATCGATTTGTATGAGATTATGCAGTAATTCATTTAAAAACGAATTATCACATAAACCAAAATGAATTTGAAAATAAATGAATTATCTCATAAATTTTATGTGATAATTCGTTTTTAAATGAATTAGTGCATAAAATTTTCGTCAAAATTTTTTTAGAATTTATGTGCTATTATTAATGAACTACATAAAAACCAAAAAACACATTTTATGTGATAATTCGTTTTTTTACGAATTAGTGCATAAATTTTGAAAATGCAGTTTTATGCGCTAATTCGTATTCAAACGAATTAGTGCACAAATAATGGCTCCGTCAATTATCGCATAATGACATATCACATAATTTTTAAAATGAATTAGCACATAATTTTTTTTATAAGATAATTCATGTTCTTCCAATAACTACCGCGTCCCATTCGCTTCTGGTAAAAGAGAAAGTTGTCCGCACAAAATGTGTGAAAAAGATATTGTGCATGATAGAGGACCGCTACCGTGTCCCATTCGCTTCTCGCGAAGCGTTCAAAAAAAGAAAAAAATGTGCCATTTTCCAAATAAAATAGGGCAATCAGAACAATCGGAGGTATGCGCTTTTCGGAAGTTTATGCGACATTTCGTTTTAAATGAATTAGCACACAATCTCATACAAACCAATTTTTATGTAATAATTCGTATTTTTTTATATGTTTTTATGCACTAATTCATTTTAAAATGAATTAAATTAGATCATAGAATATGAAAATATAAATTTATGTGCTATTTCGTGCATAAATACCGAAAAATCATTTTTATGTGATAATTAACTTTAAAATGAATTAGTGCATAAATTTTTCGTTAAATTTTTTTTTTGAGATAATTCATTTTTCAGTTTATGTATTAATTCATTTTAAAATGAATTATCACATAAAAATAATTTCGTTTTTAAATGAATTATCTCATAAAAAAAAATTATGTGATAATTCATTTTAAAAATAATTTGATAATTCATTATGCGATAATTCACGGAGCCCTTGGCTGTACTTTTTTTATTTTTTTCCATACAATTTTTTTTAATCCCGTCAAATTGTTTATTAAATTTTACAACATATGTCTCTTTATTAATCGGAGAAAATAAAAACAAAAAATATTTATAAAATTGACATTTAGTATTTGAATAAAATTTCCTGTAACCGAATAAAATTTCCTGTATTGTGACTACAATTTAAGTACTTATTTTTTCCTGGGAAATTGTTTACGATATTGTTTTACGGTATTGCTGGGATATTGTTTTACGGTATTGCTAACTTCTCTACGATCAAAAGCACGAAACAAAACAAAAAATTAATTAAATGAGAAACAAAAAATTTAAAGTTTGCATCTCACCTTCACAGTTTTCCACTAGAGTTCTTATGTTCAGAGAGAGAAAAATTTCCTTGAGCGGCAAAACATCAAAAGCACAAAACAATATAAAAAGCTTACACCTTCATAGTTTTCCGCTAGAGTTTTTGGTGTAGGACAAAAATAATATATATCAAGATTTAAAACTCAAAAAAAAAAATGTGCTGCTTATTGTATCCAAAACAACAACAAAAAACATCCAGACGCACGTATTAAAAACACAAATACGCCCAGCCCGAGCAAAAGTTTAATGCCACCCTGTGTGCCCGGTGCTTATTTTTGTAAACAATGGAAAGTTTTGTCAAAAAAACCAAAATACAAAAATAATTGTTTTTCAGTTTTTAAATTTTAAATTATTAATAAATTAAATATTTTTTTCTAATTTTCTTATAAATAAGTTTTGTGAAATTATTTAAATTAATTTTTTTTTCACTTTTAAATTATTAATTAATTAAATATTTTTTTTCAATATTAAAATTTAAAAAAAATAATGGTTTATCATTGTATCGTGCCAAATTGCAAATCGCGAAAGGACTCTAAAATAACCAAATATAGAGTTCCCAAATGTAGAGTTCCCAAAGGAAGGAATGGGAAAATGCCATCCCATTGAAAAAATTTCCTCCAATGTTCGCTGTTTGTGCTCTTTACTTCGAGTCAATTTATTTAAAAACAGAACTCTTCAAACAATTTAAAGACACCATCGATTATGGGGTACATTTTTTTTTTTTTTAGTTTACATTTTCTTTAAATAATTAATAAATTTTTTTATTCTAGTTCGGTAATAAACGAAATCGTCTGATGCCTGGAGCAGTCCCGACGATTTTCGACGAATCCAATAGCGATAGTGAGGCTTCGGCGGATGATGAAATTTTTATCAATTTCCCAGGAAGTGAGATTGATCAAAATGCTCAACGTTTTCAAAATGAAATCTCTTCCATTAACGGAATTTTGATTCAGGTAAATATATCCTAAATTACCAATTATGTAGCCATTTGAAACTTTTTCAGATAATTTTTGGTTCTACGCAATACTTTTCGTTAATTTTAGCTTGGCTCCTCTGGAAAAGTCACTCTTAACTTATTATAACATACTTGGTAGTTATTTGATTAAAAATGCCCTTTTTTTGTTAATGTATTTATATATATATATTTTCTTCTAATTTAAGATTCACCTGGAATTCTATCAATTCATGAGTTAAGTGAAGCAGAGGAATCAGTTGCTCAGAATGACGAATTGGAAGTTAATGAAAACGTTGTTACAGGTAAATAGTTAGATTAATAATCATAAAATGTATACACGAAAATTATATTTTTTAGACTATTTTCAATAAAAAAATTTAATTTTTATTTTAGTATGTTTATCAGTGTCCATCCGTCAACATAATACACACAGCAAAAACACAGCTCACACATCACTTTATTGTACTTTTATTTAGCGTAAGGGGAAACTAAATTCCAGGTTCCAGGTTTGAAGTATTCACTGACGAAGTATGCTCATGATTAAAAACGAGACGTTTTTTTAACAATTATCTATAGTTCCTTAATTACCGTATGTTTTCTATAGCCGGTAAACGGTAAATTAACAATCATGTTACCGGTAAAACCGGTAAATTTCGGTGATAGTAGATTACAATACATGTTTTAAAAATTTGTTATTAATTGCGAGTTGTGTATACACACAAACACATAGACACGAGTCATATTTATATCACGAGACCGAAGGTCGAGTTATATAGTATTGACGAGTGTCTATGTGTTTGTATGTATACAGAACGAGCTGTATAACAAATTTGATTAACATGTATTGTATACTGCTTTAATGTGCGTGTGAGAGGGAGTTGCAAAGAGAGAATATAGAGATAATTTATAATTTATAATAAAGAAAAAAAGGGAAATTTTCCACGTTAATTATACTTTAATTTCTCTTTCTTTTAGAGATAAAAGAAAAAAAGGGAAATTTTCCACGTTAATTATCCTTTAATTTCTCTTTCTTTTAGAGATAAAAGGAAAAAAGAGAAATATTGTGAGTGTGAGAGATATTATTTTTGTTTATAGTATTACGCAGCTCAAAATGAAGTAAGTAAATACAATATAGGGAAATGTAAATACAATTTACATTTTCCTAATTGAATGTGTATTGATGCATGTAATGGACCATTTACCGAGCTAAATTTGAGAATGTAAATACAACTTACCGAAGACATGCACATCAAAAATCTTTTTTCGAATTAAAACAAATTGAGAGTTTTATTGAAAAAAAGTAATATAAATATGTATTTATTACAAAATATGAACAAATAAAAGATTCATACAAAAAAAAACAAATTCAAAATTCAAATTAATTTTTTTTTTTTAAATTAATTATACCAATTAATATTTGCAAAGTTTTTGTTTTAGAAAAAAAAAATTTAGAAAAACGATAATGTGCAAATTTTCATCCGAAAGTCTTCTTATTTTAGTGCAAACTCGGCTTGTTATTGAGAATGTTCTCTCATTGTCAGTCGATGTTGGCTTTGCGGTTTGCAGGGCTTCTAGTAATAAAGAGTTTTTCAATTTCATATTACCACATTACCGGTAAAATGGTAAGTTTTTTACCGGTAAACGGTAACTTATAAAATCTCCATTTTACCGGTAAACGGTAAAGGTTTTTACCGGTAGAGGAACTATACAATTATCCTAGTCCTTGCAAATAAATCAAATTAAACAAATTGATAAGGATTCGAATATAATACAATAAAAATAAAGATTAATTAGTAAATTTTAATAAAGATACATTGTTTTAATTAAATATCCTTTGTATTAACATTATTATTTACTTTTTCTCAAATTCATAATTTTTGTACATTAGTTATTTGTTTAATTATTTTAGATTCAGGTTATTTATTCTCCTATGGAACTAATAATAACTAATTTGCTCCTTCTCCTCCAGGAGATAAAAAATGTTTATAACAATTTAAGTACTACCTATAGGAAAAAGAAATAACCAACTATTTTTGACCAGTATATATTGAAACTTAGCGCTAATTATTAAAACTAAAACTAAAGTTTTAAATGTTTTAGATTAGTACAAATTTAGTTCTGCTCCATCACAAAAATGTATATAGGAATATGATTGAAACAATTACGAAGTCAGCAAAATTGTGTTTTTTTTTTACAAATTTTTTTACATTTATTCTACAAAATTTTTCCTTGATAATCGAAATTAAATTTTACTGTACGTTAATGCATCCTGCATATTTATAAGCGTAGTTAATTCTAATATGTGAAAAATAAAATTTATATTTACACAAAAATTTCTTTATGCAATTCGCAAAAACATATAATCTGTTAGAATCTGACGATTTTAAATATAAAAGTGTATCATTTATATTTATAGTTTTAAAATCAGTTTTATGTGAGCTAAGGGACTTTTTACATTTTATCAAATCATATAAAATGCGACGGCGTCGACTCATTATTTAAACTTTAAAAAAATTAACAGGTATCGTTAATATTGACTATTTTGACAACCCATTTATTTAAATTTTTTTCACCCATAAGTATGAGCTATTTTTCGCCATTGGGGCACTATTTGAATATTTAACTAAGTATGACTCTTTTGTTTACATTTGTTTTCACCCATAAGTATGTGCCTTTTTTCGCCATAGGAGTCGCTATTTGGAGATTTAAACAAGTGAATACTTATAAATTTAAATTTTTTTTTTTTGTTGTTTTTGCAACACAAAAAAAAAGAAATATCATAAGCCAAAATGGCAAAGTATCGAAATATTTAACGCCGGCAGACGACTTGACTTTCCTTGGTACCGAATAGCGCCTTTATATTGGCAAAATAATACTGACAAAATTATACAAGATTTTTATTAACATTGAAATTAGTATAAAAATCTAAATTTTATTTGAACTATAAAATATTAATTAGTTAATTATAAAAAATTAATATTTAATAAATATTTTATTTTATAAATATTTTATTTTATAAATATTTTATAAATTGAAATAAAATTTAAGTTTATCAATTTTCATACAAAGTTCAATAAAAAATACAAGAGCCGGCGGGACGTTTGATAGATGTGAAACATCGGAATTATTTTGTACAGATAATATTGATAGATAACTTTGATAGAATTTTGGATTTTAATTTTATAAATTTCATTGGATGTTTACTATTCTTTTTGTTTTATTTCTATTAATTATTAATGCAAACCAAAGAACACAATATTTATTAAAATACCTAAAAAAATATAATAAAAATATAATAATTTTTTTTAACTTTTTCTTTTTGTTAATCATGTATCGACAGATCCGACGCGATCATATTTTTGGTCGCTACGGCGTAGCAGCGATATTTTCAAAATTTTTTGGAACTGCTGCTAAAAAAAAAAATCATTGCTCGCTCGAAATCTATGATCGCGTCGGCGTGTGTACCGACACTATGTACTGACACTAAAGTGTTCAAATTTTTAATAAATTTTTCCATAAGAGCGTAGAATAACTACGTTCCAAAAATAAAATAAAAAAATATAATAAAAAAATAAAACTTACCTGGGTGTTCACTCCCAGAATCCACAGACTCGTTCTCATCGACCCATGGACAGGTCCAAGTATAATGACCTTGCCGTAGGCAATGGCCACACTCCGGTCCACGATGAACTCCATCCAGGTGGTCTAACCCACACTGCCAGCAAAAATCGCATTCGGCAATCAGATGGAGATTGCTCCCACATCTTTGGCACCAAAGAGTCGAACGATACTGAAAAGAAAAAAAAATATATATATATAATAAAATATAAAAAATCAAAAAAAAATCAAAAAATAATACTTACATGAGTATAAGAGCAGGTGCCCTTGTGAACCTGCCTCCCACAACCATAACCCTCGTTCCTGGTATCCTTGAGGTCCTCAACAACTTTGACATCGCACTGACGCCATAGATGGCCCTTCTGGCCACAGCGCCAACAAATCCGATTTGGAAAATCTCAACGGTTCATATCTGAAAAATAAAAGAAAAAAAATTAATATAAAAATAAAATAAAAATATAATTTTAGGTCGAAGACCCGACCCAATTTTCAAAAAAAAAAAAAAAAAAAGAAATCCACGTATGTGAAATTTTAAAATAGACAGAAAAACTTACCTATTTCACCTTTTTAGAAAAAAACTTTTCAAAACCAAACAAAAAATTTTAATAAGTAAACTTTTAAAATTTTTTAAATAAAACACACAAAAAAAATAAAACACACAAAAAAAAATTTTTTTTATATTTAACAAAAAAAAAAAGACACAAGAACACTTCCGAACAGAATAAAAAAAGAAAAAAACTTTTAACTTTAACAAAAAGTAATACGTATCAATATCTAACTTAATGTTACCACCCAACACAAAAATCATCAGCGACCCGCCGAACAAAAATTTTTACCGGCTAAAGAAAGAAAAAGAAATTTATATTTAAGGATAGGTGGTTGACACTTGTATTAATACATACTTATAGCTTATACTAATTTTATCATTTATAAATAACAAATTTAACTTTCTAATCTATTTTCTTATATTCCAAATCCAAATTGTCATGTAAAAAAAATTCTTCAAACACAAAAGTAAAAAGCAAGAAAATTTGTTTACCCACCGACAAGGTTTTTATAGCCACCACTAGGAGAAAACAGACCTAAAAAGCGCCACCACATACCATAACATTGCGGTGAAGACGCCTGTCGGCAACAAATAAAAACAGAATTAAGTCCTCAAAAGTAGGCAAATAGTAAAATAATAGTAAAAATACTATAGAAAAATTCAAAAGAAAATGTTTATATATATATATATATACAGGCCCGGCTCGTGGTTTTTTTTTTGTGTGTGCGAGGAATTTTTGGCGCCTTTGAAAAAGTTTTCAATTAGATACTAAAAGGCTATATAAAGAAAAACTAACTAAATTCATTTATGACAAAAAATAGAACAACTTACAAGAGTTTGAATTAAACCTTTTATATCTTTATTAAATAATCCTAGTTCAAACAAAAACAAAATGAATGAAAAAAATAATATAATAATAAAAAATAAATATATGTAAATTACATAAATCTGTAAAAAAAAATATTGCTTTTGAACTTCTTTCATACTCGACTACTTTTGATAAAAGGCATTCTTCTTGCTTTCATTTTAGCGAAATCTTTCCGCAACACATCAAAATTAATAGATTTAGCAATTTGGGATTCTATGGAGATTATTGCCAACCCATTCAATTTTTCTTGCCCCATAGTTGATCTCAAGTAATTTTTGATAATTTTTAATTTTGAAAAAGTTCTCTCACCTTTAGCAACTGAAACGGGTAAAGTTAGTAATACCCTTAATGCAATCAGTGCATTTGGAAAGAGTTCTTCAACATTATTATTATAAATCCAGCACAAAATTTTTTCTGGGTTAAATTCATTTTCAATCATGCGAGACAACAATTTCAGCTCATTTTGCAGTTCGTTTGCTTCAAGATCTTTGCTTTCTTTATAAGTTAATGCTGTTTCTAATAATTTACATTTGTTTATAAGTTCATTATTCTCCATTTCATCACATTTTTTAATATCATATAAAAGCTCAAATGGTTTCATAACATTTTCAAACGATTCAAAACGTTCTTTTATTGAAGAAATTGATATTTTAAATAACACGTCGAAAAATTGCTTTTTGAATTTCATTTTAGGAGTAATAGAGTCACTGAGTTCTGGCTCCTCCCCAAAAAAAAATTTTCTCTTTCGGACCCGTTTTTCTGGCTCAAACGTAAAATCGGACGTCAAATCTGCATCTATTGCACATATTTTAGCTTCTGAAATATATTTCTCGAAATAATCTTCGCAGTTACGTGAAATTAAAAATTCAGTTGTTTTTTTCAACATACTAGCTGCTGATTTCACATCCATGCGCTGCGATTGCAATAATTTGCTTGTACAATTTA